>LLKO01000011.1:927098-1027258 GCA_001513895.1 Graphilbum fragrans
GGGGGGGGGGGGGGGGGTTGCGATCGTTTCGTCTGGGTGGCCTCGGCTGTCGCGTGCTGGCTGTCACGGAAGTGAAGCTCACTGTCGGCGGTTTTTCAAAAAAATTTGAGCTGCAACTACCTAGTTACCACTGTGCTGGCTCTGGTTCGATTGGGCGCACGGACCACATTCATGCGCCACACGGCTAGTGCCAAGCCACATGTGTCATATTAATCATGGGAACTGCCACGCCAAGCACCAACTACGACGTAACCAATGACTTCGTGAACAGCCAAAGCTTGTCTCGCATCCGTCCTCTCCATCCGGGCCCGCGGTTCCTACGTAGCCAGCTCGCATCGCTTGGCTTTTCCATTTGGAAAAGAACACACTTGTTCCTTTCTGTCCGGACACGATGGCGCGAATAGCCTGGATTCTCGCCCTTCTTTGTGCTTGGGTTGCGCTTGTCTCTGCCAACTGTGAGTTCCGCGCGTCTCCGGAGTCCCCCCCCCTTTGCCGCATTCCTTGTGCTTCCGGTGTCTTATGTGGCTAGCTCGGGGACCGACTTGTACGAGTACTCCGTACACTAACGAGGACTCGCTAGCGGCGCCGACGTTTTGCAAATGCACCTGCTTCTCTAACAGCACCATCATTCCGCTGGGCCCCAAATCAGCTCACGACAGCCGATCACTGTTCGCCTCGACCACCCCATCGCTGGCGCACCGACTCTACGACAAGCACGAGTACCAGCGACGGCATGCGGCCGATACTGTCGCAGAGAAGCAACTCGCGGCGCGCGCGAGCACGTCGTCTTGTTCCCAGTGCAACCGCGCCTTCTGCCTCGACTACAACCTCCCCATCTGCAAAGGCGCTGAGGAAAAAGATGTGGTGACCATGTGCTTCCAGCGCGACAGCCGCAAAGACCAGATCATCGTCTGGTGCTTCATCGTCGGCACACTCGGTCTGCTCGGCTGGGCGGCGTTCAAGCGGGTTGTCGAGGCCCGTGAAGCCCGCGCGGCCGCGGTAGCAGACCCTTTGCTAGGAGGCGGCAACGGTGGCGGAGGCGGTGACGGAAACACGTCTGAAGTGGCCGGTGGCTCAGGGCCGTTGGGGGCCATCCGTCGGGCGGCGGCGGGGATCGGTGCAGGCGGGCTGCTCAGCCCACGCTCAGCCTCACAGACTGAGACTCGTGGGCAATACTCACCCATCAGTAGCACCCACTAAGAGCCTGCTGGTTCCGAGCTGGCCTTTGTACATAGGTTTCACTGGCATACATGGCGTTGGGGTTTTATCCAGATATAATGATTCCGGTATAAGCACTTTACCTGTTCAATACAGTTATATCACGGCTGTGATTAGGGCGACAATTAGAACGGAGTACGGTCACAGTATGCAGTCAATTGTTGTTCCATTATAAGATACGCCTAGCACGGAATGCCCATGATCGGTATCTTGAACACTAAAAACAAAAAAACGCCATAGCTGAAGATAGTTAAGCAGAAAAGCTTCTAAGCTAGATATGCTCAAGGTCGTTCGAGTCAGTCCATACTAAGATGGTTTTTGTTAGACTAAATTGTCACCGAAAATACCCAGATTGCCGCAGTATGATAAAACAAAAAAGCACTGGGTGGTTATGACTATTTGCGCCGTTGATAACGCAAGTTCATCTCCACAACTTTCCGAAAATGCGCAGGATACTTTTGTTTTCCTTGATTACTCTCCTTTTTCGTCTTCACCTGGTTAAACGCGTCTTGGTCAATGGAAAAATGTAGGGGCCAATACAGGTCAGCTTCAAATGCCAAATGCCAATTGCCAATTGCCAATTGCTGCATGTTTACTCTTCCTCTAGAAGAGTGGTCTTAGGGGCGGCTCCGTTGGAGGCAGAGCTGCCGTTAAGCTTTCTCCGGGCACGGACGGCCGCGGCAAGGTCGTTCAGGACAGTGATGGTGGAGTCCCAGTCAATGCAAGCATCCGTGATGCTGACACCCTTCTTTAGGGCAGACGGGCCCTCAGCAGGGACCTTCTGGTTGCCCTCGTTGATGTTGGACTCAATCATGACACCGATGATGGCCTTCTCGCCTTCGCGCATCTGGTCGGCGATGCACTTAGCTACCTTGGGCTGGTTGCGGTGGTCCTTGTTGGAGTTGCCTATTTTTGTTAGTTCCCGCTTCATACTTGTGTGTCCAAAAAATCAACGGAAAAAAGTAGCACATACCGTGAGAGCAGTCGACCATGATGGCCAGCTTCTGGCCCTTCTTCACCAACGTCTCCTTGGCGGCCTGGATGTGCTCCTTGCTGTAGTTGGGGCCGTGGGTACCGCCGCGCAGGATGACGAAGCCGTGCTCGTTGCCGGCCGTGCGGGTGATGGCAGCCAGGCCTTGCTTGGTGACGCCCATGAAGTGGTGGCGGGAGGCAGCAGCACCGATGGCGTCAATAGCGACACTTAGGTTGCCGTCCGTGCCGTTCTTGAAGCCCACGGGGAACGAGAGACCCGAGGCCAGCTCGCGGTGCAGCTGGCTCTCGGTGGTGCGGGCACCAATGGCGCCGACGGAGATGAAGTCAGCCAGGAACTGGGGGGAGATGGTGTCCAGCATCTCGCTGGCAATGGGCATGCCGGTGGCGGTCAGATCGCAGAAGAGCTGGCGGGACACGCGCAGACCCTTGTTGATCTTGAAGGTAGAGTTGATCTCCGGGTCGTTGATCAGACCCTTCCAGCCAACAGTAGTGCGCGGCTTCTCGAGGTAAGCACGCATGACGATGCAAAGGTCGTCCTCCAGCTCGGTGGCCAGCGCGCGAAGGCGAGTCGAGTACTCCACGGCGGTGGCCGGGTCGTGAATGGAGCAGGGGCCCACAATCACCAGCAGGCGGTCGTTGCGGCCCATGATGATAGACACAGCCTCGCGACGGCCCTTGACGACGGTCTGCAGAGACTCCTCCGACATGGGGATCTCAGAGATCAGCAGGTCTGGGGGGATGAGGGGATCCTGGCCAAGGACTAGAAGTGCGGATCATGCGTTAGCAAGCTCGTTTATACACTCAATCACATGCAGAATGCCATGGGAAAAGGCTCTTACTTCTCAGGTTGTCAGCCTGAAGGCCGCTGCCATCGCGACTAGGCATGTTGGCGGTGAGGATTGACGATGAAGAAGAAAGCGTCCGTGAAAAGGGA
The DNA here is from genome assembly GCA_001513895.1 of Graphilbum fragrans. Lineage (NCBI taxonomy): Eukaryota > Fungi > Ascomycota > Sordariomycetes > Ophiostomatales > Ophiostomataceae > Graphilbum > Graphilbum fragrans. Next base: position 930,244 of record LLKO01000011.1, read on the forward strand.
GAATGCGCGAGCAGCAATTGTCTAGCTGGGCACGCAAGAAGAAGAGAAGCACGAAGTCGTGGCGAATGGTGGAGGAAGCGCGATGCCAGGGTTGGTGACGGGAAGAAAGCACTTTAAGTTGTGGGACGGATGAGTCACAAGAAAAACTGGGTAGAGAGCAGTGAAGCAAAAATCCTGCTAGAAAAAGAGGACAGTTGGCGGGACCGTTTGTATGTAGAACAACGGGAGCCAAGGACGGTGAGATCTTATGAAGGAACAATCACGAGAGGCGAGGTGCTTTCAATGGGACGACGGGAAAGTCGGAGAGGGAAAAAGGCACACAAGGGGTGGCGTAGAAGAAGGATTCGCCGATCTTTTTACACTACAAGGGCTGGCCCAGATACAGCTCAATTGGAAGGATGCAGCTCTTGAAGACACCAATTGGCGCAGGTCAGTGACGAAAGACGGGTGGATCCGCCAGGAAAGAGCAGGCCATACAGGCCACATGCATAAACTACGACTTCCCAGTGCTCGACGGATGGACTAGCCGTCTAGAGGAGCATTTAACATGGAGTCTACGAAGTGTGTCGTAGTACACTTTGGTCCGCTATAGCGACGGTTCAAATTCTCTTGTGTGCGGTCTCACCGAAGAACGGCCTGCAAGAGGACAAACCAACAATCGCTCTTGCCCAATGAGCAGATTTTTTTTCTGCCTATCGAATTTTTTTTTCTGTCTTCCACGCGGGGGCGGGACACCTTCTTGGCCACCCACCCCTCTCGTCCTCCCTCTTCCACCATTCTCCCTCGCACACCGCCTTTGTGTGCTAGACCGCCCTACGAGTATTGTACTGGCCAATCAGAGCCGCCAACGTCGCCATCGGAGTTTTCCAGCCCCAGGGCGGTGCCGGACTACTGCCCACCCGCATTTAACTACTTGTCTTTTAAAGGAAAAATAGATTCCGCTCTCGTACGACGGAACCTGCTGACACAGCAACCTTCGTGCTGCCGCCGCGGGGCTTGCCATTGGCTGACATTGGCTGGAACACGATTCGTAGCTTCAGTGATCCGAAGAGCCCGCCGACCGCCATGCTCCGACATTTATTTCTACATGCAGGCATATCTTACATACGACTTACCCGCAACCGCGTGGATATGCTCGTACTTGCTTGGCACGATGTACGACGTGCGGAAGGATGCAGTGAATGGGGGCAGCTGACTTTGTTGGTTGCTCTCCTTAGCATCGCTGACGCCACGACGAAGTGCGAAAGTGAACCGCATTGTCAGTGAACACGGGGTTGATGGGGCCAACCTCGTCAGGAACCAGGTTATCAGTTTGACGCGCATCAGACCTGATCCAAAGCCTCTCGCGATCTGTTCGGTGCGCCAGGGCTGATCTGGGCAGAAGAAGCTCAAGACTGTGTGTGAGCAGGGGCGGTCTTGTCGCCGTTTCCTCTGTTACTCCAGGCACGGAATGAAGATTGGCTTTCTTCCGAGGATCACTCGGTGTGCTTTGCAGGTCCTATGCGTTTTGCCTGGTGCTTTAAGAGGCTGCTCCATCAAGGACACAGTTCGATTCTCGCAAGCACGCTTCACGTTGCATTGTGTACGCGAATCTTGTGAGAACTTTCCCCATAGCTACATTGGTTTGAAACGCCTCTGACCGCCATTGTTGCGCGGGGAAAAGTAAACAAAAAATATCAAGAGAGGAAAGTGGGCGACAAGGCGGGAAAGGCGACATCTCAAAAGTCGCCACGATGTCTCAGGTAAAGGCACATCGGCTCTGGAAGGGTGGGCGGCGGCGAATGTTGTTTTGCTCCCTTCTGTCGCCTTTTTTTGCCTCAGGTACACAGCCTGTGAGCAGGTTGTCTCGTTGTTTGCCGTTCTGCTAGTTTGGCCACAAGCGCACCCCCGGCTCGTCTTGAAGCAGTACTGAAACCAACTGTGAATCCCGATGCGCCCAGCCCAGAAAAATCGCTGTCCAGCGATTCGGGCGAGCGAGCGATCAACAGGGCCGGCGCTACGCCCACACAAGTCCAAGCTGTGCTCGCGTATACTCGTGTATGTGTGTGATGTAGAGAGAAAAGGCACATCAGTGGGCCAATACGAGCGCGATGCACGCTGCCACGGATCAGTGCTCTGGCGTGCCGGCACCAAGACGACCAAGTCACGACTAATTCTCAGTGCGGGTTGGTGGTGAACTAAACTCTTCTTAGGGATATGGCGCTGGTGGCCTGCTATATCCAAGGGTATGAATGGCTGCTTTCCTCGGTTGTTCGCTGCAGGGCCCACTAGGCGAACCCGAAGGCGCCGCTGGAACATGGAATACTCGTAGAAGGGGAGAGAGGCACTGCTGGTGCTTCAGCGCAAACCCCGCTGGAAACACTGTTGGCCCACCCTAACCCACGCACCCGATGATCCCTGTTCAGCATGCTGTAGCGTCGCCGTTGCCCGCTGATGGGTGGTTTTAGCGGCCGTTCGCAGCCAGCGTCGATTCACTACAGCGCTGCGGACTCCGTTCTGCCTACTCCGTGCCACTACCCGTAACCCATCGTACTCCTCACCCAGCCTCCCCTCCAAAAGGGTTCCCCTCTCTGTCTTAGCGTACCCCCCACTTCCCTGTGTTTGGCTCCGAGCAGTCACACTCACCCGTGCTGCCGGTTCTTGCAGTGCCAGCTGGTGGCTGTCTGTGCTGCCACTGCTGCCTCTTCTTTTAAAGTAAAATCCATCCGCCGCACCGTCTATGTCCTCTTCACTTCTCGTCCAGCGCATCTCGTACATCTTGTAGGGATTTATTTTGTCTTGCATTACTGCCCTTTTTTGCTTTGTTTTAAGGTTCACTTCAGCTGGCGTGCTTTTTCTTCTCGTTCTATTGCTACTTTTGCTCTTCCCGTTTTCCCCTCCCATTTTGCCTCTACCATTTTTTCCCTCTCACTTCGCTGTCTCGTTTGCTTTACAGTCACTGCTTCCCGCTTCTTCCCCTACAACGGTTGCTGTGCCATTCATCGGCTGCTTCGTGCCAGTCCACACCTCTGCATAATTAAAACCTCTTTCCCTTTGCGCTGGCCCTAGTGTCATAGAAGAAGAGGCACTGGTGTTTGCTTGGCTGTTGGTCGTAGCTGGCTGATCTCCGGTTGTTAAGCTTATTCGGCGTCGGCTGTAATACTGCCTCGAACAGCTTAGGGTCTTTCGACACCAGGACAGCACTCCCACATTATCGACTCTCATCGCATTTCTTCTTATCATCTCATGCATGCTGTGTATCTTGCCGCTCGCCACCGGCGGTCATAATCCATAGACAGCTGCTGCTGCTGACGGCTGTCTGCCTTGCATCCTGCTATCAGAACACCCCAGCACAGCCACGCCAGCAACAGTGGGACGGCCACGGCCAACAGCAACAACGAGCCAGACTTCATCTCATCGTTTCTTCCCAATCTATCTCACTACAAGATTGATCTCGGCATACTGCCATGCTTCCTTTCCAAGGAACTCCGCCGGATTATCCCGAGTATGCTCGGGGTCCGTTAAAGCGGTACTTTGAAGAAGATGTCGGCTCTGAGTTTTCTGGTGGCCCAGCCATCGGCTTCACCGAACACCGAAACGTGAGCAAAGCTCCCTCGGTACTTTGATGACAAACGCGAAGAAGAGCCTCATTGCTGACCTGCCTTGCTTATCTAGAAACGGCTTCACACTCTCCCATTCCGAACTTCCCCCACTGCTCGGAAATGGGCCCTGCCCACTTCTGGGATGGAAGACGGTCACTACCACGCCGATGCTATCACGCCGCCCAGTTCTTTCTCGGAAGATACGGCCAGCACAATAACTCAGCAGTCGCTTAGCGACCAGCTTCGGCAGATGTCCGCATATGGCGAGCCGTGCGTCCCATCCGTCATTGCATCGGGAGACATGGACATGGACATGACCATGGATGATACCACGGTAATTCTGCAGCCGTCGCCAATAGGGCCGTCTGGGGGGGGCATTGCCAGCCATTTGGCCCCGGGCCCGTCACAGCCAGATCACATCGAGACCACTCTTGCTGGCCGCATCCCAACGCCTATTCAGCCGAGCTTTGCGGCCCAGGTGCGCGGCAACAACTGGAGTGGTGCCGCTGGCAACATTATAAGCTCGGGCTTGAACCAGACGCCTTCGTCTAGCCTGTCTCACATGGAGCTGAGCGCCTCGGCCAACGACGGGTCTGTGCCGCGGATTCTGGAGCACCACGCCGTTGCCGAATGGGACATGGTGCAGAACCGGTCACTCCCGTCGCCGATTAGTGAGAATGGCGGCGAAGAATCGGCAAGCCCTGGCATGATGCTTGACAGCGGCACCATCTACGACCACGACCTGCATCATGGCCACGACATGGGCCACGACATGGGCCACAACATGTGCCACGATCAGCTGTCTCCTGTGCTGCCCAACCGCCATATGGCCACGCCAACCACGCCGTCATCTCGGCTGACCGCGGCACAGGCGGCTGCCATCCATGCTGCTGCCGAGTCGTCGCCCCTGGGCGGTCCTGATACCCCGTCGCCGAGCCACGCATCGGTGATGGCAGCGGCAGCGGCGGACGGCGATCTTGCCGGCACACCGTCTCCTAAGAAAGGCCACTCGCGGAGTCGCCATACCCTAGTCGCCTGGACGGCTCAGCCGGGGATGAAGAAATCGTTCAGTATAGGATACCGGGCGGACTGTGAAAAGTGCCGCAACCGGGTGCCTGGTCACTTCAACCACATTATTGTCTCCTAGGATGAACAAAGCAGGGTTCCGGGCAGCGTGGATGGATACAGCTTGTTTCCCGATCTCTGCCGACGAGAGTACCAGAATCAGGTAGAACAGCTGCAAAGGAAGCGACAGACTGTGAAGCGTTCCATAGAAGAGCTGCGCCTGACGGCCAAGACCCGAGTTAGCGAAAGCGACTTTCCTAAGGGGGTGATCGGCAGCTACGGCGACAAACGCGGCGGCTCCTCTGTGAACAGCAAAGATGGCGATGCGACTGATGCCAACGCGAGTCCCATCAGAGATACTAGCGACAATAACGACAGCGGTATGCTCCTGACCTGGGAACGTGTGTCTGGTTTCTCGCCCAGCCGCTATCGCAGGAACACCGCGTTCATGTTCAAAACCGGGCGGAAGATTCCATCTTCTGAGCAGCTCAGACGGAATGGCTACGCCTGCAGCCGCCCAAGGGTGACGTAAATCTGTCCTACGTTCTTCATTGCGTTTTTTGTTGTTTATTTTTTCCCTTTTCTGTTCATGATTTTGCTCCTGTTTCTGAAAATTCCTTGGCGTTAGTGAGGCGTGTTCTACATGGTTTTGACGGCATTATTTGGGCTTGTTTGGTATTGCTCCCCCAGAGACTCATTCCCTCCTTTTTGCTTCTTTCTCTGTTTTATATTTGGTCGTTGCTGCTTCTCTTATTGGTTTCGTCTCTTTACCGGCATGGCGGTCTATCCAAGGTTCACGGAAATTGGGAATTAGCGGCTTCATTACACTCATTTACTCGGGGCGCAGCAAACGACAAGCGAAATGTTTTCTTGGTTTTATGTTTTTATACATTCACTCCTTTTGTTTTCCTTTTTTATTATCATGGCCTACCGCCCATCAAAATGGGGAGCATAGTCATAGTTGAGACAGTTCACACATAGTGGCTACTACAGATGAATAACAAGAAGCGCTTTCTGCATCGTTATACATTCTGCTGCCACAAGGTTTTGGATGATTTTCGTATAAGCTATGCAAAAGTGAAGTGAAGAGAGTAGGAGAAAGCGGCCGCCGAGCCATAACAACACCACCCCACGTCTACTCGTAGTAGCACCCTTGTACGCCAAGCCCATGCACAAACAAACAAGAATCAGGACATCTTCGTCCACCAGTAGTATACATGAATCGGAAGTTTCGTGAGGCCCATAAGCAGGCTTTCGTGTTTAGCTGTTTCTTCTTTCTCTTATTTCCAAGGAGTGCCATCTCCTTCTCATATTTTCCTTCGGGTCAGCTTTACCACACCTTCCACCAGCTCTTCTTGTCGTCTGCTGCCTTCGCCGGCTCCAGACCCAAGCGGTCCAGCGGGCCGCCGTTGCGCTGATTCTCCCGCTCGCGATCAAACGCCGACTTGGCCGCCGACTTGACCTTGAGGTACGCCTGGCGATCCTCAACTGCACGCACGAGGTCACTCTCCGAGGCTCCTTGTGCGTCGTCCTCCTCGCTTAGGCTCTCATAGCCGAGTCGCCGCTGCGAGGACCCAGACGCCTCACCTTGCTCATCGCGCGACAACGTCGACGAGAACCAAGAACGGCCGCCACTGGCCGGCTTGGGTGCAGACGCCGCCAACGATTGTTCTGGCTCGACGCTTGCCGGTGCCGCCGCATCGACCGGTGTTGGTGCGCCCAAGAGGCTGGGCACTTTGAAAAAGGAGCTGCTGTTGCTACCGCCGGCTGCGTTCTTCTTGCTCTCTTCGATGGCCTCCTCCACCATGATCGTCTGCTCAGGCGTTGCGTCGCCACGCATGTAGGCCAGGCGCGCCGCGTCCAAGCTGTCGTCTTCCATCTGCCGCTGAGCCGCGATGAACTCGGACTTGCGGCGCCGATTAAACTGCATCATGTCGACCGCTGTGTAGATAGTAAGAAGGCCAGCAATACCTAGCAGATGAGCTGTTAGAATGGGCCACAAGATGAAGATAAGGAACGAGTCGCGTCAACGACAAGAAAGTGGGAAGAACCCACCAGTGAAGCCAATCAGGCCCACAATCGTGATGCGGTGTGCCGAGTCAAACATCCTCCGCGACGAAGACACCACACGGTCGAGGCTGGAGACTTTCGCATTCTTGGCAGCCAGGTGGGCTGCACGCAGGCGAGCCACCTTCTGCTCCGGCGTCTCGCCCGAGAAGCTGGGAGGACCACCTCCACTCGGGGGCTGTTGTGGTGGGGTTGACGACGAGGACGATGCTGGAGACTGGAACCGGGAAGCTGTCGGCCGGGAGGATGCGCCGGGATTAGACGACGCTGAGGAGGCCATGTCGGCTCGGCGAATGGCGTAGGGTGTGGTCGGTGTAAAGCGAGTGGCGTCCGAGACGCTGCGCGGTTGTGCGGAAATCGGCATGGTTTTTTTGGTGAGGGGACGTTTTGACTCGGAGTTCAAGAGAAGCCGAGATGCACGGCAAATGACCGTGTTGGGGTTTCTCCCTGAGATGATGACTTCTCTGTACGTAGGAAGCGAAACCGAAGAGGTTCGTCGTCTCTATGCGTGTTTGCTGCTACCTCTATGCTCTGGCTATGGCGCATCAGGAGATCATCCCACGTCAAGTTTTTTATGGCTCGAGCGTCTTTTTCGGCGATTGGGATTGGAAGATGGACTGGTGCTAGGGAGCTCTCATTTTAGGTGGACCCGTTGAAGATTGTTGACCGGCTATTGGTCAACGGCTTTTGTCGGGCCGCCATCAGCTGGCGTTGTGTCTACACTACAACTCTTAGAAGCTCAACACCTCGCCAGGCTCTGCAAACCCAGTTCACTTGTCGTAAAAGTGTGTAGTTTTTAAGAAAGGGACATCTAATATTTGGTGGATTTTAGAGGACATGAAGCATACCAGGAATGTACGTTGTAGGCTCGGAAGAAAAACAAATCATGTCGTGGATATTGTTTTGCTGTAAAGTTGCATTTGATTTCGAAATCTATTGTACTAATTAATAACTTGTAGATCTTAATTGATATAAATAGTATTGCCTTTCACTAATATTAAAATAAGTCTCAACTGCAAGACCTGACGATCTGCAAATACACTGCAACGGGAATCAGTCTACGTGTTGCTTCCTCGGAAGTGCTGAGACCTCGTGATGCGCACTTCTATGTACTACGCGAATCGTCCCGACAACTGTCGGGTGACGTAGAACAGCAAGTACAGCAGGGTAAATTGAAGTGTACAAGTTACAGAAAAAGGCGTACTGTGGTGCATTGTCCCGGTTCTTTCGTCGTTGCCTGATCAGCTAATCCTATCTGTAGCATCGCACCTTCTTCTTGGAGTGACAGACAAACATCGCAGATAGATTCTGTATTTGAATCCTCACCCCCCCTTTCAAACCGTTCTTGTTCCTCACTACCCTCTCTTGGGCCACACTGTCTGTATATGGTTGCTGCTTGGAACAAAAAGGTCGCCTAGGGCCATGCCATTTTTATCACCATACTTGGTGGGATCTTGCAATTTCATACAAAATGCAGTCACTCTGGCTAGGATGATACTCCGGTGGCATCTGTGATAGCCGCATCTACCAGTTCGTTCTTTCCTTTGGTTCTCTTCATGTTTACTGCCCCCTCTTCACTACTGGCCTATATTTAAATTCGTTGAATTTTGAGATTTCGGTCGGCTTCCATTTACATCATCGCAGCCTGCTCGGTTCTCTTTGACAATGGTTTTCGGATGGCCTCGAAGCCCGCGGGCTGCTCGTTTTCTTTTGAAGAGCATACTACCACTTTCTATAGTAGCGCGCTCTGCAATCCTCGGCTCTGTGATATTTGGCATAATTGCACTTCTCTCTTTCCTCTCCCGACTGCCTGGAATCGCGCGAGATGCTGACATACAATTTCTGCCGCCTGACATGCTCTTGGATGCAGAGGCCAAGGCAGCAGCCAAGCAATTCCTGCAAGCCACGAGGAATGTCAAATACGAGGACCTCCACCCCATTGAACGGCTGATCAAAGAGGCCCATGCTAAACAGATGTCGCGGCTCTTCGTAACGGCACACAGCGTTTCCCGGGCTGCCACTCAATATCGGGAACGTCGCGGCCGCCATCCGCCGCCAGGGTTTGAGCACTGGATGGCATATGCCGTCAAAACAGATGCTGTCATTACGGAAAGCTTTTTTGATCAGATATACGATGACATTGCACCATTCTGGGCCCTCCCCCCTTCTACTATCGCCATGCAAGCTGCCACTTGGACCCATTCGGTTCGAGTGCGGAACGGTCGCGCCGAAAGCGTTGGAGATGTGGCAGGGCGTGTACCATGGCTGGAGCTTTGGACGAATCTAGTGGCAGAGGCGGCCCCATATCTCCCAGATGTCGATATGCCCATCAACTACTTGGATGAGCCACGAGTGGTGGTCAAATGGGAGGATATTTCTGCCCTGGTGGCAACAGAAATGCAACAACGCAAGATTGTCCGCACAAAGGAAGTACAATCCAATTATACCGGCCTCAGCAAAACCGACAATATCCTTAGAGGAAACTTCCCACCGACTCACAACGCCAAATGGACTACCCCAAACTCGTTACTTTATTGGGACGTGGTTAGCCAAGGATGCCCACCTGAAAGTCCAAGCCGCGATATCTCGGCAGCTAGAAGCTTCGCCGGGGAGCCAAAGATTCCCCAAGTATGGATGCCGTCCTTTTCTCAAGCTGGCTTTGTCCGCAACTTCAGTGCATCGAGAGACCTTTGTTTGCAGCCTCACCTGCAAGAACTGCATGGGACATTCATCGAGCCAATCTCGATGTCATCAACATCAGACTTGATACCGCTCTTTGGCGGCTGCAAGCTGAGCCCCAACAACGACATATTGATCCCCGGCGCCATGTACTTGACTAATGACCCCTTTTACTCTGGCGGCATTGACCGTGGCCCAAATTGGGAGCTCAAAGACGCTGGAGTCGTTTGGCGTGGGGCAGCCTCCGGTGGCCGCAACAAGAATGAAAACTGGAGGCATTTTCACCGGCACCGGCTAGTTGAGATGTTAAATGGTACTACGGTTGCCAACTTGGAGAGGCACAACATTCCGGCACAGACGTTTCAGATGGCACCAATTACTGCATACGACTACCCACGTCGCCGCACCGGTCAGGTCGGAGACATGTTATTGGAGAAAGCCGATGCAGGCTTCACCGACCTGGTCTGCTTCCCAGAAAATGAATGCAACTACGTTGCACCCACCTTTTCAACAGTACCAGAGATGCCGATGAGCGGGCAGTACATGAAAAAGTATATTCCAGATGCTGATGGAAACAGCTTCAGCGCGCGGTTCCGCGGGCTGATTCTCTCTACCAGCGTTCCCCTCAAGGCTACAGTCTATTCGGAATGGCATGACCACCGTCTCGTGCCTTGGTTGCACTTTGTGCCTCTCGACAACACTTTCCTCGATCTGCATGCGTTGCTTGATTATTTTCTCAGCTCGGGAAAGGGCGATATATCGGCGCGTTTAATCGCCGTTAGCGGGAAGAGCTGGGGAGAAAGAGTTCTGCGGAGAGAGGACATGTTGCTGTATGTTTGGCGGTTGCTGCTTGAATTTGCGCGAGTGTGCGACGAGAGGCGTGACAAGCTGGGATACGTTGACGATCTGCTGCGAAACGCGTGAAATTGACGTTGAATTCTCGGTATTTTTAACACGGAGGCGTGAGCAGCAAATCTTTAGTTTACAGCATTAATATCGGTTGTGATGGCGGACTGAGGACAACTTCTTGTTCGTGAGGCAGGGAGAAGGCGTTGAGGAGCGACCTTGAAAGAGTACTGAGTACTACAATGATAGAGACTATGCTGCGTGCTTTGAGGTACCATATACTTTAGACAATGAAAGCCAATTTTGGCTTAGATAATATTAGCGGACCTTGTACAGAGCAGGTTGATGCCCGAAAAAAAGGGCGGCAAGGGGCCCACTACACTAGCCTGAGCCAATCACCGCCTCGTATCGAGCCATAGGGTTTTCAAGCCCTTTGAAATTTTTGGTGCTGGCTCTTCTGGCCTTCCCCACCCAAGCGGAAAGTTTGGTGGATGGGGCCAGGCAATCCGACTTTTTTTGTATGTGTATTTTTTTCACCACCCACTGAGCGACGACAATCTTGCTCATTGTCATTCCCACCTTGCCTCTCTTTACCTTTTTTTGTGTCAACATTTCGGATCGCGATACATAATTCACAATGGTACGAATTCCCCAACCTCGAATGGATAGAGATGCGAACGACTGGCGTTTCGCCCTTTTCTGTCCGGCGAAAAGAGCCGTAGCATCTCGAGTTTTGTCGTCTGAAAGCTCGCATGGCTAACGCAATGTCTTCTTACTCTCCAGGCGATCAAGCACAACAACCAGATCCCCAACAACCGTTCGTCGAGCCCGTCCCTGCTTTCTGTTTACGTTGGGAGGATGTTTCCGTGACGTTCTTGCGACGAGAAAACCCGTTTCGATACCGAGACCATCGATGATGAGATTTTCGAGCCGCATGATACGCACGCACAACAAGGGAACGATGGCGCTGGGATGAGAGAGCACCGTTACTGACTCAGGTTATGCAGATTTCCGCAAGGATTGGCAGCGTCGTGTGCGGACACACTTCAACCAGGTACGAACATGGATGGCAGAGATGAAGTCCTAGTTGAGAGAGAGATGGGTAGCGAGGGATGGATGAACAGAAAGATATGGACTGGTGGACTCTACGGATCCATCTGGACACACAAATGAACCGCTGGAATTATGGGACTACGACTCGGGAGCGGCGTATGGGAGATACGGATTTTCTACCCGGGGACCGAAATGCTAACAAACCGCAAATAGGCTGGCAAGAAGCACAGCCGCCGTGTCGCCCGCCAGACCAAGGCCGCCGCTATCGCCCCTCGCCCCGTCGACCTGCTGCGCCCGATCGTCCGCTGCCCGACTGTCAAGTACAACCGCAAGGTCCGGGCTGGCCGTGGTTTCACCCTGGCTGAGCTGAAGGTAGGATTCGGCCCACGCTCGAGTCTTGTTTTCTCTCAGGCACCCGATTACTGACTCGATGGAAATTAGGCTGCTGGTGTCCCCCGCCTGTACGCCCCCACCATCGGTATTGCCGTCGACCACCGCCGCCAGAACATCTCCGAGGAGTCCCTGGCTGCCAACGTCGCCCGCCTCAAGGCCTACAAGGCTCGTCTCCTGGTGTTCCCTAAGAAGGGCTCCAAGCCCGCGATCCCGGCCGGTGCGTCGACCAGCTCCATTGCCGCCACTCTGCCCATTGCCGCCGCTGCTTCTGGTTTCTCCGAGATCAAGGCCAGCGACCTGCCGGCAGGTGTCGAGGGCGGTGCCTACGTTGCTCTGCGCAAGGCACGGTCAGACGCCAAGCTGGCTGGCAAGCGCGAGAAGCGGGCCAAGGACAAGGCCGAGGCCGAGTCCAACAAGAAATAAGCGCGAAATCCCAACAACAAAAAAAGGAAAGGGAAGTAAAGAAGGGGGGGCAGCGCAGAGGGAAACGTTGTGGGACGGTGCCAGGTCTGTGGTTATTCCGCATATTGTGTTTCTTTTGTTTTCTTTCGGGAAGTCTAGGAGGGGAGTACAAACAAGGACCAAAAAAAGACCGAAAAAGTGGTCATCCTCTTTTGTGTGTTTTGGGTCGTCTATTTACGAATTTCTTTTTATTCTTCCGTTCCGTGCCCCCCTCTCTCTTCTAACACCATGATGATGACGGGTGATATGCTACCGGAAGAAGCAAGAAAAGAAAATACCTCTCACGGCATGGTTTCTACCTGGTGAGAAAACTCTTACACCAGGGAGAAAAATAAAAAAAGTCAAAAATACTTCTCCATGCTCCGAAACGACGCAAATGTGATCACAACAAAAACAGTAATTACGTAAACAAACGTGCTTGCTGGCAAGGCTACATACAAAAAAGGGCCAAAGATGCAGAATGGCGATGATTTATCCAAAAAAAGACAAATGCTACATATCCCCTTCCCATCATATTGCTCGTTTTGGTATCGTCGTGTGGTATCTTCTCTCCGTTCCCATTCTGCTTACTCTGTACTGTCCTTTGCCTGTGCTCGCGCATGGATGACCAGTTCACCGCCCGTCTGGAGGATCTGCTCAAAGACGCCGCGGCGGAATGGGGGTAAGAAATGGGAGTAGTTCTTCAAGATTTCTGCGATCAGAACAAGCCCATTTTCCCGGTCGACGCGAGCCAGGTTGGCTGCCTGTGCTGGGTCGATCTGCTGCGGCTCCAGCCCAAGACCATCGATGTTTGGTGCCGGCGGAGAAACACTCGACGAGTCGCCGGCAGCGAAGGACAGCGATTCTGCGTCCATTTCGTCTAACGACCTCCTGGGGGCCGAGGACGAAGGCAGACTGCCGGCTGGCGAAGCCGTGGCGACACTGGGCGTAACAAACGGAACAGCCTCGGCAGCCGCGAGGTCATGCCCATCGAACATGTCTTTGCCGGACACTGCCTCCACCAACGCACGACAGGCCTCGAAAGGCTGTAGCGCGCGCATCACAAAGTGGGCTCCGTCGGTGGAGCGGCACATGAGGGCGCACACGAACCAAGTCTCGGACCGCAACACGGGGAACTTGTTTTGGGTCATCAAGTACGTGAGCGCATCGCTCATGTCTAGGTGGGCAGCGTAAAACCGCACGCGTCTGGGCTCGCCAGGGTGGACAGGCTTCACCTGTCCCTCACCCGCGGCTGTTTCTCCAGCGTCGCTTATTGTTGTGCTCGGCACAATCGGCGCTCCTGGTGACGGAACGGACGACGTGGAGCCACTGTTGTTGGGGTTGGATGATCCGCTAAAGACAGAAGGCTCGTCTGGGGGTTCCCAGTCCTCAGGAAGAGCCGTTGAGTCGTAGGGCGGCGTATGCAGTACACGGCAGACGGCGGAAACGGCGCGAGCAGCTTCCGTTTTGGCATTTTCGGCGTCGGTGCGCTTAAAGAGCGAAATCAGCACATGAACATTGCTCCGATCGTGGGCCGGAGACGACGGATCTGGCGACAAAGGAGAGCATATGCGCTGAACGTTGGCAGGACAGGAAACAAGAAGCAACCGAGTCAGAGAGATGGCAGCGAATTGGACCTGAGGCTGAGTGGTGGAAGATGTCCACAGACGAGGAAGGATGCTGTTGGGAGGATCGAGAAGTACGCCCAAGATAGGCTTGTTCACGGCGGGAATGGCGAGGTTCTTGAGGAAGGACAACATAGCGTAGAGAAGCTGGGACGGGGGAGGGATCTCGCCGGCGATGTCAGGTGCCGAGGATGGGCCGGAGAAAGAAGCGGCCAGAAGGTTGATGAGGTAGGTGTGGATCTGGACATCTCGCACAAAGTATATGCTTGATTGATCAGAACGAGCTAGATTTCCCAGCGCAATGCAACCTGCCGTCTTCAGGTATACATTGCTGTAGGTGTTGCAGACCCAAGACTGCAGTATCTGCACAACGGGCGAGGTAAGAGAATAGGTCTGTAGAAAGGATGGATGCGCCACAACATCGGCAATGATGTGCGGAAAACGACTCCTGACCACTTTGAGCTCGCCGGCATCTTCAGGATCTATTTGTGTGACGTCATACTTGCTGTATGAGTCTGCAAAGACCATCAATAGAGACTGCACCGCTCCTCGGCGGATGAGTTCCTCTTGGAATCTCTCGTGTGTTAGATACGCCAAGGCGACGGATACCAGCACGCAGAATTCTTCCACGTCAAGGATGTTGGCTGGTTGGGTAGCCAAGCTGAGAAGATAAGTCGGCGTGGCGGGATCTGCCAATGCTGCCTCTGAGTCTGCATGTTTTGTAAGAATGATATCCAGTTAAAACCGGGTAGATACGAAACGCACCTTGTGAAATAAGCAAGCCGAGGATCTTGCAGATGATATTCAGAAAGGCCCTGCACTGCTCGAGCCGCGGACTTGATACGATGCCCACGAGAGCGGTGCTTAGATGGGCCTGGCTGGCTTGTAGTTGGGCAGGTTCTACCGGTTTCCAGAAACACGGGTTAGTTGGTGGTATCTCTAGATAGCGGAGGGTGTGTGCTCACCATAGTCCACACAGATATTGTAGAGGACGGGAATAACAAAGGCTAGGATGGCATCTTCGCCCAACATAGACACTATTTGGCTGAGATGGTTTCTAGCTACAACACGACTGCGGTTTGCGTCTGATTCGAGTTAGGTCTGTTTCGCAGCCCACATGAATTGCACCTTCGGGCGCCGTTTGGTAGACCTACCTTCGTCTGCACATGAGTTTCCAATCATTCGTAGTGTATGAATCTTCAAGGATTGCTGAAGACCGTCGACGGGCAATATCCCCAGGAAGAAATCGAGAAGGCCAGACTGGCCGATAGGGAGTCGCCACGATGCTACGAATAGTTAGCATAGGAGCCTGGTCTAGGGACACTCTAACCCCATCCCCGGCAATGTGCGTATTCCCCTGGCATTGTGATCACGCGACCTAGCCTTGCGGTTTTCAGAGACCGAAACCACCGGGAAACGGAGAGATCCCCAAAGCGGACGCGCCGGAAGCCAATATACAGAAAGCAGAACGCTGCCACAACTACCACCTCCCACGTACCATCTCGGCTGCTGTTTCCAAGAATTTCGGCCGCTAGATCGAGATCCTGCGACCCTGACATCCAGTACTGCTGAACCGCTGCTAGGACCTGCTGCAGGCTGTGGGTGCGCTGCGCTATCTCGGCGGGAGACAGCACGTTGTCGTCGTCTTCTGTAGCGGGGATGGCGCCATTGGCGGAGCGCCGCGCCTCTGCGGCCTGAAAGAGCTGCTGGATGTCGGCCGGCGTCATTTTGCGTGGGCTGTTTTGCTGTTGTGCGCGGCCAGGGCCGCCGTGAAGGAGGGAGGGGTGAGATTTTCCGTCGATGTTGTCGGAGGGGGTTCGACAACGGCGGTCGCGGGTCGGCGACGAAGCGACCAAGGCGATAGCCGAGAGGGATAGACAAAAGCGAGCGAGGCAAAGAGGCTGGATAGGGGGTTGACAGCGAGGCCGCAATGGCTCTGCTAAACATGAGAAGGCGGCCGGCGGTGCCGAAATAAGCAATCTTTTTTTGGGAAGAAAGAGAATAAGAAAATAGTGAACAACGGCCCGCCTATCCAAAGCCGACGGAGTTCAACGTTGCAGGAAGATAAAAGCGATGCCGCTAAAGCCTCAGAGAGCGGAGCCCGGTGGTGGAAATAGAAAGCACGTCGGAGCAGGGACTTTGATCCATTCAGCGGTTGCCAGCAGCGTTGTTCACAAATGTCTGTTTCAATCTCTCCTGATGGCAGAGCCGTTGTCGGTTTTTTGGGGCTTATCCGCCTTGGGCAGTGCTTCGCGGCTGAACGGGGGACTAAGTACTAAAGCAAAAGAAAAAAAAGTAATACGGCGTATAATTCTCCTCTTAGTGTTTCACTCGCTGTATGCCTCGTTAAACGACTGTTAGCTCTGATTGTTATTATTGTTTTTTAAAAAAAAAACCTTGCTGCTTTGGGGAAGAAGTTCGGGTAGGTGGAGCTCTTTGGGGAGCAGTGAGAATTCCAGGCAGGTTTTGGGTTGTCTGTCCTATCAGTTGGCAGTGGCAGCTCAGCAAATATTATTAATGGCGATTGATGGCGGGGTGGAAGCTGGCCCCCCCGAAACAGTCAGCCTGGTCTGTGCGCGTCGCCTTTCAGCCTGCGACACAATGCGGCAGGCGGCAGGCACCAACCGCTATAGCGGGGAGGGGTCGCTGTTAGGCGGCGACAGTGACTGTTATCAGTGGGCGGCTCGCTAAATCTGTAGGTGACTGGTCTGTATACTATCAGGCAATGTCTCAACTGGGAGGGTGTGCTAGGTAAGCGTCAGATAGACGGCACTGATTCTTTTTCTTTTGTATTAGTTCTCACGCCTCACAAGGCGACTGGATAGCCAAGGCTACAAACGGCGGTGATGCGTTCAGAACCGAGACCTTTGAATCGAAACAGCATGGCCGCATTGCCCCACTGGTTTTGGATGAATATTTGGGGGAGTGGGGAGGGAGAAGCCGTTGGAAAGCTAGCATTCGGAAACTTCTGCCCAGGGATGCTTCTAGACTTCAGTTTCAAGCTTCCCGAGGATAGCGGAGCAGCAGCTACCAAATCTGACGCAATCCTCAATGATATTAGAATGCAATAGAAGAGCCTGTAGAAAGCCAGCCGAAAAAGGACCTACTTCTCGGTTACCACTGCATCGGATTCTGTGGCGGTTCCGGCACTGGCTTCGTATTCACTGACAGATGATACGCGCGTGCGTGGCAGGGTGACGTGAAATGGAACGTCGTTTCCTCCAAGATATTGGTAGCATTGCCTGATTGGCGGTGGGCCGCAATCTGCTGCTTGCGTCATGGCCGTGCGCCGTGATTGCGAAGCACCTTTGCCTGGAGCCGACATAAAGAGGAGGCCACAGACCAGCAAACTCTCAAAGGAAACTGGCAGAGCAACGCTCTCTAGACTGGTCTCTGACGCGTTTCTAATATGGAGTAAAGAGTCTTCTCATTTGGAAGCAGGCAACAGTTTCTCTCTTTGTTTGCCTCTATCCTTCGTTCCCGGTCTCATATTCGCACTTGGTGACCAGGTACGGTTAAGGTGCGGCCCGGAATCTTCAGAAGTCCCGTTCCCCGATGTTGTTGTTTAGCCTTTGTGCCAATATGGGCCAAGGCCTCACTTTGACATCTTTCCATCTTTCCATCTTTTGAATATGTTCCTAGATATTTTACTTCACATGGGACACAAAACGGTGACTACGAAGCACATACCTGTTATCAATAACACGAAGGGACTCTAGAAAACAGCTAAATGTTTTGTAATACAAGTGTACACATTATCTTTATCAAAAAGATTAACCGACTGGCATCTAGACCAGTCGTTATTGGTTTCATCGCAGTTCGCCTGATTCCCGTTTTCGTTTGAGGGCCCAGAACAAGAATATGTAAACAGCAGATCATAAAAACCTTTCGTCAGACCAGCAGAGCAGAACAGAAGCAATCCAAACAAAACCAAAAGGGAGTATCCAACAATGCCCCAAGTAAAGAGAAAATCAAAACCCGAAAATAATTAAAGAAGAAACTAAATGCCATGGAAGGGTGCGATGGCTCTACAGACCCGAGTCTTGCTTTTGTTCTGGGTCGCTGGCCGGATAGTATCCACGCCAGGCATTGCAGTTTTCGTTGAAGGCGTTGACATCGGCCCGAGCAAGGCCGTTCTTGAAATCCTGTGCCCGCTCCATAAAGTTGACACCAAGACCCCCAGACACGTGCCAGGCGATATGGCAGTGCATGAGCCAGGTGCCCGGATTGTCTGTCCGGAAAGCAATCACGATCCAGCCCTGGCCAGGCAGCATCGCCACATCGCGGCGAATAGGGTTGTTGCCATTTAGTTTAGCCAGGTCGGTTGAGGCGTCGAACGGTCCCGGGTTGTTGGGATCTGAACGGCCGACCAACACAAAGTCGTGTCCCTGAGAGCATTAGTACGTGAGACCGAAACATGTACAGAAACTGACCCCGGTCGGCAGCAACTTACATGTAGATGGATGGGGTGCGGGAGAGCAATCGTGGGATCGTTCTCAATCAGCCAAAACACCCAATTGTTGCGGCCGTTCACCGTCACAATGTTGAAGCCGGTCGGGTAGGTGGTGTTGCCCTGCATGATGTACTGGTCGATGGGTGTCTCCCAGCTGATATCAATGGCAGAGTTGTTGACCTTCCACGTGAACAGCGGCGGGGCTGTGGTATTGATATCGAGCGTCACGTCCAGAGTGTTGCCAGGAACCGGGCTGAATTGCGACACGGGAACAGTGCGCGACACCACTGGCGTCAGGTCAGTTAGATCCGTGCAGGTCGTCAAGGTTGTGGTAGTGCCGGCGATGGTCGGGTTGTTGGCCGGAGCACCAGAATAGCGGAAGATGGCTGCGGCATACGTGTTGTCGGACACACCGCAGGCAGCCCCAGGCACGAAGGTGGCATTGAACCAGTAGCTGCCCACATCCTTGTTGGCGTTGATGATCACGTCGTAGCGCTGGCCAGGGCCGACGAAGACATAGCTGGCCTCCTTAGGCTGGACGGGCACAAAGTCGGACGCAATAATGGTGAAGTTGTGGTTGACCAGTGACAGGATAAAGTGGTTTTCCACCGAGGGGTTTACAATGCGGAGGCGGTGCTTCTTGTTGCGCGTCAGCGTGACCGTGGCATACTTGCCGAGACCAGTGGTCGGGCTGATGTTGGTGCCATTGAACAGAACGTTGCTGCTGGGCGGTGGGCCGGCGTTCTTCGTAATGGCCACGATCTCGTCGGCTGTGTGGTAGTAGTAGTCGCTGACGGGGAATGTGCCCAGGTCAATGTCGTATGGTGCCGAAGCAGGTCCGTTGATCTGGATGGTGCCCCAGACACCGTTTCCGTACTGGGCAGAGAAATGAGAGTGGTACCAGGACGTGCCATACTGCTCGGCCAAAAAAGTGTACGTCTTGGCGGCATTGGGCGGGATAGGGCACTCTGTCACGCCGTTCACACCGTCTTGGAGGTTGTTGTTGAGCTGACGGATACCGTGCCAGTGCATGGAGGTACTACGCCGAATGTCAGCAAACGAGATGAGAAACTAACTGGTTTCGGGGCATTTTTGAGACGTACCCATTTGTCACGAGTTTGTTGACCACTGTAACCTGGATTTTGTCACCCCAGTTGGCCGTGAGAACAGGCCCAGGAATTGCGCCTAAGAAGCTGTTAGTCTGAGGTATGTGGAGCGGGAAAGCACAAGTAATACGAGTCTCACCGTTGATAAGCATAATCTTGGACTTGACATAGCCGTCAGGGCCGGTCCAGTTGTCTTGCTCCGTCACAGTGAGCGTATACTGGTGTTGTTAGCAAACGGGCCGCAAGTGGAAATCTGAGCACCCAAAAGACAGTCCAAAAATTACATACTCTCCGAGTGACGCCGGTGAATGGGGTCCTTGTCTCATAATCCGTGTTGATGTTGAATCCGTTGGACCAACAGGCACGGTTGTTCGGTGTGTTGCACGACTGGCGAGGATGCACATCTGAGCCTCCATGACCACCAGGACCTCCATGGCCGCCAGGACCTCCATGACCGCCAGGAGGGCCGCTTGGTGCTGCCTGAACAAGAAGAAAAGAAGACGCCGAGAGCAGCGCCGGCACAAAGGCCAAGGCAGAGAAGAAGAACCGCATTTCGGCGATATCTTTGAACCTTAAAGTAAAAAAAGAAGCAAACGAGAGTGAAGAGAGCGTCCTATACCCAATATTACAAGACTAGGGGACCATATGGGAGAGGCAGAAATAAAACAATTCTGAGAGGTAAGAGGAAGACAAATAGAGACAAGACAGAGGAAAATTGAACGAACGACAAAGGCCTGTTGATGAGGAGACTTGGAACCAGAAGCGAGAGCATGAGGAAACAGAGAACATCGAGACGCAATGGACGAGGGACGGTGATGTTATATACTTTTGACGAGATGTATAGGGCAACGCTATTCTGCTGGACCTGCAAGGTCTGACTCCACTTACATGTGCGTGGATCTGCGTGTAGGTAGTAGTCGTAGTATCTGACCGCCTTGTCCCTCGTGTAGTGTGCCTGGGGTGGAGGCTGTGGGCTTGGGTTCTGTGTGTGGTTCATGGGTGGAGGGGAGGGGAGGGGGGGACCAAGGAGGAGGAGGCGGCTGTGGTCAGAAAGCCAGAGAGAGGGCGTAAGAAAAAGAGAAGGAAGCGTGAGAGCGATCGTGGCAAGATGGGCCGCTCGTACAAGGACCCCATCCACTCCCCATTCGCATGCTCGTTCACGTCTCCGCCTCTTTCGGTGTCAAGGCGTGGCGGGGGGTCCAGCCGCTTGGCCATGCGAAAATCCCAAGTCAGGCTGCCTCGTCAGCATCTTGACAGTCTCATTTCCACATTTGCCGAATGCGACTAGCAGCGAAACCACCAGATCGATTCACAGATGAGGAACAAGCCAAGATGATAACTGCAAGGGCACGGCGGAAATGGAGGGGGAGGGTGGCAGAGCAGGGGCAGGTGTCCAAAACCGAGAGGAACGGGCTCGTGGCCACATTCATATTCAAAGAGACATTCCCAAAGAAAGAAACAACTAGAACACCAAAAAGTAAACACCTACTACTCGTAGATGTAAGTGGCGTTGGACGAGTTGCAATGGCAAACGCTGTGCCTTATTTTGTTATGCTAAAAACAAGGGCAAAATATATAAGAAAATAAGACATCAAGAACCAGGCGCACGACAATGGCACAAAGGCCTAGGACGAAACAGCTCGGAGGAAAGCAAGAGGAGCTGGAAGGATGACGGTGAGAGGGGAAGGGAGGTGGTGGATGTAACAGCTGAGGTGACGGCCGGAAGAGACCACATGAAAAAGGTAATGAGACATCGGACCAAAAAGGTCAGATTTAGGGGAAGAAGCTGGGGGGGAGGAGGAGGGCAGGAGGGTGGCCATTGGGCCTCGGCCGCGTGCAATGCCGCCTCTTCCTATTCACGCTCGAGTACGGAGGTAACACGAAAGCGACACCCCGTATGGGAAAGCAAAAGAAGCGAGATGAAGGAGTAGGGGGAGGGGGAAGGAGGGGGGGGGGATGCATCGCCAGCACATCGAGAAAATATGGGGCAGGACAAGCAAGACATGCATACGGAGCATATCAAAGACGGCAGACAATTGTATGCAAGGGTTGACTAGCAGCTCCGAAAGAGGAAATCGAACATTCACACTACCGATGCAGGCTACGATGCAAAACGCGAGAGGCATGTAGGTAAACCAGGAAAGGGAGGGAAAGGGGAAGAGGAGGGGCGGGCAAAATGTAAGAAAAACGGGCCTCTGAACAAACGGGTAGCAGCTGTTCGTCTACGAGATGAGCGGCCCTCTGAACGCGGCCATCCGAGAACCGAGCCCCTCTGCTGTAATTTACCTGAGGGCAGAAAATGCTATTTTCGCTAGAAGGGGGCGTGGGAGGAAACTGTGAAGGAGGAGGTGTGGGCGAATACGGCAGTACGAGTATTTCGTGTGAGAAGTCTGAAAATAAATCGATCGTGGGCCGCACCGAACGGTCGTCGCGGATCAGGCCTGCTGGGCCACTTTGCAGGGTACGTACTCGTATTTATGTACACATGCAGTAGCGGGAGTGTGTACGAAAACGAGGAGAAGGAGCAGTAGAGGTAGAGCAACTTTTGGACCTGTTCGTACGACGGCATACGAGCGCAATGCAAGGTGACAGCAAGTGAGCGGAGCAGCCTTGGAGAAATGGAGAAAAGGCTTGGCGAAAACGGCACTGTAAGAGATGGGACGACGCGAGAAGATGGGGTCCGAGAACCGCCAGCCGGTAAAAAAAGAAGAAGGGAGAGGGCATGAGCACAAGGAGGTGTAGTATGGACGGAATGTGTTCATGCCAAGACAAGCCCCAATGGGGAGCGTACAAGCATAATTTACGGAATATGGGGATGCACGAAAACGAGTGGTGCTACGAGTGCGGAGGCGTTTGCACTCGTATGGGTTCTGCACGATGTAGGAGTAAAGACGAGGTGGAGGTTTGGGCAGGAGGTCACGGTTTCTTGTTCCTAGCTCTCAGCTACTCGTATTGTCGGACTTGTTTTAGCTATCAGCCTTAGGTGCCAAGTTCCGAAAGACAAGGGGCATCAGTCGAATCAGGCGCAAGGAGAAACAAAGTCCCAGCGCACTAACACAGATTTGTGCAAGGGACGAAAAAGAGGCGATACCAAACAGGGGCGCAAACAGACACTAAGACCTAAAAAATCCCAAAATGTCCCAAAAACCCTAAAAGAACCTCACGCGGACATGCACGCACACAACGGAGGATGAATGCCTGAATGCTTATTGCAGGTACAAAAAAAGCATTGCAAATTATGTGGCTTAAGACTGGAGGAGGCAGTGAAGGAGGCTGGTGGGCGAATCCTCGCATGACCAAGGAAGGGGGGGGGGTAAAAAAGGTAAAAGAAAGTGACCAAAAAAAGGTCCTGGGTCTGGGCAAAGCGGCACAAGCGGGCACAAGTGGGCGGCTGCGAACCCGGTTAGGGAATAGGAAAGGGAAAAGGGAAGAAAAGGGCCGGTGTTGTCAGACCGACTGGCGAGACGGCAGCGAGCCGCAGCAGACAAGCAAAGCCAGCAGAATGGTGTGCATAGCAGGACATCCATGCATATAGCCAGTAAACGGGCGAATCAGGGGGACCCTGCGGAAGTGCTGCTGTCAGCGTTTCCAAGTCACCACAGCATCCTGTCAAAGACGTACATATGCACTCCGTACTCGGCACGCGTCTATACGAGTTGTTGTATGCACCCATGCACTCCTGGTTGGGAAGTTGTGGCTGTCGATCCTGGCCATTAGAACGAGGACCGCACAGCTCATACAGGCAGCAGATGCCAATGCAGCTCCATGGAGTACGCGCTGACCAACATGGATAGCTGTACAGAGTACGACTGCACCACACACTCGTAGTTGTACATACACGAACCGAGTCTCGTGTGCCACTGGCCGCTGGCCGATGCCGTTTGCCGTCGCTATGGTGCTGGCTGACTTCATCTCCTGTCTTCGTCGCATCCGGGTTCTTGGTTTTCTGTTGCCCCCCTGACCGTGATGCTCGTATATTGAGCCACCACTACGAGTACGACATATGCACCTCGCATTTCTCGCAACCAGTTGGAGTTTGATTGCGTGTGCCAACAGTAAAAAACAAAGGCGCGTTCCGAGTGCACCGGGAGCGTGGGTCATGCGAACCCAGTCCCAAAGCGTCTGACAACGGTGTTTCCAGCCGTCTTATTTTGGTTGCCTCCTTTTGCCCTGAAGGCCAGTACGACGACAGGATGGTCCATACAAACTACTTGTCGGTCAGCCCGGTCGGACACAGTGCCATCGTGATGCAGTGCAACAGGCATATGCCAGGGACCCCTTCTCGGCGTTGTCGTCGTCTCTCTCGTATTAGCTGTCCCCGTTGTCTCCCTTGCCGCCCCTTTCCTGAATGCCTGGGCTTGGCACAGACATACTCGTAGGGGATGCCTTCTAATGTCTCCATACATACGAAGTATACAAACACGATGAACAAATGAATGGCTGTGCTCTAGGAGGGCGGCACCATGGCAACTTGCCACAAGGCTGCCTAAGCAATAGTTGCCAAGCCAAAGAGGTAGCAGCCAGCCCTGAGAGACGTCAAGTGTGAACCGGCCAGGTCAGGCGATAGGGGCTGGGCTTGCGTTGTAGGAGCAGGCGCTAGATACGGTAGCATGGAAGTGAACATGAGAACAGTGCCTGTTCGTGACGACGATATTTGCGAATATCTACGAGTAGTTGCTGGAGACACAAAAGTAGGGCTCAGCAGCCCATCCACTGCAGCAGATGCTGTAGCGGCAGAAAGGCGCCCGGGAAGTGGAGGAAGAGGAGAGAAAGGAGGAAGACCATTGTCTGGCTTCTCTCGGTTCCCTCTGTCAGCTTCACTGCATTTTCTCATTGACCCCGATCTCGTGCCGTGCGCCAGAGAGCGGTGTGCTGGGTAGGATTTGGTGTGCATGGTGTGCTGTCTGCATCTGCCGCATCTGCCTTGCATGCTGCATGTACCTATGCTCCTCTGTGATGTAGTGTACCTAGTTGTAGTTGCTGGTTCAGGAGGTGGCTTTTGTACCGTGAGTAACTGGGACAGAATAAAATGGGCGGCGATCAGATGCGAGGTGCGGGAGGAATGGTCAGCTGGCGAATAGGAGGGCTCAGATGTGGCTGACAAGCAGGCCATGATGAGAGATGGTGAGCAGCACGGCAGATCCCATAGGGTGTGATGGGAGTGGGAGCGAGTGGTGTGGATGGGCTGCCAATTTGGGTCGACATCACAGCAAAAGCTCGAAAGGTGGGATACTGTGCCATTTTGGGTGTCGGGGCACGGATTACGAGCACCTCTCTGTAGTTGCTCTTTTGGAGCCTGATTCGGCCGTACTCTACACCACTGTGAGTGCCTACCGTAAGCTCAGACCGTCAGACGGCTCCTGCGACACGTTTCTGTTACAGGTGTCTACTGGTACGTCTTATTCTTACTCCAACTAATACAGCCAACGGCGCGGGCCAGCTAGGCGTCTTACCCTTCTAGCCCTAGCGGTAGTGGCCAGCTGTACGAGAAAGTGCTAAATTACCACAAGTGTAGTGCGTGCATGCACCTGTTATTACAGTGCTTCCAGGCGAGTCTGGCTGCATGTCTCACCTGTTCTTGCGCGTGAGACATGTTAAAGGACCCCGCCCTTAAGTGGGAAGGCGCCACTGATCATCCCCAACCTCATCTCTTACGAGAAGAGTTTTCTCGGCTTCTTTTGCTCTTCTAGAGAGCCCATTCACAGTTGTTCTCCGCCGATGTCCGGACATGTCTCTCGTAAACGTTCTGGAGACTCACACATTCCGTCGTATGACCTGAGCGAAATACGCTGCTCTAACGGCAGTATTGGCAGCATTGGCAGTGGGGGCAGAAAAGCTTCACTTACACGCCTCCCACAAACCGGAGGTCTGCCGACACGGCGCCGTCATGGTAACAAATCCGGCCGCTGCGATTCCCGTGATTCAGTAGTCAGGGTCTCAAGACGGGCTTTTCATTACTCTGGCAGAAGACCCTGCCCTACTTCTCGGAGCAAGGCGTAACCGGCGAAGGCTAGACGGGGCAGCGGAGCACGTCGTACATGCAGCCTGTATTGACTACTGCGTGGTGCATATCTCACGCGTATGTACGTACGTGAATATCGCCCTTTTCGCCCTCTTTCCGGTCCCGTAGATATGTACAAACATATGAGCTGAACGGCGCGGCCCACTTGCTGTACGAATACTCGTACATTTCTTTTCGTTCCTATATCCTCCGTCCGGAGGCTCGCTTTTTCTCCGTGCTCCGTCTCTCCACAGCGTCTTCTGTAATCAATGTCTCCCGTCCCTCTCTCTCTCTTATCTCACGCGTCGTCCTGCTCCCCACTGTGGACGCTTTAGTGCTAACTACTGCTGTCTTGCTTCTCGTCCACACTGGGCATCACGCCGCCATTTCCTGCGTCTTTGGTCTGTCCGCTAGGTATTTTGTCGGGCCCCTCTGCCTGCCGCTTTTTCCGCCAGTGTACTCGTCATATGTACGAGTTGTCGTCCTCTGTCGTCGTATGTAGCACTTCTCGGCCCCGAGCCGTGTAGGTCCTAAAATTAACTTGCCCTCCTTGCTCTATGGTTCACGCGGAGCTTGCTGCAGGAGAAGGGAGCCAACGAAAAAGGACAAGAAGAGATACTACCACCATGCTGCCCGACTACCAATAACATCTACTCGCCCGTTGCCATGTTGTGCTGTTAGAGGCGGTTGGTGTATGAGTAAAGACGCTAATACTAACTGTTCTCCGTATCCACACATAAGACTGCACCACCCAGCAGGTGGGAAAGAGTGGGCCAGGCTTGGGAGGTCCTTGCGCTACAGTTACAGGGGCGCCAGGTCAGCTCTCCAGTTAGTGGCTGCCCCGTAGCGCTACATCGTGGAGACCTCTGTGCTGGCGCCGGCTTTTGCGTTGCTTGTCGTGTTTTTTCGTGCCCTCTCTCCAAGCCAACTTGTGCTTTCTTCTTTTTCGTCGTAGCGTGGTCGTGTGCTTAGACGGGATCGAAGGTGGCCTACGATACATACGAAGACATACTCCATCCTCCCACGGCCAATGGCAGACACGGTACTCCGTAATTACTCCTTTCTTGGCCGATCTTCGCCACGCACGGCTAACACGGCCTCAGCGCTGCGTTTCCTGTTTCTTTTTGTTGCATCGGAATTCCTTCTCGAGGCTGCCCGCTCTCGCTTCTTTTGCCCTTGAAAGGAAGTCGCCCCTCTCATCCCCGCTCCTCGCAAGCCGTCCCGTTTCTTTTGCTGCATAACTGCTGCAGGCCACCATTGCCGTATGCCGTTTACCGCTTTCAGCATTCAGTCACCACGCGCCATCGTGATATTGCATTGTCTTTGCTCTCCACCACAGGCGGAGCCGACACCGAAAAGGGCTCCGTTCTATTCGGCCACATGGCAGCGAGGGCACTTGGCGTAACTGCGGACTTGTCTAGTTTCTTCTTTTCTCTTCTTTCTGCTTTCCTCTCGTGTTCCGTGTTCCGTGTTCGTGCTCCGTATTCCGTGTTCTCGTTTAGCTCTTCTTTTTTCCAGATTCCTTTCTCGTGGATCCAGCATCGACTGCCCGACGAATCCGAGAACACGATCGCCACCTTCTTTTCTGTTTCTCGTAACCGCCCGCAAAGATCGCCGTGTCTGCCTCGTATACCGCCTTTTCAGGTGCCGAACCGCCTGAGGGTCTTGGGATCATCCGTTCTGACTCGTTGCCTCTGGCGGTTGGGTGCTACTAAGTGTGTCCATGGTTCCCAGCCGCTCCTCCACCGCACCCTAGAACTTGGGCACACACCTGCGATTATGACTGTCGTATGTGGCACAGTTCCTTTCTGCCAGGCATGCTTTGGGCAGCTTCCAACATGACGGTTGCAATTTGCACCTCAAGAATCATGCGTTCGCCTGAAGCCACCTACGAGTATTCTGGCCATCTTACACTGCTCTCGCATTCGTCCCGAGCGCCTCGCCACTGTACAACTACGCTGCTGCCTTGAACTGACGCAAACTCCGTGTGTCTGTAAGAGGGCTCAGAGCTATGCCAGCGCACCAAATCTAACTTTGGTTGTCTTACTTAAAACAACCTATAGCGACCGAGAATGCCGGGATTGTATGGCTTTGCACTGTTTACACTCAAATCTACCACTAACTGTTCTTACAGGCATAAATCCGGTTTCCTAGCTCGACATAATTTCTCAGCACTGCTGTCCTCCTGTTCTATTTTTACGTACTTCGACAGCTGGACTTCTCATCCCGCCTGTTCCCTGTCATGCTTCGAAACACAACCCATCTCATTGGCGCCATAGCGTCATTCCTGACCTAACATCCTTTTTATTAGATCGCCTACTCGCAAAACATAAGAGCACGGTTGCAGTGCTTTGACGTCCAGGGCCGACATGTAAGTCTTTCCTCACTCGTATCCCGAAAACGTACCGTTACTACCCTTTCTAAGTGGACCTCACCAGTTTTGATGGTCTGTGCCTGGATAGGTCTTTGAGCATCCCTCAAATATACGACGTATGCAAAAAAGTGTACTGTCTGTACGATCCAATGCCGGAAAGTATGTCAAGGTAGACTCCGTACAGAGGCTGTAGTTATGCTATCTTCTGCGCAACTGCAGTATCTGCCTGCGACCGTTTCCCGCGCTGTAAATCAAGTAAGAGACAAACGGCACACCACACCGAAAAGACCTCTAGCTATTGGATAAAGTAAGCTTGAAATGGCTAGATCCTTCAGTGTTGTCTTCTTCTAGGAGAAGCCCCCTCAGTTTCACTTGTTACTTCAGATACTGCAATCATACTTCAATTATTGATATGATATCGCTGGGTAGGAGCAGAAAGGCTATCGGAAAAGCCACACTCGCCCACTGCACTGCACCACCAATAGAAGGACATCTTGGCCCCCTTTTCTTATTTCGCAGGCTTCTCCCGTCTTTGCACGGGCGCAAAAACAGGAACAGCGTCAATGCCAAATGATTGTAGCTTACACCGGGAAAATGCGGGGGCCAGAATGGACACCCTTCAAGATAATTTGACCTCCATTGACCATGCTGCTGAAGCGTAGTTGTAGTCACTCCCGTTACATAGCATCTCCATTGGCAATGTGAACACCACATCTTCTTGGCCGGGCGTTTCTGACATTTTCGTGTACCTCCGCGAGTGCCCTATTTTCACAGAGCTATGCTGAAAACTACTCTCATGAGTATTTATTTCATTATTCTATCTTCGACAGTTGTATTAGTTAGTGTAGATGAAAAGTCTGTAAAGCTAATTTTGCGCCGTGTGAGCTTTGTTCAAGAGAAGTCAAGCGGTGCCAGCGGTGTTCCTGGTTTACAAAATGAGCATATCACTGTCTCTATTATTGTTTCTTGACAGTGATGATATCGATAGAGGAGTAGAAGTTATGGACCCAGGGCAAGGAGTCTCTTATTGTGTATTCACTAGTTTATTGCAAAAAATACAACAGCGTCTTCACGTTATTGACACAGCCCGAAGGCAAATTAGCTGTTAGTTCAACGGGTGGATGATAGTATCAAGACTGTACTCGTAGGTTGTGGTGCCGACTTTTCCTTGTCCACATTATCCCTCATCAATACGAGGCTCTCAGATCACTTATCCCACATATGCTGCCATGTAATAGAGTCACGTCTAGTGAAGCTCACTTGATGCTATTTTTAATAACACCCAGCTATCCTATTGATGCCTGCCCACATGCCGGCCACACCACACTCGAAGGCACTGCCAAGATTTCTTTGTTGGGCATATTGTCTTTAAATTAATACTCTTAGCTTAGATTAATACTCTGAGCCTTAGACACTTTCATTTCTCAGCGGTAAGTGCCCTGTCAAGAAACTGCTCTTGGTTCCAGTACCACCTCGTAGCCCCTTTATATTCGATGGTGCTATGACCAGAGCCGATGCCCAGAACAGCCTTTGAGATCGCACCGTAGGACCTATGAACATCATTGCAACCTAATAGTGCTATCTAAAACGGCACGCACGGATAGCGCGTGAACAATCATATGCAGGAGGTGCATTCATGGAAGAAGAACGGCAGATGAATAAAACCCTACAACACGAATAAAAAAGATAAAAGAATAAAACAAATCATTGTCTGGAACCGGCCGGCTAGTATTGGAGTCTAGAGTTCCGGGTTTGCCACTTGTATCTACGCGTGATTACATCACAACCGGGTTCGGATCCAAGACGGCTGCAGCTCGGCAAGATGGCCCATCTTTGGTGTAGAATAAGACGGGAAGACGATAAAGTAAGACAGTATTTGTACAGCGGCTGGCGCTAAGCAACGTTGTTGTCTTGGGTGCCGTTATGGGTTTTGCTATGATGCTCAGGTAGTCAAGGCTCTGCCTCCCTTTGTACTGGTCTCATCCACTCATCCACTCATACACATTACAGCGTTGAGGTGGGCTGACTGGTGATAGGGCTTTACTTTATATTTCATTTTATTTTTCATTTGCTTCACCTTTGCCTTTTGTTTTTTGGGGGGTTTTGTCATAGTCCAACTATTTGCCAGTCGATTAAACTTGGATGCTGCCTACTTTGCCTTAAGTAGAACTACGCCACATTGTCAAGTTTAGGTTGCATATTGTCTCATTTGTAGCCGCCTCGAGGCCTCGTAAGCCGAATCATTTTCGCGGACAGCACCAGTGTGCTCGTGCAAGACAACAAGATTGGAAGGTGTAAAAGTGCAGCCCAGATGACGTTCCATTGAGAAATGCAACTGCTACTGTAGCCTTGTTTTTTGCTTGGAGCCTATGAGAAAAGAATCACGCGCAATAATCACAAGGTGTGCTCTCCGCAGACTTATTCAACTGGGCGAGATTTATCCCGCCGGAAACGAGTTACAGGGCTTATGACTGTGTATACTGCTTATCGTATACAGACGTGATACACCCCGGAAATCAGTAGACAAATACGAAATATCCCGCTCCCGAGTTACCCTTGGCTTATTTCTTTGTGGCACGAACCATGGGTGGAAAACGGGGCCATACTCGCATTCGCATGTACAAACTAGTTACGTAGTATGGAGCTATGGCCACTCAAGTCTTGAAGGGACGTCGTCCCCTGGACCGAAAATCCTTGTCTCTAGCCTGGCCCTGCGCCACTGCTGCGGTAATAAAGTCGAAAATTGATAGCGAATGAAATCAGCTGTTTTAAAATCGGTACCCCTGCATTGTTTTTGTCACAAAGAACTTTCATTGCCATCACATACGAAGTACAGCTAGTAGAAAGGAAGAGAGTCACACGAGGATAGTTGACAATGATACATGATCATCATAATTGGAACTGATCCATTCTTTGTGAGAACCTAAACAAATAGCTGGATGATGCATATTATGTATGTGCATTAAAGCAAACGGAAAATCTTCGCATTACTAGTTACGTAACCCTTATCTTGGCTTGTAAAAAAAACAAAAGAATCGTATTTCTTGAACGCATCATTGTGAACATTCGACTACCCTCGTTCTACTTTGTTTATCTTCAACCAGTGCTACAAACTAATTGTCTTAGTTTAGTGCTGGCGATCGTTTAGTTCTTGCTCGATTGCCGCCACAAGCATATGCAATACAGCGTCGCTCATATGCTCAAATGCAGTGTCAAACGAGCGCCTCTTCGACATGGCCTTTGTTTGGCCTGATTTGGCTTTGGATTTCCCTAATCAAGCTCGTTAATACACATTCATTTATGAAAATTAGTTATTTAAATATAAGCACATACCTTTGTAATAAAGGCTGCAGTTTGATGCCTGAGTTTTGTATTGACAGTTCGTACAAGCCCCCTTGAAGTGCTTTGCATTGGCAACACACTGGTTGAAAGGCCCTTCGCCTCGAGCTGATTTGCACGCCCTGCATGAGACTTGAGCAGTGTTTTTGATCAGCAAATGCCCAATAGCACCCAAGAGCGACTGCTGACGATCAAAAACGATCCTTTTTGAAGTCAATTCGTGATTCCTGCCTCGAAAAACTTTCAGTTCGGGCAAACAGACGGTGGACTATATATATATCAGTTTATATATATTACAAACCATGTTATACAGCTATTGATAATACCTCTTCGCCTTCAATCATGTTTAAGACGAGGTTGAAATTGCAGTTTTTAGCTTTGTGAATGATGTGCCCAGCCAGAGCAAGCATATTTGCCGTCACTGGGTATGACGGCACATCTGGAGTGTTTTGTTCTTGGTATTTCCAAGTGACATCCTTGATAGCCAGCGTCGTTGGCGGCTGATCGAGCTGCTCGTCGTCAGAATGGGTCAAACCAGCATCGGAATTGTCCGTAGCCCGAGTTTCCGTTGCTGTTCTCGAGCTCTGCTGCTGACGATCCAACGCTTTCGGCCGTTGACGGCTGTCCAAGCCGGTTACCGATCATAATCTCGCTCGCTTGGTCGTGTTTCCTTGTTTGGTAGTGTGTCTGCTCGAGATATATCGACATAAGTGATTGCTTTTCAAAAGCACTGTTTTTCGTTGCGTTGTAGCGAAATTATACCATTCCTCGTACAAAGACACTACGCACTCCAAAAAAAAACACCCTAGCTAGGTATAAATAGGCCCAAAGATCCATGTAGGTGTAAAATATTCCATGAAAATGGCTATATTAGGGTGGTTTCCAACGTACTCACCTCTTGAGGGCTGGCTTTTGTGGGATGAGAAGGCATTAGTGGACATCTGAGTGGGTCGTGCGTATTCAGCCAATCAGAGGTTCCTATACGGCTACAGGGGCCTTTTGCATGGCCGGAGTGTGCTTGTTTAAAAACATCAAAAATCGAGTTTTGAGATAGTAACCTATGGTCAATCGTACACTGTAACTGTTTGATGCCACAACAAATCTCCAGAGACAAATGAAGGCGATATCTATATACGTCTAAAGGTGATTTGACTTTCGACGCCTCCGATAGGATCTACTAATGACGCGTAACTACCTACAAATTCCGCCCGTCTCCTTGCATCTGCGGCTGGACCTCCAGGCCTCTTATTAGAGCGGTCGACGGAAAGCGAAAGCCATATGTAGGGTGCTGTGCCAAGATCTACCCTTTTTCATCTGAACTTGCCAAGATATATTAAAGAGTGAACGGGCTATACGCATTCCTTTCAAATCCTATCTACCGATATAAGGAGGCGATACACTGTTGGCTATCGTTACAGCTCTTTCACATGGTCTTCCGTATGTGGCACAAAAGTCAGCTGTGTAGATTCATTATTTCAAATACATTATTTCGTTTTCGTGCATGCACACCGGCCGCTGAGTCGTTAGCCACTAGAGTGGGTTGGCGTTCATCGGCGGCATGCGAAACAAGGTCATAAAGTCGTCCGCATCATTAAACCACGTACTCCATTCCGACACCATTTCGTCCTCCCAGCTCGGCACAATCAGACCGTCGGCCCCTAGCTGGCCAGCGGTTGCCGATACGGGGGTCATGGCTGCTTGGGCTTGGGCTTGGGCTTGGGCCTGGGCCTGACTCTGAGCCAGAGCTTGAGCTTGGGTTACCTGATAGACCCCTCCGCCGGCAACAGTCGGCAGCGACACGAGAGCATCCTGGGCCTGGTTGTGCAAGCGTGCGGACGTCTGGATCTGGGAGGCCGCTGGGGTGGGTGGCGGTAATAGAATGCCTCCATTGGCCTGCTGGGGCTCGAGATACTTGACGCAGAAGCGGCGGCGTATCATCCAGGCGACCTCGAAGCCGTTGTCCATGACGCTGGCGCTGGGTGGCACGGGGGCGTTGCGGAAGTCGGAGGCTGTGGCATCGTCCTCGACAAAGCGGAAGACGAGCACGATCAGCTTAGACATGCGGTCGTGCTCGTCAAAGGGATCGCTGGACACAGACACGAGGTAGTCGATGGCCTGTTTGACGCGGCTTCGCACGAGGGCCTTTTCCTGGGGCGAAATGGTATCGCGATGGGAGGCCAGGAAAAGCAGCAGCAAAAACGTGGTGCTGGCCCACATCAGGTAGTAGTGCTTGGGTAGGCAGCGATCGGTGGCCGCTGGAGTGGAAGGATGGTGCGGACGAGGCGGAGGCGGAGGCGGAACTGAGTCTGGTGTGTTGCTGTTGCTGATGGATCGACGGCCGCTGCCGTCACGCTGCTCTCGCTGGCTTTGTATGCAGCTTGTGATGGTGGCAATCATGTCGGCGGCCAGATACAGCGTGCTACGCCATAGAGACTCGACAAACACCTGAGTCTCCCCCGCGGCAAGCTCGGGCGCTGGTTGTCGCCGTGCGCGCATGAGATGCGGCGCTCTGAGGCAGTATTTGGCAGCCAGGAGATCGAACTGCATAAAGGGGAACAGTGGACTGTCGCGCTGGTCGGCGAGTTTCTGCTCAAGAGCGGCCAGCTCTTGGTCGAAGAGGTCTATCTGTGACATTTGCAGTGGGTAGTTGGAGCTGTTCTGCATAACCACCTGCATCCTCCCAGCACAGGACTGGAGCTCCAGACGCAGCAGAAAGTCAGCTGGGAGGCTGTTTTGCACTCTTAGACGCACACTAGGAACCAGGGCTGCCACAGCACTCATAGGGGGTGGTAGACACATGTCGGTGGCCAGTCTAGTCGGCAGTCAGAGAAAGAAGGCAAAAACAGACAACGCCTGAGGATCACTGCTCTGGTCACTTACGTGGTGCTGACGAGGAAACAGCCGAGCCAGGTCTTGTATCGTGCGTCAGGGCTGCCAGACGACTCTTTCACCCCAGTGGCAGAATACCACCAGGTTCCGTCGACATCGTGAAGCCGTAGATGCATGGCAGCACTCACGGCCAGGCCGCAGTAGTACCAGCTGGGATCATCTTTGCGGAAGCGCAGTGGCAAGGGCCATGTGCAGAGAACGAGGAGGGCCTGTATGGTGTAGACAGAGCGGCTGGGATCCAGCAGATGCTCAGAGAGTAGTTTGCGAAAGGGAGAGCGAAATTGGGCAAAGAGATCACGGTGCATGGGATGATGCCGTGCTGCCGTGACAATCACTGCCCAGAAGAGGAGCAGGCTATCGGTGCGGACGGCACTGATGGGTTTGTGGAGGTCGAGGATAGGGAGGAAGGGGAGGTGCACCTCGATGAAGCTGTTGGGTTAGTACACCAAGCATCAAATGGAAAAGACAGCGAAAAACCCCGTATACAGAGAATGCAACACTTACAACTGGAACAGATCTTGGGCGGCTGGTAGGCTAATACGCGCTCCGTAGAGGGTGTATCCATGGTCGTCGATAACGGGTTGGGGGGGCGAAGGGGGAGACTCGCTGGGAGACTGGGACCGAGGTGGACTTCCATCGCCAGACTCACTTGCTGCAGGCGGCTCATTCCGGAGAGAGTCAACCATCCGCCGGAGCTGTTCCTTTTCTTCCAAGAGCTTTTCTAAGGCAC
Source organism: Graphilbum fragrans (assembly GCA_001513895.1). Classification (NCBI taxonomy): domain Eukaryota; kingdom Fungi; phylum Ascomycota; class Sordariomycetes; order Ophiostomatales; family Ophiostomataceae; genus Graphilbum; species Graphilbum fragrans. The sequence goes on from LLKO01000011.1 coordinate 964,886, forward strand.
TGCACCCGGCATTAGCGACCAATGGCCAGCAGCCACACTCTCTCAAGCAATGCTTACCCTCTCACGGGCCTGCGCTTGAAATCGGAGTCGAAGTAGCAGGTCTTGTGCCGCTTCTCGCACCGTGAACACGGAGCTGGGTGCCGTGTAGCCGCATCACATCGCAGCTATCCTCAACAGTCAGCAGGGTCCGAACTCGGAAGCATGGGCAAGCCGTGAGTGAAGAGGAAGAGACCAGGAAGAAGAAGAGAGGAGCGAGCGGAGAGAAAAACGAGAGAAGGGGACACAAGATCCAGAGAACAAAGAACAGAACCGGGGGAAAGCACCTTGACTTGGCGACAGGTCGTGCACGCCATGGAACACCGTTTAGACAGGCCATTGCGTGAGCGATCTGACTCTGGCGCCGCAGCGGCGACCTCGGCCGCTCTCAGCTTGGCCATTAAGTTGGCAGCGCGAGAATCGGGGCGGCAGACAGGGAACGATATCGGCGCGTAAGCAATGTACGCATGGGGAAGGACCCGGCATCGAAAGAAACACGCGGAATGCGTGCGTGGTGTCGTTCTCGTTCCTGGGAAAAGAAGACAGGATGCTCCATTTTTTTCTACTCCTCTCGAAAAAGCTCCCCCTCATATTCACCCCCCAGATGGAGAAAGCCGCCCCAGATTATTCCCGCCCTATCATTCGACGCCAGCACCCAATCACTGGCCCTTTTTTTCCAACTAGATTCCAGCGTTGCCGCTGGACCCCCATTGCAGTGTAAGTAGTTGGGTCCACAGCGTCGGCCGCTGGCGCTGATTGGGCCGTGCAAAGTCCTTCCCCGAAGTCGAGTCTGTCTGACATACGTACACGAGCCCATTTGAGTTTTCGGTGGATGTCTCGGACTCCGTCAAACGTGCATCGCCGGCGATTCTCTCGTTGAAATGCTACGGCTACGAGTGCTCAACAGTCACTGCACGGCAGATGCGGGCCAATCATTTTATTCAGGATCTGCTCATGGACTAATTGACATAACTAACAGGAAAGGGTATCAGACGCTCTTTTTGGTGGAAATCTCGTTCGCATGCCCGGCTCGCCTTGTTGTCGTTATCCTAGCAAAAACTCCGCCTCCCTCCCAGCCTGTCCATGGCCTCAAGGCCTCCCTTGGCTTTGGTTCCTGCCACCCGAAGAAGGCAAGGCGTAGTGCATAACTGGTAGCAAACAAAAAAGCAAAAAGGGCGAAGAATAACGACGACTGCGTAAACAATAGAATGGGGAGTTGGGTGTCCGTTGTGGCCTGAATTTGGTGACATTGGCCCGCTGCTTAGACCACACAAATTGCTTCGCCCCACGCCCGGAACTGCAAGAAAGGTCGAGACAAATAAACTAGACAGTCGGAAAAAGACTAAAAAAAATCGAGACATGTACCGGGGACAATGAGGCCGAAAAAAGCGATTGCAGCGCCGGCAAGCCACAAGCACTTTTCGGAGCCCACAAGTGGATAACAATGCCTAGGAGTCAGCCGGCTTCCATCGGCATGCCTAGGCAGGCTCAACAAGACTCGCCTAGGTCAAGTGCCTGGTCTAGGAAGGCGGTCGAACAAAAATTAAACGAGGTGAAACCGTGATTTTGTTCTCGCACAATCCGTCTTCCTTTTTTCGCATCGCCTGCCATTTACAGACAGGTTCTGCATTGAACATGCGAGCAGTTTGAGCAGGTGGTGCTGATCACAAAGACACCACCGCATAGATGGCAGTGCACTGCGTACGTGCTCATGGGCATGGGCTTCACCACGACGGGCTTCTTAGGCGCTGCCGCTGGGGCCTTGGCCTGTGTCGAGGCATTCATCGTGAACGGTGAGGCAGAGGCTGGAGCAGAGCGAGCGTGGCCGTTGTCCGACGTCGTAGTAGATGTGGTGCCAGACATTGAAACGGCCTTGTTTTGTGAGTGGCAGCAGAGTCTTGAAAAATGGAGCAGAATAATGGAGTGTGTAGACATGTGTAGAAAGGAAGGCAAGAAAGAAAAGTTGAAAGAGAGAAGAGAGTGCAAGGGGCGCAGGGAAGAGCAGTTGGGGGAGGAGATGCGGTTCAATTTATGTGCTGGACTGGTGGACCGAGAGGCAGAGAGACAGAGACGGCGAGACAGGTACAGTGAGACAGGAGCGTTCAGTGTACGAAGACCAGTGCAGTGGCAACTTTCTGTTAGTCTGCGCATTCTCTAATATTTTTTACAGGCGGTATTGACATCATCAAAAGCACTGTCCAACCAGCACTAACAGCGACGTGGCGCTTGGCAGCACCCGTACACACAGAAACAAGGCAACAGCACAGCCCAAGGGCTGCACGAGAACAACAGGGCGGCGCTTGCCGAGAGCGGCCGTGAGACCCCCAGTGCGCCTGCCTCTCGGTCCTCTGTCGTCTGTGTGTCATCCCACACTGTCCTCACCCCCGCGGCTTCCCTTTTCGCTCTTCGCTTTTCGCTCTTCGTCAGCCGGCAAACTTCGGCACGCGACCAGCAGCACAAAAAAGAACGCAAACGAGATATGCCATTATGCACGCATTCACATCGTGGCAAGGCCCCCCACGAGCGCGCGGGATGTGGGATGTAAGCTGCAACCAGTCCGTACATCACATCTGCATCTAGTCGTAGTAGTTCAGCATCTCAGGACCCCTACTCATGAGAGGGAAAAAACTGGGGAAGGGGCTAACCTCGATGTCAGGTTCCCTAAAAGCGGGGTAGACCAAGTTCAAGAGGCAAGAGCGACTGCCATGTTTCTTGCTAAAGATGTGCAAACAACTAACTACGTACTCATACGTACTCGTACGGAGTACACAGGGAATGAGCAGTTAGCACCGGACATGCGGCTACGAGCTTTCCCCGCAACTCGTCAGCTGCCTCCTGCATCACATCCCTTTGTACTAGCGCTCAGCCAATCAAGTGACAGCATGCGCCGTTTACTCTAGGTCCCATAATGGAGCCGCTTTCCAGATTTACAAGTGAGCGATGGAGAGGCATTTACTCGGAGGCTGGACATATCCACGAGTAGGCTTATCGTGCCTCATCTACCTAGTACAGATTTATGCGCATAGAGCCACTAAGAGACGTTTCGGTGGTATGCCTAGCCACTTTCAATTGCGAGCTAAGCCACGACCAGCCTAAGTACTAATCAGGTAGGCGACTCCTTTCTTAACATCCGCTGTCGGTACAACATGAACGATGCTCGCTTGGGATTTTGCTGTAGTATGCATCTCCGTAGGCGATACCAGGCAGAGCATGAGGAGAACAAAAACATGCTCTTCGTAGACTGTTATGCCTTCTTCTCTTCACTGCCCAAGGTGAACCGGATATGACACACCGGGCGAAGAGTCAATAAATCTACCCATTTAGTGTAGGACCAAGGGCCTTGGCGCAACCGCAGGGCGTTTTTTCTTCGATAAAGCGAGAGCAGCTCAGGTGCATACTCGTATATATATTGGCTTGTTTACAATATTGGACTCGGTTCTTCATTCTCCAGACATCAGATTTCTTTTCACTCCATTGCCTGTTCTTACACAGAATCAATTTGCTCGTCTTTCGGTATCCAGATCCAGCAAACCTTTAAAACCGCCAATCTTTGTTACCATGGTCCGTATTTCCGGTCAGAGCTTTGATTAGGGGTAAGAGAACTAATGCCATCTAGGCTCGTTTGATATGGACTCGTTCTAAACCTGTCAAGGAGGAGGAAGACCAAGAACTTCCAGCAGCACCACCACCACCCTATGTAGACAATTCCGGCGAAGGCGACGTGTCTGTGGAAGTCCACAGGGCCGAGGACCATAATGGATTCATCATCAAGGTGATCCCACCGGCCGACATTGAGTCAACGGAGCCGCTGGTGAAGAAAGAAGAAGACTCGAAATTCTGTGGGCTTGTCAACGCCAACGGGGCAAGAAAAACCAGAACCGACCGCACGCCCGTGGACATTGCACTTGTCATTGATGTGTCCGGCAGCATGCAGGAAGATGCGCCAGTCCCGGTGGCTGCCGGCGAGGCAGCCGAAGCCAACGGGTTGTCGATTCTCGACTTGGTGAAGCACGCTTCACGCACAATCCTTGAGACACTAGGCCCCGACGACCGCCTCGGTATTGTCACCTTTTCCACTGGTGCCAAAGTGCTGCTGCCGCTCACTACGATGACGGCCTACAACAAAGCCAAGGCTGCGGATTGCATTGATTCGATGGTACCCGAGTCCGCCACCAATCTGTGGCAGGGTCTGCTGAAAGGCATACAACTCCAATCGTCCCTTGGCCGAAGAAAGTCGCAACGTGTGAAGGCAATCATGGTTCTCACTGACGGCATGCCCAATTTTATGTATGTGCCTGCGACGGCCTTTTGCCGGCGAACCGTTTGAAAAGAGGGCTGTACTAACCATCTCCAAATAATAACAGGGATCCCCCTCAGGGTTATATTCCAAAGCTGCGCACTATAGCCCATTCGACGGAGGTGCCAATCCATACTTTTGGATTTGGCTACAACTTGGAGTCTGGTCTGCTCAAGTCCATTTCTGAGTTCACGGGGGGGAATTACGCGTTTATTCCTGATGCGGGAATGATTGTGAGCACACAAAGACTGCATTGCATTGGCATATCCATGAAAGCCTGCTAACTATTATAGGGTACCGTTTTTGTGCACGCTGTTGCCAATCTGCAATCGACCTTCGCTGTAAACGTGACCCTAGATATAACGTACCCTCGTGGGCTGTCTTTGGAACAAAGCACGGGCAATGAAGTTGGCCATTCTAAGCCCGTTACGGCACCGGGAAATCCCAACTTGCAGCAGCTCAAAATTCGGTTGAACAGTCTTCAGTTTGCCCAGTCGCGGGCCATTTTTCTCTCGAGCTTGGATACATACATGGGATCCGGCGATGGTGCATCGGCCGTGGTAAAGGCCGATCTCACCTACCACAAATTGTCTGCACAGCCACACTACGCAACGGGCCAGTGTCCTCTCGAATCAGGCACCGGTGGAGACAATCCAACACTGCCGGACGCGGAGGCCGCTTTCCACGTCTCCCGCTCGCAGCTCTGTGCTTTTATTTCCAATTTGTTTCCCCTCGATCACCAGGAAGAACACAGACCGATTGCTTGGTCTACTCAGCTCACCCGCTCTGCGAAAGCTCTTCTCCAACAGCTGCCCGCCGCTGATCCCTCGTTCGCACAAGACGAGGCGTGCACCGCTCTCGTCGCAGACATCAAGGGTCAGGTGTGCATGGCCCTGTCGAACGCCAGCTACTTCACCCGCTGGGGCTGCCATTACCTCCCGAGTCTGCAGTCGGCTCACGTCCACCAACAGTGCAACTCGTTCAAGGACCTGGGCCCGCTGCTGTACGGCACCGACAGCAAGGTATTCAAGGAGTGCCGCGACGCCCTGGACACGGCCTTTGACACGCTGCCACCGCCCAAGCCAAGCAACTTTGTGTCGGCGGAAGTGCAAATGCCCATTTCCATGGTCCACTACCGCCAGGCGGCTGGCCCTTGTTTCGCCAGTTTCTGCCGCGTCACTCTCTCGAACAACAAACGTGTGCGTGTCAACAAACTGCGACGTGGCATGAGCGTTCAGACGCCCCGTGGACCCCGTACGGTCGCCGCCGTCCTCAAAACCCCCGTCAAGAAGAACCCAATGGTGGCCGTGGGCCGGCTGCTGATCACAGCTTGGCACCCCATCTCCCACAACGGCCGCGACTGGCTGTTCCCGATTCACGACCAGCAGGCAGCAAATGCCGAGAAGCCGATCCGCTACACCGGTGCTATCTACTCCATCCTGCTCCAGCCGGACCGGGACGTCGATGCCCATGCGCTGAACATCGAGGGCGTCTGGGTCGTGACCATGGGCCACGGTCTGACGGCCAAGCGCAGCGAGAACGACCAGGATGTGCGGATTCACAAGTTCTTTGGCAGCTACTCCGCTGTGTGCCGCAGCCTGGCCTCAATGGATGTGCGCAAGGGCGGGATTGTGTTGAACAACGGCACAGCGCGCAATATCTTTCGGATGGGACCGCCCCGCAGCAACCCGCCTGTTCATACTACAGTGATGGTGTAGGATTGTGTCAGTGTAGACGGCATATTTGTTTTGTTTGCACTGTATTGTATGATTTGCATTGATAGAAGTAGTCAGAGACCGTAGTGCACATAGATAGTTTTCTATAGATAGAACGTATATCCAAATAGACCACAATTGCATATATTTGATGGCGGCCTTGAAAACCTAACCCGATGTCCTCCACTCCATCCAAGATGACTGCCGTCCGGCTTCTCACAGTTCTGAGGCAACACGCCCGCCGCCATTGTCGAACCACTTCTGCAGCGCCACAATCTCGTCGTCCGTGAGCGCCGTCTTGGGCGTGCCATAGGTCGCCGCAATATACGCAACAAGTGACTGCTGTCCGCTGTTTGCAGCATCAATGGCAACCTCGTCGGGCTGGCCCTCCACACCCATCAGCTTCAGAATGGCCTTGCGCCCCGCAGCAGGTTCGCGAACGAACTGGCGCAGCTCAAGGATGCGTTTGTCATCGAAGATGGACTGCGAGTCGTCGCCGCTAGGATTGTGGCGGGTCATGATTTCATGCGCAAGAGTGTGCGAATCAATCATCTCGCGGGCGCTGGGGCCGTTGTAGGGCTGAGTGGTAGGTGCTTGAGTAGCCATGATGATAGAAGACAAACGGTAAGTAGAAAATCTTGTGTGTTGATGAGAACGATCTTGAGACAGTTAGCTCATGGTTTGGCGTAGATACAGATCTAGAGAGTTGGTCCTGTACGCTTATTTGTGTTTATATGTTGTGGGGTGCCATTAGGCAACCACGAAAAGAAAGTATAAACCGCGGGGTGATAACAAGCCGGTGAATACTTCACTGTGAGTGGTCAAATTTATTGCAGGGTAGCAGCTATTATGCAACATGCTTTCTCTTCTATGCTTTATCATTCATCTAAAGCTTGCTCTTCACCTCCTGCTGGAACTTATCTAGTCGATCCTGCGATAAGAGCATAGAACGAGGGTACTCTGCTGGGATTTCCTCGCCAAGGAGGAGAATGCCTAGCAACTGTGCCGTTCGGAACGCCCGAACCATTCCGATGCCTTGGTACGCAGCACACACCCACTGATGAAGCCGCCCAGCAAAAGGCAGCTTGCCCACGAACGGGTTGCCGTCCAATGTAAAAGCAACGGAGCCACTCCACGCATGCGTGATATCCAGTTTCTTTGTCTTGAAGTCAAACAGGTGAGGGGTGGCTCCACGAAGGTGCGCATGGGCATGAATATCCTTGTTGGTGTCATCGCTGGTAGCCCGACGCCCAGTGTTGGCCCGTCCAATGATGAATGCTCCATCAGGACGCTGGATCATGTAATCGTAGTCCTTTTCCGCGTACCGCAGCCAGAATGAGCGGCTGACAGGGTGAGGAAATGCGGTGTCCTTCTCGGGTACTTGCCGCTGCACGTTGGCCCTGACCGGCGAAACGAATGACCGAAGCTCCGGAACCAAGCGGCCAATCCAGCAGTTCGTGGCATGCACGACGACTGGAGCCCGAATGACTCCCCGGTTGGTTTTCACTGTCGCAAAGCTGTCTGATGCGTTGTCGACAATGTCTGTGGCTAGAGTGCTGGTTTGGATCCGAAGGCCGTTGTTCTTGACCATTTTCTCAAACATCCCAGTCACAAACTTGTACGGCCACATTGTGCCTGCTTGCATTCCAATGGCACCAACCACATGCTCGCTGCAGTTCCGGCTGCGCAGCTCTTCCCGGGAGGTGTAGATGGTGTACATCTCAGCCAGACTGGGGCTATATTTTCTCATGTCATCCAAGGCGCGAACAGCTCTGTCGAGAATCGATTGGTCATGGTAAATATCAAGACCTTCCACGATATCTAGATCGCAGCGAATGCTGTTGTCACGAATGCAAGCGGCCACTGTCTCCAGGTGGCTATGCTCGTATTCCATGATGCGTAGTGCTTCATCCACACCAAACTGCTTTTTTCTGTCGAACCACACTCCGGGACTCATGGCCTTGATATGGCCTCCGTTTCTCCCCGTGGCGCCAGAGCAGAGCGTGCGTGCTTCCACGACCACAATTTTCAGGCTTGGCTTCTTTGAGAAGAGGAAGTTGCACAAGCTCATAGATGTCATCCCCGAGCCAATGATGACAATATCCGCCGACTCTGTCCATGGCGATTGGATATTGCTAATCGATGAAGGCTCAGTCAACCAAAACGGCTGGGTTGAGTTGCTCAACGGGAATCCGGGGTCGATGACCCCCGGCTCGTAAATGCCTTCTGGTGAGGTGGACATTGGGGATTTTATGATGTGATTTGTAGATTCCAATATCGTACTCAGAAAGCAGGCAAGGTAATGACAAATTTGCGATCCCTTAGAGACCAAAAGGATAACTCGTTTATTTATGTGTTATAGGGTGCAACAAACGTCGGGACCGGTTACTGAATCCTATCTAGCGAAATTGTAGCATATTTTCCATCGATTCTCACCCCCCCCCCCCTTTCGAGTCATTGCCTTGGCAGAAGCGGTCGAATGGAGACTAAATCAACTTAATTGGCCGCAAACTGGTGCAGAGCTCCTCTTAGTACTGTCCCTGCACTCCTACTCGCTCGTCATTCGGCATGCCGCCACTGGATCGATGCCCGTTTATCATACCAGGCGTGATATCCACTGTTTCTCATAAAACTTTCCTAGTGTGGGTTAGCGGCAGCAACTACGCACTATCTCACCACTTTCTGTACCAAAAGGCAGCGATGCCTCCACGTCTGGCCATTTCTATTACCCATCTAATAGAATATTGAAAAATAAATGATAAGCAGGCCGGTAGCGATTTCTCTTCCCCGCATGCATCCGTGAACCTGTCAAAGACAGGGCTTCTTTTCTAAGCTAGTTTGTAAAACTTTAACCTTCCTTTTGCCAGCTACATCACAAAAAGTTGGGCCTGAGTGATCAGTGTAGTCCACCGGACCGTCGCCTGCTCCTTCCAAATTTCCTGCAAAACGGACAACGCTTTCAGTGTGTTTCCAAATCCATTTATGTGGTAGAAATTTTCCATTCTCCGGGTGAAGAACGCCTGATGCTCTCGCGTTGAGCTTGCTGCCGCCGCAATAAATGATGCCCAGACCAAAACATGCTCTCCGGGACAATTTTGGGGATAGGCGTCGACTGTTTTCTTGAACTGCTCTATCCGTTGGATCGAGTTTTCCGAACAGTAATCACTATCTCGTGTCCTCTCAAGGTATATGGCATATGCTTGTTGAACCTGGCTTCGGACATTTTTCAATCCAGGAGCATACTCAGGGTGACGCTGAGCACAGCGTTCTAGACAATCGAATCCTTGACTGGCACTAGACCGGACGACATCGACGCCAGTCTCCTCATCTAGTAGTGGCTCGGCATAGACTGTAAATCTATAGAAAGCATTAGGGGCGCGGTACGTGATAGAAAAAGGGCGTATGACCGACTCACTTGTGTATTTGTTGAAGAAGAAACGTAGCCAAATCTCCGGTCCCCAAACCTTTCTCATAACCTACTGACCGTAGAGCAAGCTTCAACGTTTGAAAGAGTGATGGGAAATCGGAGCTGCCGGTCACCATCGCCGAGACGAGGAGCATGACTATGGCTAGAATGTTGTAGGAATTCATTAGTTGGTCTTGGTTGCTCAAATTGCTCCGAGACCGAAGACCATGGATAGCAGACATATATGTTGACTCTGCCATGTGATGGTATACTTGCGTACGTAGCCCAGCATGATACATAGACGTCGCTAGAACAGCGCTTTGTACAACTTCGTCGCACATAGCAATAGGTAAAACAATCTGCCTCCAGCCGTTGGAAGCATCATCAACTGCTAGCATCTGCGGAGCAATTATTGTTGAGACTGTTAAACAGTTAGAAACACTGGCCTAATACAGGGTCTCATATGAAGCATAAAACTTGAGTTCTTACAGTAGCAGAAAAAAGATGCCTTCCATCGTGGCATCAAATCTGTATGATTGACACTTATTTGCCGATGAGTAGTTTCTGGTCGGCATTCGGTCTGATCACAGACTTCGACATGGGAGTGATTTGGGGATTCACGGGACTGATTTTGCTGCGGTTGGGGATCTGTCACACCCCTAAACCTCATTTCCTTCGCGAATGTCTGTATTGTCTTATGAAGGACCTTGCCATTGGATGCTGTGCCAGTCTCGAATCTGTACCTAATTCCTAGGCCGCTGCAGCTTAGGCCCTTTAGACGACATTTCCAGCAGTTTGGGATAGCCCTATCACAGCTTACGCGTCGTTGCGAACACTCATAACAACCTGGACCCCATGATGGTGAGTCAGGAAACTCGGTATCTCCTCTTGAAAGCGGACACATGGGCGCACCTTTAACTTTGGGATACGTTCGACCCATGATAATCATACGAAGGGTAATCTAACAGCCCGCAATAAAATAGCCGCGTTCGATTCTTCCCTACATATGCGTTAGAAGCTGTTTGGTTCTGCATCGTAAGCAAGTAATTGCTCTTGGCCTTACTTGACATGTGCTAACATCGAGGCGTCTTCAATGCTAACTGCATTTGTTTCCATTATGCCAGGTGTAGTCATTTTTTGAAGCGGGGGATTGGCCAGCCGGACAGCCCACTATGAGGCAGCTAGATATGCATGCGGAGTTCTCTCAAATACCGATATCCGGTAAGATAAAAGAGAAAAAACATTGGAGCCAGCTAAGGAGGCGATGTGGACCCAAGCTCTAGATCAAGATAACGGACTGGGACTGACCAGTTACTTACTTGAACATTTATAGGTTTTTCTCCCCACAACACGACCCCGTACCATTGATGGCTTTCTGGCTTTCTGTTATGTCTCCTTTTGAAATCCAAGTGTTTTTGGGTTTTCTTTTCGGCTTTACTCCTCTTCAACAGCGCTAATGAACTGCAAGTATGACTGAGATCACCCTGTCTCCGTACGCGGTAATATAGAAAGCTGGTGAAATAAGGGCGTGCAAGGCCTGAAGAACTTGCAGGCTGCAGAAATCCAGATGAATCATAGAATGTGATACACCTCCATGTAGGGGGCGTCGCTCGATCGGCCGTAATTGTATTTTTGGGGAAACTGGAAGTGGAAATAATGGCAATGCTCTCGGTGGGAAACGCATCCAACCTGGATCAAGGAGCCAGGACGCAATGGCCAGTCGAGCGCTGTGATCCTGTTTGGATAAAGTAGAAACTTAGCGAAAAAAAGTACGAAAGGGACGGATTACTGGTAATCCCATATCCAGTTTTCCCGATTCAGCTCTTCCCCTGCAACAATTCCTTGTCTGGTCCAAAAAGCCGTTCTTCCAAAAGTTACCGTTGCTTCTCGGCCCTCGTTCCTCTTGTGGTTATAAATATACACTCTTTGTCAAAGACCTGACCTGGCGAGCCATACCTTGTGGCTTCTACCATATGTTCCTAGCCTTGCTATGCAGAGTGAGTGCTTCTTTCCTACAGGCTTATTTAGGAAATGAATACCGTGTCTCGAAGCACAAGGCTTTCCAGGTATACAAGGCTGAATTTTAAGAGACGGGAGTCTCGAGCGAATCTCGGTATATACTAGCAGTACAGTGTGTTTAATATTTCGCACGGCTCCGGAGGCACCGTGTTTTTGATTATGCCGTCACATTCAGCGGAAGATTAGTACTCCTTCTTGCTCCAGGCTCACGAAACTTTCTGATGGCACCCTACAGGCAACGTTTTCTTCTCTGATATCACCAACCAGTATGGACTCACCACTACATCGCCGCCAGGCATCTCTTGAAGTTATCCTTGACTTGTCGATAAAAGAAACGGTTTTCACAAGCGATGCAGAACGGAGTCACGCCGAGGCCCTTTTCACGACTGTGCTGCAACAGTTTGAGATTTCAGAGATTAGACAACTATTAGTGCCGTTCCGCCGCATCGAGATGGTGCGACAAATCCGCCAATGCTCCCAACATCCACATTCCAGCGATGCGTACCTACGCTCTTTCTTCTCTACGATCGGCATTGATATGGCTTCTGCTCTAGTCACGACCATCGACACAGCCGCACTCTCCAGCAAGATCGTCAACTTCACGGACTACTTGATTGAAAACTTCTTTCTTCCTTGTAGGTTTTCCATTCTAGGATGCACAGGCCTTCTTTGCTGACTTATTCTCTTACTTTGCTCTAGTGAAAGCGTGTGCGGTGAAAACACCGCAACCAACACCCGCTCCCCTCTCCGTCCCGACAATACCGGCCGAAGACATCCTCCCCGGATCCCGGACGCGCGTTTCGACATTGCGGCGTGACTGCCTTATCCGTGACAAGCATCGCTGCGTGGTGACTCGGAAATTCGACAAGCAGGAAGCACGACGTCGCCACATGAGACATGGCCAGAATGCCACCGATGATGATAGCCAGGCCTTTGAATGGACAAACAACGCTGGCTTCCAAACGCTAGAAGTAGCCCACATCCTGCCGCATTCGCTCGTAAATCTAGAAGGCAGCCCACAAATGGTACGATGCCGTCTATCACCCTCGATCTTGCCCCCTTTTCTGACATTACTGCACAGGTTGCTGCCCGGAAGAATGCACTGGATATCCTTAATATGTTTGATATGGATGTTCACCGGCTCATCACCGGCACGGACATTGATCGGCCCACGAATGCGCTCACCCTTACTACTGAGTGTCATGAAGAATTTGGCTCGTTCCGTATGTATTTCGAGGCAACTGGCCCGCCAAGAACATACCGCATCGCGTCCTACGACTTGCCGGCATTCAGCACGGTTCCACAACCTCTGACCCGGACACTTTTTCAGTCACCGACAATAGATTCGCCTCACCCAAGGCTCTTGGCAGTTCACGCTGCTATTGCAAGGGTATTACACATGAGCGGCGCAGGAGAGTATTGCGACCACATTTTACGGGACACCGAAGACTCTGCTATTGTCGAATCAGACGGTACGACGAATCTTGGGACACTTGTTACACTACGTTTAAATGGTTGGTGGAATGGTGTTATCGCTTGAAAGATCATCCTCGCCGCCGGCGGCATCGTCGCGCCGGCCGGCACCCCCGGCAGCCGCGGCCACGAAACGAATAGCCATGAGGTTGGAGAAGCCCTGCTGTTATGTGAAACTTTGAATCGAATGGAAGCTAAATATGCACAGCTGGGTTCTTCCCCGCTGCGAGTTACTTGCTGACGACTTGGTACTGTCGGCATATTGTAACGGCAAAATCACTGGCTGTAAAGCATCTATTTGCGATTGAGAACTGAAAAACCGCTTAAACGGAAAAGCAGCGAGAAAAAACATCAAGCGGATAAAGACAGACAGAAAGGGGATTGTATGATTGTGTCCTGTGTTCAAAAGCCTTTTCCATCATCCACGTGGGTGAGCATACTCTAGAAGCGTCTTGTCCTGCAACAGAGCCTCATGAGAGCGGGACTCCAAACACACACACAACTCGACACCCTCGTCGGCTTCAGGACCTTTGGCAGCGGCACGGCTTGGATAGAGAAAAACGAATCCATCAAACTGGGGGCTAGGCCATCGAATGACTTTCGCCAACCCGAAGCCAAAGTCATGCTCTGTATAGGCCAACATGCTCTGCCAGCTCGACGTGCCGAGGTCCATGCCAAAGAAAGAATTGACATTAACCTCCAGCCAGCGGCGATCTTCATGGCCGGCGACCCATTCTAGCATGCCGGCCACAAATTGCGGCGTGATGGCCCGGATCGATGTCCGGAGCAACTTGGCTAGCTTGGGTAGAGTCTCCGGTGCAATGATTTCGCGGATCGGCAGGGGATCCGTACGCGCCGGAGCAGAGCCAACAGTAAGAACACGATCTGGCAACGGAGGATCAAACACGCGACGCGTGTCAACCGCATGTACGACGAGGGCCGTGCTGTCCAAGTCAGGCTTGTAGACGCTGAGACGGGCGCGCGCAATGCTAGCCCACATCATAGCTGAGATCGAATCATACGTCGAAATCCAATCATTGACATCGGCACCCGATGCGGCTGCCTTGAGCTTCTCGGCCTTGCTCTTGGGAAAGTGCCACATTTGCTGCTTGAACTCAGGCATCTGAAAGCCAGGCGGAGGAGGCTGCATAGGACCACCGGCGTCCTTGAGCACGGGATACTGCGGTATCAGCTCGGCCATACGTTCCTTCGACGGGCTCTTGACGTCAAGCGATGACCCAATGAAATCGAACGGCTTGGTAGACACAAACGGCGTGCCATTTTGAGCGGCCTTGCTGTTCTGGGCCCAGGTGGTAAGGAAGCCGTCCGCACCAGGACCATCGGAGATGGCGTGGTGAATAGCGGTGCCAATGATCAAGCCTCCCTCGATAAAGTTGAGCTGGAAGGTAGCCACGGGGATACCATTCTCGTTGTTGTCGCCGAGTGGAGAGAAGAGCTGCTTAGCCGTCACGGAATGGGGGAGTAACAAATGCCCGGCAATGAGGCTAGCAGGGAACTAGACGGCAGAAGTGGACGTTAGTAGCGAAAAGAGGAACAAAACGTTATGAGGAAGGGCTTACATCTTTTTCGTTCAACTCAGTGTAGCTGGGAAACTCGTCCGTCGAGAGCATGTACTTGACGTGTAGACTGGCAGTGGAGTCCCGCTTCTTTGTGACGCACATAGCACCAGATCCAGCGTCCATGTCGACCGAACCTACAAGGACTGGGTACTGGGATAAGGTGAACTCCAGGCCTGAGATGATATTTTTGGTAATAGCATCTCTGTTAGAGCCGTCGGGCAGCTCAAAGACCTCGGCAACCAATGCGTAGATCTTGGGCATCATTTGGCTCATGTTCGAAAGAGGCAGACGCTCCGATTCGAGAGCTGACTCCCATCCTGTAGGATGGATCTTGACCTCTCTTGGCGTCGTACTAGCTGCCATTTTGATTGACTGTATTGAAGAACACGGTATAAACTCGGTAAAAATAAACGTTTGTGGACAAGATGGAGTGAAGGAGGGCAATCCTCGGACTAGCCGAGCATAGATATAGATATGGGAAAGTAGAACAGCAACTAGAAGGGAGGGCCGGCGGAGAACAGGGAAATTCCAAATGCATTCCACACCAATCTAGTCCGAGGCTGTAACCATCTTTAATTAAGCGTAGCATCATACTCGTCTAGAGAGGGTGGTCGCTGGGAGTTATTTGCTCTAGCACCGCAGCTTGGCCAATACGATAAGATAAGAATTGTGATGTCAGCGGCGGTGATTCCGCCGCTTTCAGACCTTAGTTTCCGCCTAAATAAGTAACCCGAAACACATACCATATAGACACATAGAACATAAACATAGTCGACACCCTCTTATGTCTGAAGCCGAGAAGGAAAAGCGGGTTAAGCAAAGCTCGGCTCCAAACTTCTATCCTATTTTCAGTAGCATGTATCAGCACGTAAGCGTACTGTTTTGTCCTGCCTCATCCACCACACATGCGTTCGGTGGAGCTATACGCAGAGCATCCACGCACAGAGGAGATTTTGTGAGCGGTGTGTTTCGCCAAACTATTTTCTATGAAAATAAGCGGCTTGTGAGCCAGCACAAGCCACGGTCATCTAACATACAAACAAAACAATTCTAACTGATTATTCCAGCCCGTTTTTTCTTTTGTGGGAAACAATCTATGCAGACGTAAACGGAATGTTGGCGCCCCGGATGATACTGTCGAAAAAGGTCGCATCAACTCCCTGGAACGCCCAGTCATCAATGCCCGACATAAGGTCCGGCATGGGTACGTCGTAATACTCTGCACCTAAGCTGACATCCTGCGGCTGTGACATCGGATCATAATAGAGGAAGCCATGCTGTGCGGCTTCAGGGCCAGAAAACAATGGTGGGAAAGAGGAGGAGGGATATGCCTCGTTTGTCGTAGGTATTTGAAGCATCGGGTCTGACATCGTGGCCATGAGCATTTGGGGCCCTGAGTAATACGCGGGCGACCCAGTAGACTCGGATGCCGGAATGGAGCCCTCTGCCACAGCCATTGGTGGTATATAGGCATATGACAGGCCGTCGGCCGAGTATGCGGAAGCCGAACTTGGCGCAGTCGTCGAAATCACAGATGTCGCCCTTCCTCCACTCATATTGGCCCGAGAGTCGGTATCGCCAAGACCAGCATCGCGAGTCAACTTGACGGCTCCGAAATAGGGGATGGTAAGCAGAAGCTCATCTTCGTCGTCTTCCCCGGTGGTCGGTGAGGAGTTGTCTGAATCTGGCACGCTGGGGTTGTACGATGGACTAGGGCCGGAGCCTTTTTGTTGCTGAGAAGAGCCCGCTTCTAAATCCAGTAATTTCTTGGCCAAGATGGCCGACTCTCGTGACAACTCGTCCTTGTTCAAGCGATTCAACTCAGCCATTGTCTCGACGGTCTTTTCGACCAACGCCCGGTCGCCCATTCGGTGATGTGGCAATAGCCATCCCGATTCGGTGCTTCGCTGGCCGCTGAGATGAGCGATAAGCAGGACTAGCGAGGCAGACAGGGCGCAAAAATCAATAGGCCGGCAGCAAAAGACGACCTTGACGACAGCGCGGAAAGCGATGAAACGGTTGAGGATTTCACGGCTTGCAAAGATGCAGGCCGCTTTGCTATAGTTATATTCGCAGTCCTTGGACTTTCGTAGGAGAAATGGCAGATGCAGCAGTGTGATCAGGCTGAAGTGGATGATTTGAATCTGTGCGTTGATGATGCGCTCCATGATCTCGTTGGGTGTGATGCCTTTATGGAAATCAAAGGGCGCCCACCACGCCGGTGGCATACAGTCCACGATCTGGTTGAGCTCTTGATCGATGCTGCGAGTAGTGGCGTAGTCCAGAGTGCTGTTGTTAGCAGCATTTGCGTTGCGCTGCTGAATAAACTCGCAGATATCAATCTGGAGCTTCTCTACCCACTCTGCTGGGCTCTCTGCCGGGCCCTTTTCCGGTGTTCCGAATCGTACGCCCGTGACAGACGTCGGAATGCCCAAGTGCAGCGCAATGAACCGTTCGAGATACGCGAGATGGACCCACGTCACCTCAGCCGAGACCTTGGTCGAAGAGTCCAGCTGCTTCCAGATCCGCTGGGCGGGTGGTTTGAGAACGCCCATGATTTGGGCTAGAGTAAGGGCTCGGCGGAGAGACATTAGTGCCCGACGCAGATTGCCTGAGTTGACGAGGAAGACGCTCTCGCACATGAGACATGCCAGGCCCTCAACGGAATCGAGCAGTTCGTCGTGACATGTTACCAGATTAGACGCCAGGTCAAAGTACCTGTTCATGGCGTCGTTTAGCGGCTGGTCCAACTGCAGCGAGCTGGCATCAAAGGACGGATCCAGCTGCTGGATACAGAGCGCCAAATGGAGCAGCTTGCTAGCCAAAATGACCGGGTGGGAGGTCACGGGGGGGAGAGCAGCCATGGTCGCTTGCGACTGGGCGCCTCCGCCGGCAAATATCTGTCCATACGGATTGCACAGAGCCTGTACATAAATGGCAATGCGGCCGGCCTCGAAAAGCACGTTGACGTCGTCTTGGGACGGAAACGCCGCATGCAATATGCCACGAGGATCGGGTGAGAATGTTGGGAGGTGGAAAGCGACGGTTGATGGTGGTAGCGGCTGCAGAAATGAGGACGCTGGCGAAATCCCGCGGGTGGCCGACGAGTGGCTGACAGCCTTGCCTTTGTCGTACTCCTGTGTTGAGTTTTGGCTCGAGAATGGGCTTCCCGTGCTTTCAGACGGCTGGATTCCCCGCGTTTCCAGCGTCTCGCAAGCTTGCGCCACGACTTCTTCGTCGACTCCGCTGAGGTCTGGTGCTCCGTCGGTGGACGTCTTTTTCATAATCTGCTTCAGCATTTGCTGCATCCGCTCGAGACTCTCGGCCACGTTAGGGTCCTCGCGATTCGTTCCCTGGGGAACGTCTACAAATTCCTGGCTAATGCAAGGAGAGCCCCTTCGCTTGCACCCGAGGCACTTGGTCGCACCTGGGTTTTCGAAAAAGCATCGTGTCTTTCTCCGTTTACCTAAACGTCCCGAACCAAAGTCAGATACAAATTCGCCTCTTGCACGCTCCATATCGTCCCAGAACCAGAGAAAGCACCGGAGCCGCCCCCCTCCCGCCCCCTCCACCCACACACGAGTTACAGGCCATCTGCTCGGTGTCAAACTACAAGGGGAATGGGCTAGTCTCACATTCGGCACAGCTATGGGTGCCTTTTCGCAGTGCTCTCCGCGGCAGCGGAGCAGCGGCGGAATCAGCGGACGTCTGATTCTGCTCCATGGGGCCAGCAATACTGGGTTAGCGAGTGGGAGGTGGGAGGCGGAGGGAAGGTGTGTCGAGGATCGCCGGGCGATAGTAGCAGAGTTAAAACAGTCTAGTACAGCCACGAACACCAAGGTGATGAGTTCCGATGCCTGTGGCTAGAGATATGTCCTCCTGGTGGCTTTGCTGTATATTCAGTGATGGATGTGGTGAACTTGGGCTCGGAGCCCCATATAACAAACTTCTCCGCGTTGCTCCGCCGTCTTCCGCCGAAGTTGTGCGTACCTACAGGCCCACTTTTATCAGCCCTGTGGCAGAGCATCAACAGCGGACCCACTCTTTGAGGACCGAAATCCACGCACAACAGAACACCTTGTGGAGGGCATACACGGCCAGTGCTAATCTAGGCAGCGTTCTGGGTTGCATTCGAAGTTCCAGGAGGGCCGTTGATTCCTCAAATTACGGATCTTACGACTAGAATATGCAAGAGAAGAAAGCTAAGCGTGGCTGATATGTTGCTCCTTTCCCAAGATCACGTAGCGATGTTATTCGTATTCCTCTGATTGGGCCGTTCAGGACGGGACGTTTCTTGGTGGCAGAGTTGTATTCATCCCTCGAAGCTACTGTTATTGTTACTTTTCTGCTCCCTTGAAACAATTGAAGCGGATCGCGGATCCCCCCAGTAGCCAATACGAGCCTTGAGTCTAACATGAGATTCCACCCCACGGACACACTTCATCTTGCATTGAGTTTAATTTAGGGGCTATTCTAAGAATTTTCGCCCCTGCCAAGATCATATAAGCTGTAATCATTCAGCCTTAGCGGCAGTCTGAAACTACATACTTCGGCCTATACGAGTAGATATCGTCCTTACGCTCCCGACGAAACTCCGCCGAGCCAGCAAGACCAAGCCGCCGAAGAGGAGAACAACGATCAGGCTCCATATCGAGGCTCCATATTGGTACCTGAAGCTGCTTCTCCTGACCAACGGTGCGTCTTTTATTACTGCTTTAGTGCCAGCATTAGCGAATATGCACAGCCAGTCGTATTGCTGCAGATGTCAGCATCTCTATTCAGCAAGGTGTGCCTGCATACTTGGAGCAATCAGAAGGCTTATTCAAAAATAAGTTTTGGAATCATGTTCGTAAGCTTCGTATAAAGACCATGGTGGGAGTAGCTCAATCGCTCTCCCAAGTTGAAGCCACTCAGTAGCAGCTACTGTCATTTCTTCCTCCAACATCTCCCAACCTCATCTGTTTCAATTACTGTCACCATGGTTTCCTCGACTCTCTTGGCCGTTGTTGGTCTTCTTCTTTCACGGCCTCTGTCTGTGGCAGCGGACGAGCGGCCAAACACAACAACTCCTTGTGACTACTATACTGTCAAGACAGTTGGGGAGAACAATGCCGAGAACAATCGGATCCTGATGACTCTCGTCCTCCACTCCGCTCTGCTTGGTCCTTTTTCCAAGTACAACACTGTTCCAGTTCCTGATTTCACGGGTGCTCTAACATCGACAACCTTCCTGGGTGAAGCAGTGGACCTGAACCCCTACTTCAACGGCGCCTACAGCTCTGCCAACACGGGGGGCAAATTGGGTGAAGCCGTCGACTTCTTTGGCGATGGCGGCGTCGATGTTTTAAAGCAGCTGAAGCCCAGCAATACCAATACATCGGCGCAATAGTAAGTTCTCCTCTACCGACACATGCTCTAATTTCATTCAGGAGGTAGCATAAGACTCTAACAGTACATAGTATTTTTGTCACCCATGTGTACTCGTATTTCGGGGCGTTCCTGGGTTGCGCGAACATCGGCTCAACTGCGCTCCCTGCCTATGCTGGCAAAGCCTCGATGTATGAGGTACACAAGTAAGCTCTACTATGCTCCCTGGCATGCTGAAAGCGTTCATCAGACCGTGTGGTACTGACAAGCCTAGATTCATGGACCTCAATTGGGCGGAATTGAGCTTCTTCATCGACCAAGCTGTGCGGGGCCTCATTTCGATTGGATTCACCGATGCCGATGCCCAATACGTCAACACCACTCTCAATGCTGTGTTCAACTTCCGTTGCGCCCCGGCAGCAGCGGTCGTCCCTGCGTCGGCCGGAGAGCAGCTCCAGGCCATTTGCGTGGCTTCTGACTGCCCGCTCTCGGCCAACGATACTTGTTCGGCCTACGAGCCTGCCCTTGCCCCTGCTGTGGCCAATGCGACGCTCCTCGGTAACTACACTAAGGAGGCCAACGGCTCTACCACCTTCAACGCCTCGGCCACTTCGACTGGCACCGCGCCTTCTACCACGGCGACGAGCAAGGCCGGGCGCATGGCTGAGGTAAGCCTTAGCATCTGGGGACATGGTGCGGCTCTCGCTGCGGCCATTGTTTTTGCCTATGCTCTGGCTTAATTGACTAGGAGGGTATTGGGGCAGTAATTGGTGGCTTTCCGTTGTTGAGCGATTGGTTAGCGCTGTTCATTTCCTTTTTTCTCTTGCTTCATTGTGGAAATTTGCTTCCGTACTATTTGAGAATAATGCTTCAAAATTGCGGCTAGCCGAGTACATGTACCTTTAGTTCTCATTGGACTCATGTTAACAAAAATATTCGACGGGTTTGTACATGAAACAGGGAATCATCTGTTCTAGTAGGTGCCAAAAATCTTCATCACCGGCCCCTTGGCCTAATGGTAAGGCGTTGCTTTCCGGTGGCAAAGATTCTGGGTTCGAGTCCCAGGGGGGTCGAATTTTTTGTAGTCCATTTACAGAGCAATCGTATTTTTTTTGCTCTAAAGGTTTGCTTTCTGGAGATTTTCTTGCTAGATCTCGAATCTCGCGAATCTGAATAGGAGTCGCATAAACAGTCCAAGTCCAATGTGATAGCCAAATTGAGCAGCTAATCTCAGTTCCATTTCCTCTCTATTTGTGCCAAGTTTTGGTGCCCCTCACGCCCACTTCCCCAGCATCGACATGAGCGCAGCTCCCAACAACAAGCAGGTGAGCATGTAGAGAATGCGCCAGCGGTTTTCCAATGTGAGAAGGCCGGGCTGGAATAGGAAGTCTCGAGCCAACATTTCAACGACACCGGTATACATCAGGACGCCAGCAGAGGCTGCATCAATCACACCCGACACTACATTGGCTGTAAAGGAGCCGCCATCGTATGAAGTGCGCACGCCCAAGCCAATAGCGATCGAAATGGGCGTGGTGAGGCCATAAGCAAGAGCAAGAACCCATGGAAGATAGGCCCAGCGGCGCGGAAACAGGATGTCGGATAGACGGGTACCAATACCGAGTCCCTCGAAAGCTTGGTGAAAGACCATGACTGGGTACAAAGTGGAAAATTCATCACCTACAACTCCCAGATTGAGGCCAATGATCACTGAGTGAAATATGATACCGAACTCAAGGATGAGGAACGCCGCAATCTGCTCACGGAATGCTCGTGCAGCGATGATAGAAGAGGCATCGGTCGCCGTGTCGGTGATGACACTGTCAGGGTCGCTGCTGTCCAGAATGCCAGCACAGCCGCCTTCGCATCCACCGCTGTCTCCCACGCACGGCTCAGCTTGTTTTTCGAGTCGCGCGGTTTTGTCAACACCGGCATCGGTAGAGACGCGCCGCACTTCGACCGCCCAGCGTGCGCCAAAGTCTAGCACAAAGATCAACATGACAAACGCCATGGCGATTGCCGGGGGCCATGAGTACGACGCCCAGCCACCCGTCATACCGACGCATGAAGCCGGGCCTATCTCGTCGTAAGCTGGATCAAGCAGATGGATAAAGGCTGTGGCAATGATGACACCGGAACCGAAGTAGCGAAAAAAGAGGTAAAAACACGGCGGGATGTAGAAGCTGGTGCGACCGCGGCTGCTTCCACGTTCTCGAAGGCGTTTCCGCTCGAGGTAGCGGGCTAAGACGGGGAACAGCGTCGTAGCTGTAGATGCCACAAGGATGACAAAAATGGCGGACACGCGAGTGCTGAGGTGCTGTGTGCTGCTGCCATCATCACCGTCAAGCGAGGCCAAGTAACATGCAATCTCTCGAGGACTCGCGGTATCGAGATCAACACTGTGAGGATTGAACGGGTCAAGAGAAGACATTGTGAATGGATGAGCTCGGATCAGCCTGTAATGTTTTTTTACTGAAAATTGCGCACATCTATGTCTCTTATACGCGTTAAAATACTAGAGTGCCTTTTTTTTTCTTCGTAGCCACCTTGATGGCTGTGATGGGGCTGCAACCAGCACCTTGATGACCTCGTGGGAGGATCCTTTTCAGGCACCATAAACTAAAGAAAACCAATGCATTGATGAATAGATGCGTCTGCATAAACGATAGATGGGATTTACTAACTATGCCACTCCAGCTATTCGGGCACGATTCTTCTCATCTATAGCGGACAGGATGTGATCAATTTTGCTTTGAGTTTGGCGCTTCTTTGTGAAGCTCGTTAGCAATAAATAACACTTTGTTGTGTTTTTGATAAACGAAAACAAAGGCATTGCATTGTATCATTGTTCTCAAAGAGCACTGCAAGGTGCCCAAAATAGACTACGTTGAAACAATGAGTACAAAGGGTCTCCTTCGACCACCAAATGATGCAGCCCTATATAATGAAGGCAGCTCCTAGCATATTTAGAACTCCGTGAATTGTGTAGAGATAGAGAAAGCATACTAACATAAGTAATAAACGAATTATATTTCCACCGATTCGAATTCGATAAAAATGGGCGACTCTAAGCAACATCTTGCTTCTTCGAGAGGTTCGCGCAATACACCTCCATCGGTCAGCAGTACAAACCGGACTTCAAGAAAGGACAAAGAGTTAGAAACACCACGTGAGGGATCTAGAACCACAGACAGTACCGCAAACTGGGGAGGCAAGAGTAACGGCCAAAGCACGGCGTCCTCTCTCGGACGACCCTGGAAGCGGGTAAAGATCCCCGGAATAGCTTTAGAGGACGCACAGGGGCTTGCTAGGTGCGTGAAAAAGGGGGATATTCCGGCAGAACCGCGATACATTGTATCTCTGGGCAAAGCTGATGGGGAGCTGGAGGACACAGAAGAGAGGGCCTTTCATGGGACGCTAACGTACCTTTTGGCAGACTGTGACGAGCACCTCCGAATGAGATCGCGGTTCATGCAAAGAGCGGTACCAGAGTCAATCTTCCAGCGGATCGAGAACTTTTACAAGATTACAGTAACACAGCCATGGGTATTGTGGGCTGTGCCAGGAACAACAGGAAAGGCTGTTCAAGTGAACGGCGTCCAGGAGTTGCAGTCTGTTCTCCGGATATTTCAGGCCAATGCGCCACATCAAAGCACAAGAGCAGGCCAGGAAGAGGACGGGTGGGTGATGTTCTTGGTTGCTGAGATCACTGCAGGCAACCCGCGGCTGATTCCTACTGCCAACAGCGAGGGTGGTGGTGGCAAACAAGCAGGATATGTCCCAGTTAAAACCAACCGGCATAGAAGTTCGTCATCGACCACATCTAGCAGTACACCACCAGCGAAACCTGCGACGAAGCCAAAACCACCAGTATCAAAACCCACGGAGAATCCTGCACCGCAAGCGAAGCCTGCGGCGAAAAGAACACCACCAGTAGCAAAATCTACAGCAAAGTCAAGACCGCCAGCAAAAACACCAGAGAAACCCACAGCACCCCAATCAAACACAACTAGCGAGACGGTTCCAAGTCAGACACAGTCAAGATCACGGCCGTATACAACGGCAGGTGTGAAGGCGGGCTCAAATTTGAAGCAGAGTAAGCCAACACCTGCCAGTGCTCGACCACGGAGTCCTACACACAACGAAACCAGAGCTGAACCCCGAGATCCGACGTCGCCATTTCCACGAGACCCGCCACGGAAGCTGACCGAGGCCGAGGAAAATGCCGCGATCCTCGACCAGTACCTCCGCCATGGTGAAAAGACGCCCTATGAGATGCCGCTTCGAATGCTAGATGTCTCTGGGTACAGGGACAGTGCTTTTCACAACATCAATGCGGTGCTTCCACTGTCGCAGCCACCGATGGTAGGTGAGTGGGAAGAGTGCTGTCGACTGATTCTGGTCGACCCGAGACAGCACGCGGAGTGGGAAGAGCGGACGATTCCTATCCCGGGATGTAGCATCATAGCATCGCCTCGACAGCTGTGGTCGGCGTACC
The DNA here is from genome assembly GCA_001513895.1 of Graphilbum fragrans. Taxonomy (NCBI): domain Eukaryota; kingdom Fungi; phylum Ascomycota; class Sordariomycetes; order Ophiostomatales; family Ophiostomataceae; genus Graphilbum; species Graphilbum fragrans. Next base: position 989,277 of record LLKO01000011.1, read on the forward strand.
GGATGCTCAAATGGCGGCAGCAGCATGACATAGCCGGCGGTTTACTGGCAGACGAGCCAGGCACGGGAAAGACACACACCGTGTTGATTTACTGCGTGCTCCGAGCGCTCGTGTTTCGCAGCTATACAGACGTGCGAAACAGCTGGGAACGTCTACCGTACAGGCATCTCCCCGAGTCGGCAGTTGTGCTGCCAGACGCCCCAAAGGTATGCGTGTGCCGAAATCCAGTGGGTATCGAGTGCTTTGCTATTCCGGGCAGCGTGACGCGGCAAATCGTGGACAGAGGTTTGGCACGGGGGCCAGCTCTGATCCAGACGGGGGCCAGCGTGCTTGAACACTGGAAGGAAGCCGTAATCAATGCGAAGCTGCATGGCGGACTCTTCCGCGCCGTGCTGTTTCAACAAGGGGCTCCATGGCAACTCTCGCGGCCGGCCGATTTGCGGCTGAAGCTAAGGTGCACAGCGATGTTGGTTCCCCAGAAGAGCCGAAGCAACCGCGACAGGGCCGAACGACGGCGCAGCCTTGTGCGTGACATCACCGTTGACGAATGCGAATACCGATATGACCTCGAGCGCTTCGAGCGGCCGCCCGAACATTACATCTTCCTGGCGCCATTCGATGATACCATGTTGAAGGCCGAGTTCCAAGTTCCCGTGGTGCCGTCCATGATGCAGAGCTCCTTCACCCGGACAACTGTCTATGGTTGTCCCATCGGTGTGCACATTGTCGACGAGTTCCACCGTGTGCCAGACGTCAAGTCGGGTCCACTGCAGCTGGCTCTGGCCCACAAACATATCCGCAGCGGCGAACTGGGAGGACACGGCTTCGAATTCTGGGCAGTGTCAGGCACGCCCATGCCCGGCGACAGGCTGACCGACCTGCGAGGCCTCATCAAGATCCTCGAGCAGCCCCAGTGGATATGTTCTAGATGCGATGGCCGGCACAGCCGCTACTGCCCCGTTCCCCATCCTGATCCAAGCCATAGTGAGCCCCTGCAGCACCACCCATACGCGAAGCGGCGTTGTGCTGATCTTCAGCGAGTGGAAGATGCTCGACAGGAAGCTCTGGCGCCTGGGGCCACGGCTGAGAAGATGGATGCGTTTCTGCGCAAAGCAGAAGCGTTTTTCGGACAGCGTTTGGCGATCCGCAACATTAGACAGGATCCGCTGCGGGATTCTGACGGCGAAATAGCCCGGGTCCATCGAGTGTCGCTTCCGATGCCTCGGGAAACACGGCCGACCGTGCAGGCCTTTGCCGACGCTGCACAGCGCCGCCTTGTGGCCATCCGCGACAATTTGGAGCTGGCCGACGTGTACCAAGCAGCAGCAACTCTCGACGGCTTCCGGGCGCTGGGCGTGCTGCAGGCACTGTCGAGTTTCCCGGGGGCAGCAGCCCTGCTGCGGGGTTCAGGGAGCATGCGGCAGCTATTTTCGGATCCCGCAGAGGTCGCAGCCAGTATCGAGACCATCGAGCAGGCCGAAGAGGTGGCACGGGTGCCGCGATTCATACGGTGGTGGCAGGAAGTGGTGCAGTCGAGCCCCAAGTTGGACTTCGTGCTGCATCTGATCAAGGTCATGGAAGACGATCACTCGCCGCGGCCAGACGTGGACCATGCGGGCGATCCATCAGCGCCCCCATGGGCGTATAATGGTGGCATTGAGACTTATACGGAGCGTGTAGTGAAGAAAATGGTGATTGTGACGCCGAGTGCTGTCGAGGCCGTCTTTTACTACCTGGCCCTGCGTTTTTTGCGTCCAGAGTGCCGCCCGCTGCTGCTTCACAGCAAACTGCCCCAGCGGTCCAAGACGCAGGTGCTGGCCGACTGGGCGCGGCTGCGGCCACCAGCGCTGTCGACGGTGCTCATAGCGCCGTTTGATGTCGCCAGCACCGGGCTCAATCTCCAGACTGCCAACTATCAGGTGCTCACGGGTCCTCTGCGGTTCCCTTCGGACGAAATGCAATGTTTTCGCCGAACCGACCGCGAGGGCCAGCTTCTGCCGTTGCACCACTTCATCCTGCTCGATGAGGCCAATCCCTACGACCGTCTGGTGGTGACACAACAGGCACGGCGCCGGGTGGTGAGCGATCTGTTCGATGTCCACAAGCCATTGGTGCTGGCCGAGGAGAGATAAGGGCCGTGGCAGGTTAGACAGAATGCGGAAGAGTCCGGCTGGATGACTCGTTGGCCAGGCATAGGAGGCAGATAACGTTCAGGGAGGCACGGAGACATGTTGGAGAAAGAAAGATGGGAGGAAGGGAAATAGGGAGAGGGGTAACGAGAACTGGCAATCGCGCGTCCAAAGTTAAGCTACAACAAGGAAGACAGAAAAGGGAAAAACAGCTAGCCGTTCACATGTGCCTGGCAGAGGTAAGTCAAGACGGCGTCTTGAGTCAGTATCTAGAGAAATTAGACCTGGTTGCTTATTAAGTGTAAGTGGCCTGATGACGTGTATGACACTGTAACAGCAGTCCGTGCAAATATGCGGGATACACAGAAGACGGTAGGCCGCAGCCATTGCTGGCTTATTCGGGTTTGCCTAACTCCGTCGCCTAGGCTTATCGGAAATATCTGCCAGTTGAGCTCACAAACCCGATATAGGTGGCGTCTCTGCTCCGCTAACAACACCTGGGCCTTCGGCATGTCTTCATATCATGTTCCCGCGGTCACTTGCTTCCTCCTCCGTCGTCCGGGACTAAGGCGTAAAATACGGCGCGAGGCTGTGTCCTTGGTGTGTGTGTGTTTGTGGGTGGAATATGAAGCCCAACAGCATATAAAGAGCCTTGATGTCCCTTGAAGGGGCTATCTTTTTGGGGGGGGTTGTTGTTTTCATTCATCATCCCTTCGGACCTTCACCTTTGTCTCCAACAGCAGTCTTGCAAATACCAAGCCCTTTAGAGTTACTAACAACTTATTCAGCTACCGAATAATTCTTATAACTCAGAGCATTCCCCTCATATCTGAACCTTCTCCTAAACGCTGCAAAGTATCCAGCACTTGAGACACCTGACATTCTTCGCCATGCCTTACCCTACTCGCAGATTGGGCACCAACGGCCCCGCGGTCACCTCCATCGGCATCGGCTTGATGGGCCTCAGCACTTTCTACGGCCCGCTGCCGTCGGACGAGGAGCGCTTCAAGTTCCTTGACGAAGTGTACGCTTCGGGCCAGCGTTTCTGGGATACTTCCGACATGTATGGCGACAACGAGGACCTGCTGGGCAAGTGGTTCAAGCGCAACCCTGGCAAGCGCGAGACCGTTTTCCTCGCCACCAAGTTCGGCTTCACAACGGCCGGTGAGCGTTCAGACCGCGAATATGTCTTTGAAGCCTGTGCCCGCAGCCTGTCTCGTCTCGGTGTCGACTCGATCGACCTGTACTACATCCACCGCTTGGACTCCGTCACCCCGATCGAGGTGACCATTCAGGCTCTCGTGGAGTTGAAGAAGTAGGTGCAGCGTTTTTGCCGTTTTTCTTTTTCTTTTATGCCTCGTGGTCCGATTTCCTTCGTTTCCCTCGCTTTTTTGCCCCTTTTTCTTCCTCTCGACCTTTCACTAACACCCCTCAGCGAAGGAAAAATCAAGTACATTGGCGTCTCCGAGGTGTCATCGGCGACGCTGCGCCGTGCCCATGCCGTGCACCCGATCACGGCCGTGCAGATTGAGTACAGCCCGTTCGCCCTGGACATTGAGCAGCCCGAAATCGCGCTGCTCAAGACCTGCAAGGAGCTCGGCGTCGCCACCGTGTGCTACTCGCCGCTCGGCCGTGGCATGATGACCGGCCAGCTGCGCAGCCCAGCCGATTTTGCACCCGAGGATCTGCGCAACTTCTTGCCCAAGTACTCGGCCGAAAACTTCCCCAAGAGCCTCGAGCTGGTGGCCAGTCTGGCGGCCATCGCCAAGACGAAGAACTGCACGCCGGCACAGCTGACGCTGGCATGGTTGCTGTACCAGGGTGACATGGTGGTTCCAATTCCGGGTACAAAGCGCATCAAGTACTACGAGGAGAATATGGGCGCGCTCAACGTGCACGTGACGGAGGAGGACAACGCGGCCATCCGCGCAGCCATTGACAAGGTCGAGATCACGGGTGCGCGGTACCCACCGGGGCATACCGCACGACTGTTTGCGGACACGCCGGAGCTGAAGTAGAGGCTGTTGGGGAGGAGGAGGAGATGGGCTGGGAATAAAAGAGAGTTGGTGGGAGCGAGATCACAAACGAGACATGGTGATGATAGTCTTTATCTTCGCATAAACACGAAATAAATCCAATCATATTCGCCCAGCTGCTCTTTTGGCGGCCATACCATCGTGGGTTTCCCTAATGCTGTGTTGCTGTCGCCGTTTTCACCTCGCCTTGCATGCCATTTGCAGCACCGTCCCGAGCTGTTGGAAAGGGGCTGAGGTGTGGTGGATCCACCTCTAGAGACCCAGCTTTTTTATCGGGGAGCAGCCTAGTTAGTGTTTAGTCTGGGGCCCAGCGTTGGGGACTTTTTTGTCGCGCCCAACCTACGACCCCTCGTCGAACAAACGGCCGGACATGGATTCGGGCTCGCCGTTGCGCTTCAAAGGCGCGTGCATTTGCGGCGGCATCCGCTACACACTCAAGAGGCGGCCGCGCAGAGTCGTGCAGTGCCACTGCCAGCAATGCCAGCAAGACGCCGGCAGCGACTACCAAATCGTATGCCCTGTGTCAGTCTCTCTTTCGTTCTCCCCTTGAACACCTCTAACAGCCAGATGGCCGAGTGCCGCACCGATGACGTCGTGGTCGAGGACCCATTGAGCTACTGGAAGATATACACGTTGATCGACAACACACAAAGCGGCCAGCCCAAGGAGAAGCACTTTTGCGGCAATTGCGGGTGCACGCTGTGGACGGTGGCCATGAAAGACCGCGGCGAGCTGCGGATGGTGCGCACAAGTCTGCTAGACAATGGGTGAGTGGTGTGCTAGGTGAGAAGTGGACTGCCAACAACGCATGGCTAACCAGTCAGGCTCAAGCTGTTTCCGCCGACGGAGACGTGGTTTCGCTCTCGGCAAGAGAGGGCACTATGAGCGTCCAGAAGTGCATGTGTAGACGGGATATTTCTGGCATTTCTATCATTCCATGACCAATCTATGAGCATTATGCAACGTTTCATCCAAGAACCATGGACTGTGATTATACCAACTCGAGTGGTTCTCATAACCAAAACTAACCTCATCCCACAAACTTGGATTTGGCCCGCAGCCGCGCTCCATACCGCATAAACAGCAGCGGTAAAGGCAGCGCGAGGCAAGACACAGCGCCGAGAACACTGGCAGCCGGGCCAACACCCATATGTGTGAACATGGGGCGTGCAGCCAATGGTAAGGCACAAGCTAAAAGCGAGCGTAGAAAGGTGTTGGCAGAGGTGGCGCTAGCGGCATAGCGGCCATACGAGTCGACCAGATAGTTCAGACACTGCTGGAAGACGACGTTGAATCCGGCACCGACGAAACCGCCGGCAACAGTAGGCACAGGCCACGGAAACCGTGGGGCCGCAGTCCAGCCGAACCAGAAGAAGCCTGCCGTGAAGAGGAAGCCGCCAAGCACAATAGGCGGCAATCGAGCCTCGGGGGCAGCACGGCCACCGTTGCGAGCAGCGGCACGAGCATAGAGCGGCTGGTTGGCTATATTGATGCCGACGGCCACGACCGCCCCGACAAACAGAGCGAGAAAAGGCAAATTGGCGACGACGGGGCCGAGGTGGCGCTGCTCGCGGAAGACAATGGGGTACACCTCGAGCAACAGGAAGAGGATGCTGTAGACAAACGAGGCATACAGAGCGACACAGGTGACAATGGGCTCCGTCAAAAACATGCGCAGCGGGCGGCCAAGGTGTTTCGTGACGACAGTATCGAGAGTGATGCGCTCGAATTCGTGCGGATGCCAGTATCGGGGGTCGGCTTCTGCCGCTGCTTCGGTGTCGGTGCTCTTCCCCCCCCTCCGGAGCCACCGCGCCTTGCGGGCCAGTAGCACCGGCGCATAGGTCTCTGGCAGCCCAAATAGAGCCACTGTTGCTGTGAAGCCGGCTACCATAGCCTCGATGTAAGCCGTCCAGCGCCAGCCGAGGTGTGGATTGGCCATAATACCGGCGCCAATGGCCGGTGCCAGACACGGTCCGCCCACGACGCACACTGAGTAAAAGGCCATGGCCACACCGCGCGTGCGTGGCGAGTAAATGTCGCCGAGAGCGGCCGCCACATTGCTGATCGGGGCCGAGCCGAACACGCCACCGAGGAAGCGCGTGGCCAAAAGAGCCCCCGGTGTGCGGCTCTGGGCTGTCCCGGCAGCACTTAGCAGTGCTAACACGTACACTGCTGGCAGCATGGACCAGCGGCGGCCGTAGGCCTCGCTGACGGGGGCCCAGAGCAGCGGGCCGAGGGCAAACCCGAGCACAAAGAGCGCCATGACGAGGACGGTGGCTTCGGGGGACATGCCGAGTTCGGCAGCAATCACAGATTCGGCCGGTGTGATGATGGACGTGCCGAGTGACCCGGAAAACGCCAGCATGCCTAGCTGCCAGGTCAGCAGAGCCTTGGTGGCTGAGCTGAGGTTGTGCGGATCGTCGGGGTCACCGGGGTCGAAGCGCACCTCAAAGGCCGGGTCCATGTCGGCGAGGGTGCGTTGGTTTCGGGACGGCGGCCGGGCGAGTGTCCGGGCGAGTGTCCGGGAGAGTGTCCGGGAGAGCGTGTGGGCCAGGTTTGTGGCCAAGGCCGGCCGTGAAGGCATGAGGCCATCGTGCGTGGCGTTGGTCGTCTCGGGGAGGTCATCCAAGTCTGTTTTGGTCGTTTGATCGGTGGCCGAGCCGTCTTCGACATCGTTGTCGTTGTCGGCGTCCTTTTCCGTATCTCTGTCCATTCCGACAGTCAGCAGCCGCACACACCAGCTAGCCGAGCCTGCAGAGCCGTCAAATCCGCCAGAAAATCGAGGATTGCTGCATCGCGACTTTATGTAGCCCTTGACACGATGCAGCCAAACTACGACGAACTACCCATACGCCATCCTTGCCCCCTTCCTTTTCGTGACTTGCAACCTGCTCCCTGGTCCATTATTTCCGAGCTAATGCTGGTGCGGGAAAGCAGTCCGTTACTGCGCTAACTCGGACAGCGCGTGCCGGATCCAGGAGCTTGGGCGGCAGACTGCTTCCGCTGTTTACTTGCTGGGCGTAGTCGCGGCTGCCGTAACGACACGGAAATACGGGTGACGTTGTTGTCCATACAGAAAGACACTTCGCACACTTTTCGCACACTTTTGTCGACCTGCGCAGACTTGTCACAGGCTGCAGAAGAAGCGGCTGAGCCTCCCGTTTCGGCGTCAGATCCAGCTCCTGCGTGGCCTCCTCTCGGCAGATCTCAACCTGATCTCGGCAACTAAAATGTCTCCGAGAATCAAGCCTCATTCCTTTTTTTCTGCTCTCTCGAATCTCACGCGCCTTGTTGACAAATCCATCAAATCCGTGACATCCGTGAAACCCAATACCGGGATCCAGCACCACCTACAAGATGGCCTCGCACGACTACTCCCTCTCTCGCCTCCGACAAAAACGTCCCCTCTGCCGATACCGGTCCGAGCCGCCTCAATGGACGGCCACCTTCACATTCGCCGAAAGCAGCCACCAGTTGACAGGCACTGCTGTCCAATGCCCAAGAAACATGCCAATCTGGGGTGTTGGGTGTGAGACCACGGGCACATACACAGAGCACACGCAGGGAAAGCACAGGACCACCGAGTACAGTGACTCACCTGCATCATGAACCAGTACGTCGCGGTCGTCATCTCGAGCCGCCACGAGAAAATGCCCGCGTCGAACGCCGCCATCCATCCAAACAGCCCTATCTCAAAGGCCGCCAGCGACAGAATGTCCGCCGTGGCCGCCAGCCACAGCGTGTGCAGCCCGTACTGGCCTGTCGCCGGCGCGATCGACAGATACTGGAACGCGATCCCGAGCAGCAGCGCAAAGCCAAAGTCCACCAGCCACGCCGGCCAGAGACTGTGGCCCCCGAACGTTGCTCCCGTGCCGTAGACCAGCCACTCGCCAGCGATATCGCCCAAAACACAACCCGCGCCGCAGTGGCACACGGCAATAGTGACGTTAGCAAAGAGGGGGATATTCCCAGAGCCGCCGTGCATGTGAGCGTGGTTGTGGACGGGTGCATGTGCTGGCTGGGCAACATCATCTTGGGGAGGGGCCTCGATTTTGTTATCATGGTCATGGTGATCATGGTGGCCGTGGGTGTCATGAGGAGCAGGTGTGCTTTCGGGGACGGGCTCCTCGTAGCTGTGATTGTGGCCGAGGTTGTGGTCCTGGTTGTGGTCGTGACTGTGATCAAGACCGCGATTGTGTTGATGGCTCTCGTCGCCCATGTGGTGAGAATGGTGCTGGTGTCCATGGCCTTGATCTTCGTGCTCTTTCAAGTGACTATGGCCCTCCATAGCACCCATGTCTTCGTTCGTCGTCGTCTTTGGCCACGGCGGCCGCCCGTAGCTAAGATACGTCCACAGCGTAATGGGCCACAGATACAGGGCGTTGATGATGTAGACAGGGATCCTTCTGGTGTCAGTTTTCGTGCTGCCGGTACGCTTCTCACCTTCCAAACACCTACATGATGGCCATCATTGTGCGCCAGCCTCGGCGCATCACAATGTCCACCGCAATCCACAACGCCACCACTCCCGCCACTCCCAGCGAGATGGCTGACACAATCGTCAGGCCCAACGGCGGCGTGCGCTTAATTCCGTCGCCCATGTTTCCTTGTAGATGCAGAAACAACGAGCAACGTCTGAAAACAGTTCCCAGTACTGAACCTCAATACTGGGTTCCCAGTATTGGACATGGCTGTCTGTCCCGCTTCATGCAGGTGTGTTACTCACGCCCATCGAATCAGCCTGTCTGCTGCTTCACAAGCGATCAAATTGCCATCTGCCGCTTATGTTGCATTATCTGATAAGAGCATGCGAAAAAGCGCTGACCGGTTTTATCGTACCTAACCTGCATAACTACCATTTACTCCGACGCTCTCTCTGGTGTCTGCTTTGTGCTTTTATTGTGCTTATTCTTTTCCTTGTAGCCTAATTTTCCGCCTCTTGCTCACATAGCTTTCTTTTCCTCCCACGCCGATGAATAGCCAAAGGGCATCCACTTGACCATCGCCTCCACCTGCGCAATCTTTCCTTGTTCGTCCACCTTGAGCAGCTGCGGCACCATGTATGTGCTCGGCACCCGCTGAGCTGCCGGCAATAGCGATGTCCCGTTGGCCAGCGAAGCTCCTCCAGTCGCCGGGTTGTCCACCATTGCCACTGCTAGCACCACCCCGCGAGAAACATCGCGCACCAGAACGCGCCGATCTCGAACGGTGGTCGACTTGTTCTGCCCGTTGGCGTCCACGCTTAGATGGAGGCCGTTTTCGGTCTGCGTGGCACAGCTACCGCTGCCCTGCACAGCGTTGTTCTCCCGGAGCATGCAATTAGGAGCCAGCATATCGGTAGTGTGCCGCGCCAGACCGTCCAGATATCCTCGGACATGAGCCTCGAGCAGAGCAGCCGTCTGGTTGCCCCCGTTTGAAGTTCCGTGAGCGGTCTGGTTCGCGGCAAACGCTCTCGGCAGTGTCAGCTCGCTGCCCTCCCACTCAACCGGCAACGGCGGCCGCATCAGCGTCATGGTGCCCCCGCGAGTGCCCGTGTTCTCGGCCCGAACGTCCAGAGCCTCGATGGCCGCAATTCGTCCTGTTCCGCCAAGCTGGATGCGCAGAGCCAGCACACCTGGTGTCACCTGTTCCTGGCTGCGAGCCCAATATCCCGCAGTATTGGCGGCAACATCGGCCAGAAAGACGGCATAATGGCTATGGGAGCTATTTCCCAGATGCATCGAGGAGGTGTGCCGCGTTCTGTTGCGGGGAGAACCAACTGGCCAGGCCACAGCCCCAAGCGTCTCCCACAGCCCGTCGTCCCAGGCCACAAACTGGCCATTTTCCGAGTACTGTGCGCCGTCTGCTAGAGGCAGCCGCGAAGAGTCGTGGGCCAGCAGCGCCTCGAGCACTGCCTGCGAGACGCCGTGCAGACACTGCTCGCTGCAGGGCTGGTCAAAGGGCGGTGCTGCCGTCTGGCCGTGCTGGCGAAGGTCGTCGGCGGGCTCAAAGGGCGACCGCATGCGATAGGGCACCTCGGTCAGCGTCATTTCAATGCGGAAGAGCTTGTCGCCGCGCAGCCGGAACGCCTCGGCCGCCTGCAGCGTGCGCGGCACGTCAAAGTAGTGCGGGATCGGGGCCAGGATGCCGTTGACGTCCGGCAGGAAACGCACGGTGCCGTTGTGGTCAAGCGTGGTCATGGCCAGCACAGCCTGGCGCTCCTCGTCGACCACGGGGAACCGCCGCGCGCGAATCTTGGTCACAAACCCGAGGAAGCCTGTCTGGAACTGGGCCGCACACCCCAGCGACGCAAACACGGTGTCGTTCGAATGTCCGTAGGCCTGCCCCGTGTGCTGGTTCGTCGTCTGCAGCGCATCCTCGAGCCGGTTGCAGTCAGCGTCGAAGAAGGAGTAGTTGCCGTGCGGATCGTTGCGCTCCATCCCCGTGTAGTACCGGTTGGTCTGGGCTACCAGCAGCGCCCGCGAAATACGCTTCTCTGCCGGCACCGCCTCGAGCCACACCGGCTCCGGCGTCGTCATGTTCTCGTAGACTGCCGCACCGCCGCTGTCGCGCGTCAACTGCGTCTCGATTACGCTGACCCGCCGGTCGGCGTCCACCTGCAGCCGCACGACGTAGATGATGCGCACGCCGTTCTCCTTGATCGTCGTGATGGCTCCGACCTGGCCCTGCTCTGGATCGGCAAAGACGTGCCGGTACTTTCCCGAAGATCCGGCCACCAGCCACTCGCCCGAGCCCATCGGCAATACCTGGTTGTTCTCGACATACAGCACATCCGGCGTGGTGGCCAGCTGCGATGGATTATGTGCCACCAGCGCTTGGAGATACGAGTCCATGACTGTCTCCAGACACGCCCGGTCACAGGTGGCCTGCTGCGTCTGCGATGCATATCCGCTCACCGCCAAAGCCACCGTCGCAGCCACTCTCTTGCATGGAAACATTGTGTATAGCTGTCACGGCCTTGTCGAGGTGCTTTCCCATCACAAGTCCAAGTTTCTATTACTTCTCACATTCACATATATATTTTGTGGACATTTCTCGACTGAAAACCCGCTCGCCCGCTCCTCTGTCCGTCTCTAGAACAGCGGGAAGATGAGCATGTTTGTTTAGGATGAATCGCCGCAATCCCGGCAAAATCTACCTACTCCACGATTCCCCATCATTGTGTCTTGGATCAAGTGGTCTGGGCACCACCGGTGCCCATGGACGGTGAGCATATTCTGCAATTCCTAACTAGGTGGCTAGTGGCTAAGATGATGCCACATGGATGATACTGTTATGGGCGTATCCGGAATTCGAGGTGTTCCTCACCACTGGGTAGAAATCGGAAAGATAAAAATCCTCCGGAGAAGAGTAACGCGATATCTACGGCTTCTGCTTTTTATCGTCTGCTCCTGCCTTTGTACGAAGATCCTAGTAGCTCTCAGTCCTCATTTGAATATTAACTATTCAAGCCTCCACAACGGCCATGTAATGTTGATTTCGGCACGTCAAATGAATAGTTGCTAATCCAAATGCAAGTAGACACCAAGGGTGCAATCTATGTCCCGGCCTTGCTGGGCAGGTGGCCATGTGCAATGAGATGGCTATTGCAAATTAGAGAGCCTTACATCCATGAAGCATCCGAGGATGTCTGCGAGATCGATGAAGTCATGGACTCTGTGCTATCTGGAGTTGTTACGGGCTTTTTACCATGTTGGCCTTTTGGTTTAATGTTGTACGCATCGATCTACTCCTGCCCCCTAAGAGGCATGTTGTCCTACTGTCAAGCATTGGGTCACCTTCGAGTGTGCTTTACTTTGTACGTGCTTCATTCTCCGGCCTCTCGTATGCGAATTTGATGCTCGTAGTGAGGTACCAGGAAAAGGCACAAGAGAGGCAGAGAAAACCGAGACTGTAGAAAGAATGCAGAATAGTGAGAGTAAGACGAATGGCGCACAATGCCTAGCCTCAGCTGGCGACATTCGATATACGCCCTATGCATGCATTACGCGACATCGGTAGGGGCGGTCATCCGTATGTCATACTTTTGCGTTCCACCGTTAAGCGATTACAAAACAACCGTCAGCAGCAGTGACATTCCTTTGGAGCAGGTCAACGTGACCTTTGAAATGATCTTCAAGAATCATTCCAAAGTATTGTGTAGATCGCGGATGTGTGTGCTCCCAGGTACCGAGACAAAGAGGCGGCATTCTAGATGCCGGCCGCCCTTTCACCATCTTGTGCCCCTATTCTTTGTTGGTGCTCGTCAGTAGACCATACCTAGCAAGTCCAACTTTTGTATCTTTCAATAGACTCGTGCACGCCATTGGCACTCGGTACATGTGTTGGCCCCGACATGCGCAACCTTTTCTTTCAGATGTTCCTGGTCCCAAATGGGGAGTGTTGGGTCGAGGTACGAGAAAATAGGTCCGTAGACCATATCTGACCACGCGCACTCGTATTCCTATGCAACAAAACAGCAAATAAAATAATCTCGCGTCCACAGCACAGGGTTGACTACTTTCGCCGTGCACTCGGCGGTGATTTCGCAGAGCCGGGGGGGCAGGGTACATGAAGGAAAGGTGGTTGGAAAGACGGTGGCCATTCCAAATTGCTAAACGCACGTTCCGTAGGTATGAAAACTCAAGCCACGGAGTACAGTGTAGTACCTTCAAAATAAACACGTACGAGCAGTAACAGACGTGGAAGGAGCACCGCCGGTGCAATGGCCCTTCCTCTTCCACGGAGATGGCCAATGAGCGGCGCAGTAGTGTGTAAAAAAGGTTCGGGAACGACGCTTCCGGCTGCAAAAATAGCTAGCGGTGCTGTGCACAGATGGCACAGCTAGCCGCCCACTCGTTGGCCAGCAACTACCCACACTCGAGCCCAAGTGCCCCAGCCACAGTCCAGTGCTACCTCTGCTCGTATGTATGTAGTGTAGTCGCCCACCGAAGCCACAGGGCAGTACGAGTAGTTACGGGGCAACTACGGCGTAGCAGCGACAACACCGTATTTGGCTATTTCTCACCGCTTCCAGCGCCTGCTAGCCACAACCACTCAAAGAGCCTCAGTGACAGAAACCTCCCACGCCTTCCAGAAGGAGGCTCGGCAGCCTCAACAGCAACGCCTGTCATCCCCTGGAAATGTATGCAGACGCCAGCAGATGCTATGCTCGCTCTAGCGGTCGGGGCCGGGCTCACTATTTGCCCATGCAAGCGAGTAGAGCACGGGTGGCACAGGTTCCGTAGCTAGATTGCTGGGCGGACGCCGTGGCAGGCTAGCACAGACTCGCTTCCTTTCCGCCGGCTGCTCGTGCTCTGTGTGTTTGTCTTCTTCCGTTGTCCGTTTTGTTTCGATCTGCGCGGGGGATCGTCAGTAGTGTTTGCTGCAGTTAGCGAGAGCAAAAGTGCTCGTACCCACTGTAGCTTCGACGGTGAGACAGGCCCAGCGGCGCGAGGTGTGGGCTTTTAGCGGTTGACCCCCGCTAGAAACAAACGTAGAGCCGCCTAAACTGCCTAAAACGGAATGACACAATGCGCTGGCAGATGACAACTAGCACCTATGTACAAACTCGCGCACTATTTTCTCACGTGTTTGGTGGCCGTTAGATTCGCAGAAAACAGTGAACACAAATGTCCCCGGCTCCTTCGCGCTACTAATTGCTCAGCCCCCTCTGGTAAAAATATCTCTCGGCTGACGCCCACCCGCTCGACATAAGCTTTTTGGGCCCAGCAACTCGGGACCCGCTCCGCCACGCCTTGTCCTTGTCGCCTTGGACTTTTCAACATGGGTCTCGGATAGACAGTTCTTGCCGTGGCTGGCTACCGGATCAGCCAGTTCCCGGGTTAGCATGTAGAAGGCGGCGGATGCTTCTTGCCAGTCGTTGCTGCTATGGATGGAGCCCCCCATCTCATCTCTGGGATCCTGGCTTGTAGCTGCGCCTGGATGCAGTCAGGAACAGCGTCACAGTATCTCAGGTCAGATTAGCGGAGTAGCACAACGACACAGGAACAACCCTCCCCCCTTCCTCTCACTCCGGGAAACAAAGAAGGAACAAACTAGGCCGTGGGCAACGGGTTGCACACCTACTCGTTTGTGCTTCGTAGTGGTCGCCATGCTCACCTGTCGAAGGGCCTCTTTGTGAGACCGCATCTTATATTTAAGAGCCTGTCCCCGCCCTCTTGTTTTTTCTTTCCCTCTTTCAGCTCTTCATCCTCACTTCCTTTCCTTGCCTATATTTCCTACTTAACACATCTGTCTCACAACATCCCCTTCTCTTCTTCACCATGATCTTCACAAACATCCTGTCTTCGGCAGCTACAGCCGCTCTGCTTCTCGCTGGCCACGCTGCTGCCGCTCCCACTCCATCTCAGCTGCCCAACGATGGCTTCCCGAGCCCCAACGACGCCCAGCTTCAGGCCATCAGCAAGCAGGCTGATGGCACTCTGTCCAACGCCCCTCCGCCAGCCTCGCTCAACGCGAGCAGCCTGCCCATCTTCCAGCTGATTGCCTTCAACGAGAACTTTGAGGTTGCCTTCTTCAACTCTCTGATCTATAATGTCACCAACGACGTCTATGGCTATGGTCTGCCTTCCCCGGCGAAGAAGGAGGCCCTTCTGCGCATCCTCGAGACCGTCCTTGCTGTAAGTCGTTTTCTGCTTCATCTTTCCCCCTCTTTCTAGCACCCTCTTCGTGTATTTCATATTAACCTCCTATAGCAAGAGGAGCTGCACGCCATCAACGCAGCCGGTGTCGTCAAGCACTTCAATGGCAAGGTCCCGCTGCCCTGTGTCTACAAGTTCCCCACCACCGATCTGACCAGCGCCATCGCCCTCGCTGAGACCTTCACCTCTGTCGTCCTTGGCACTCTGCAAGATGCTTCTCAGGGCCTGGCCAAGAACGGCGACGACGGCCCCGTTCGTGCCGTGGCTTCCGTCATTGGCCAGGAGGGCGAGCAGAACGGCTTCTACCGCGTCCTCCTCGACCGCAAGCCGTCTGCCCAGCCTTTCCTGACCACTTCCGTCGGCGCTTTTGCCTTCTCTGCCCTCCAGGACTTTGTCGTGTCCTGCCCGTTCCCTCTGACCGACATTCCCATCCCCGTTTTCCCGACTCTGGCTGTGACTACTGCCAGCGGTGCCGACGGTGGCAACGTGACCGCTGAAGACCAGCAGCTGACCTTCAACGTCGACCTGTCCAGCGTCGCGTCCTCTCCAGTTGTCAAGCCCTACCTCGGCGGCAACGGCGACGGCCTCTTTATCACCTACCTCACCGGCCAGAACACGCCCGTCAGCAAGCCCATCACCGGTGTCAAGTGGTCGGGCAACACCATCTCCTTTGAGGCTCTGTTCCCCTTCAACGAGTTCATCATGGAGGGCCTCACCATCGCTGCTCTTACCAACTCGGACAAGTTCTCTGGCCCTGGTGACCTGCCAGCTGCCACTCTGGCTGCCCCAGGTCTCATCCAGGTCAACGACTTGATTCTGAGCTAAGCCGCACCGGTTTCTTTTTTCTTCTTGGTCATGTTTTCTTTCTTTCTTATTTTATCTCATAAGGGGCCGGTGAAGTAGGCTGTACATACAGGATCCGGAGGACATTGCATTGCATCGGGCATGACCAAAATGTATTGATTACTATATTGCATTATTAGAGGAGCAAGGGGTCACACATCCATATGGCGTTAGTGCTAGACGGTTAGGATACCACAACATAATATCTTGTTTACAATTTTATGGACGCTCAAGCAAACGTAATATATTCGTGTGTCCGGCATCAGTCTTGTGCCCACAATCGACAAGTGCTAAAGAATTCAGGGGCGGATGTCTAAGATGAAAGAGAAGAAGAAAGGCGAAGAAAGGAAAATACTCGAAATTAAATTATTCTCGTAGTTGGGGAATAAAAAACACTTATGAAGAAAATAACAATTTGTGTGAAACCCAATCAAAACAACCCACTCGCTGCAACAATATCCCAATAAAAAAGCTGATAGATGGCATTTCCGTCAATGAATAACAGAAGGAATATAGCATGTAGCCCAAAAAACCCTAGTCAAGAGAATTAAAAAGCACAAAAAAAAAACAACTATTTGGCCTTCCAAAGCGCATTTCTTAACTTCTTCTTAGCCAGAGAAAGCTTCCCCCGGACCGCGTGTCGGCGGCCACGACCTACCACCTGTTGAGGGTCTTCGAGAGGCAAGTTCGTGGTTGGCATATCATGGTCTCGAGAGCTACCCACATACCCATCACCGGCTGAGATATTGCTGTCCTCGTTCTCAGCACTAGGTAGAGAGTAGATGGTGCTGTGGGGCAGGGTCGTGTCTGCGGTGTCGTCCCCAAATCTCCAGGCGCCAAACTGAGTGTCATTGGCACTATCATCAGCGAGCCACGGTCTATAATCTGTGCCGGTGGCAGTATCC
This sequence comes from Graphilbum fragrans, assembly GCA_001513895.1. Lineage (NCBI taxonomy): Eukaryota > Fungi > Ascomycota > Sordariomycetes > Ophiostomatales > Ophiostomataceae > Graphilbum > Graphilbum fragrans. The sequence goes on from LLKO01000011.1 coordinate 1,005,833, forward strand.
CCGTATGTGGCGTCTTGATCGAAGCGGAAGTCAGTCTGCTGGGTTGGAAAACCAGCGGAGTTGTCAAATGGAGGGATGGCTGTGCCGCTGGTGCTGGTGCCGGAGTGCTGGTTCTGGGAGTCGGTGGCAGCGTCATGGGGAATGTTGTTGAAAAGACCGTACGAATCATCAATGCCGTTAAAATCAAAAGGCGCACCGCCATAGGTCTCTAATGTGGTAACGACGTTTGCGACGTCATGGGAGGCACCGGCAGGGGCTTCATAGGCAAGACTGCCTATCTCTTGGCCACCATAATTTAGGAACGCGGTATGGTCTCCGGGATATCCTTCTGCCACGCCCTGCGTAAGGCTAGAACTCATGGCCCTGAGGCCCTGATCGTCTGCAGCCGGTGGTGGTGCTTTCATTGCCACGGGGATATGAGTCTCATTGCGTGGATGGGATTCGGTGTCTGGGGTGGTTCGCATAGAAGACTCATCGGCCGGCGCTTGCCTAGGTGCTTCATCGCCTGAGGTGAAAGAAAGATTGTCTTGCTGGGATTGAGCTGACGAGGCTGCCCCGCCATCAATACTCAAGGACTCAAATTGGTCGACTATACTCTTCGCACTCTCCTTAGACGATGTCATGAGCCGTTGAATACTGTGCGCTTCGCCTTCATCGTTGAGGTCGCTGTACTTCTCACACCGTGTATCCATCGGGGATGGAGGCGCCAACATGGTAGGGGATACGGCGATTGGCTGGATCGTGCTGGCCCCTGAATTTTCTGTTTTGAAAGTTGGTTGTCTCACGCTCACTAGCAGCCCCCCGGAGGACAGATCGTTATCGCCCATATAAGCACTGATCTCGGCTTCGGCGGCACGAGCTTTGGCTTCTCTTTGCTCCTTGGCAATGTTGTCTTTGGCCTCCCGGTATTGGTCGAGAAGACGCGGAAGGAAGTCTGCCGACACGCCAGTTACAACGTCCACGCATTGGTGCAGCTCACACGATTTGTAGGCACGTTTCACTACCTGCTGAAGATTCAAGGCGAGATTCATCTGGATATCCATGTGGTCATCGGGGTTGTGGACGTATAATTTGACGAACTCGCGCACCTGCTGGTTGGCGACGAAGAGGAAAATAGAGTAGTACAGGTCTCGCGGGGTCTGGCCCTTTTTCTTGCCCATTCTGTTCTTCTCGAACTTGTACTGAAAGTAGTCCAGAGCCCGGTAGACGCAGAGAGCATGGAACATCTTCCACTTGGACTCGTCAAATCTGGGTCCATAGTGCTTCTTGAGAAAATCCGTGCACTCGAGGATAAGCAGTGAGTGGTACAGAGGCTGAAAGATGCTTTCGGATTCGACGGCATCGCGGGCGAAGTGAGACCCAAGCTTGTATTGCATGATAAGGTCCACTGCATCTTTCGTGTTGATCTGCCCTTCGCTGATTTTGTATTTGGGCTCGTTGAGCAGCGCCTCGATGTTCATCTTTCGCCATTGTTTGTCTGTCTTTCTCACAGAATCGACGATACTGTTCTCCTCGCCGGAGAGCGCTGTGATTCGCCCTGAATTAGTATTCTTCTTGTCCCGTATAGCTAATCATGGATTTGAGGAAGCCGACAAAATGTAATAACTCACCACACACTACAAAGCCGCCCTTATCAAAATTGGAGCTGAAACAACGGTGCTTGTCCTTGAGGCAGAGGTCACAGATGTCCCCGCCTTTGCACTGCACACAAGAGAGGGGAAAAAACACGTTAGCAACGTCCTTAGAGTAAGCATAAATACAAGTAACATGTGCTCACCGGCTTGTGAGAAACATAGCATTTGCCACAGGCACGGCCGCGGACAGCACTGGTGTTCGATCGTGTGTCGCTCGCATCGCCAGGCGAAAGAGAATCATCTCCATTGTAAGACGACGGCACATTACTGGCGCTGCTGGGTCTCCGTTGATCTCGGCCATTTCCGCGGCCGCGACTATTCTCTCTTCCGATGGTTCCACGTTTAGCATGCATCGAAGAATTGCTCCTTGTGCGAGCGACTTTAGACCCTCTCGAAGCCATGTCGAGCTCCGGTCTTCCCGAACCGAACCCCGAGTCAGAAGCCTTCCGTTTCCCGAAGGGTGAGGTCTTAAAGTCGGCGGGATAATAGCTGTGGGGGGTTCCTTCATAACTGGGGTTTGGGGAGCTCGTCGGGATACTGGGGACGAGAGCATAGCTGTAGACACTACCAGGGCCGTCTGGTGAGGCAAGGAAGTCGCCATGTGCCGGCACCGCTTGTGTGATGGGCCTTTCAAAACTTTGAATCAAAGGCATCGTGGCCTGTTGTCCCAAGGATGGAGATGATGATGCACTAGGGCATCTCGCACTAGACAGCACGTCTAAATCGGGATCGTCAGGAGCGTATGTTGAGACTCCTTGAAGGGTGTTGACGCCGAGTGTCCCCTGGCCGACCCCCGCTAGCAAAGTTTCTTGTGCGCTTCCACGTCGGGCATATGCCCTGTTAATAACTGACATTGGCGTCTGAACATCTGAGAACATGTTGCCATAATAGGGAGCTGTTGGCGAAGCATTCGTCATGATGCGCAATCCATTTGCTGGCTGTCTTGCGTTGGCGCTGGCACCAATGTAAGAGGGCTGTGCACTCATAGACGGGACTGTGATGGCGGAATTGTGGCCACTGTACGGGGCCTGTGGAACATGGGAAGAAGTAAATGGGATATCAGGGGAGGAGTCGCTTAGAAACTGAGTGGCTGTAGGGAAGTCCAGATTGGTGTTCCAATGAGGAGGTTGGCTTTGGTTCTTGGGTTGCAACAGTGGCTGTACTGGAGTATACCCTTCAGGCGACACCTGGGGGTATTGGAGGCTCTGAGGGGTCTGGAGGGCCGGGGGCATCTGGAGGATCTGAAGGTTCTGGCGGGTCTGGGGATTCTGGAAGCTCTGGAGGTCCTGGAGGTGCTGAATGGGACACTGGGGAAATTGAGAGAAAGACTGCCGAGACTGTTGCAAGGGCTGCTGAAGGGCCTGTTGGGTATGTTGGAGGTTGTGCTGATCCATACTATACAGAGAAAGCTGCGCCTGGGGGGCGCGAGTGTCGTTGGTGTCATATATCGTGGTATTGTTCTTGTGGCGGCCAGAAACCGACCCATGACGGTTATTAGAGGGATTCATGGTCCTTGGCTATCGCTTGGAATGTAAGGCGAAACTGCAATAAGGGTGTGGTTGCAGAAACGAGGCTTACACGGCGAAGCACAAGGATTGTGAAAATGGCACGGCCTGTTCCTGGAGCAAGAGGAAAGCGCGAATGTAGAAGAAGCTGAAAGAAGGGAAGAAATAATGTGTAATAAACGTGGGATGTCGAAAAAGAGAGGAAAAGAATGGGAACAGAGACGAGAAGAAAAGACGGAAGCAAAAGAAGTGTGAGCCTTGTGAAGAACTCGACTAGTCCTTTATGATATGTTTAGGCCAACAATTGGGGCCGGGGCGCAATTTAGGTGTCGCAAAAGGCGGGCACTCAGGCGGCCATCCTTAGTGCTGCACAGCCTATTTATTGTGCGAAACGAAGGAATAGGAACAAGCAGAATGGTCATCTACCAACATGGCCAAGCTAGGGTCGCCTGCTGCGTACAGTTGGGGGCAGTAAGCCACTAGAAGACTACAATGTGGCTGAGGAAAGACAACGACAAGGGTCGACACAAGGCGATGGAAAATGCTGTGTTAGTTGCAATGGTAGGCGACGGGAGGCCGTCCGCAACCCCACCAAAAACAGAACGAAAAGGGAAGAAAAGAGAAAAAAGGGCCAAAAGAAGAACAGAAAGGTTAAAAAAATCCAAGCAGTCCGTATGCAGATGGAAAGGGGGGAGGGGCAGGACTGCTTTATGTCCAGCAACTTCATGTCGAAGGACGATAGGCGACGAAAGGCAGACAGTAAGGCAACAAAACCACTGGCGCCTGGGCACTGAGTCGTGGCTATATACCAGGGCATACCGAAAGGCGCTGCGCAAGGCCTCGCCTAGCTTTCGCTTTTTCTCCTTGACATACATAATGGCGGCCGCTTCCCCACCCGACATGATCGGTTTTGGAGGGAAATTATCCTAACGTGGGAGTAAACCCGGATCTCGCCCCAAGGGGACTACGGATTGGCTGGACGATGAGAAAGAGATGCCTGTGAGAATAGGCAGCAGCCGACGAAGAACGGAAAAAGGGGGTGGATTGGACTGCCAAGAGAATTGGGACTAATGGGCGTGGCAGTGAACACCAGAAAACGGGAGGTCATAAAAAGCGATAGAAAGAGAGAGAGAGAGAGAAAAAAAAAGGCAACGGTGGTTTGCATTTCAGGGCGCAAAACCCGGTGTTGGTCCCATTAGGACGAGCTTACGAGTAACTAAAACCAACAAGAACGGGGACTTAGAACTGGACAGTGCCGGGCCACAAAAGCCGTCTCAGAACAAGCAGAGTTGATGAGTGATGTTAAGAAATGGTTTCTCCATCAAAACGAAACCATCCGATATGGTGTAATGGTTAACATCCGACGCTCTCACCGTCGAGCTCGGGGTTCGATTCCCCGTATCGGAGGATATTTTTTTGGCCGCTATCCCACCAATTTCTTTTTTAGCCTTATCTCGCGTTACTGTTCCACGCCAGAACATACAACTGCCATTTACTGGCTAGAGACACAGCCTGCAGCGAGGGCAATACGAAGCGAACGATCGCATCGGAATGCGTACAAAATGGCCGCGATCGATCAACGACATGGCCTTGTTTTTGGCACTTTCGTTTTGCATCACGCATCGCTTCTACCGCGGCCTCATCAGTTGGTCCGATGATTGGTGTAGTTAGACTGGCATTTCCAGGGCGGCATCGGTACAACCACATACATCATACCGTCCATGTGTGCCGTCGAGCGTGGGAGAATAACGCAGGCGCTGTCGATCACTACAATCGTGCTTGCGACAATCCCAAAATACAGGAGGGGTCGATAGGTCAATCCTGACGACGATCTTGGGCCGAATTTGGAGGAGAGACAGTCTTACGGCCACGCTTTGTGTAATGTGATTGGAAGAAGCCGTTTTTTTTGGCTTGAGATCCCTGTTGTTTCAGTGCTTTGAGAAGGTGGTAGTTGTTTCTCATTGCGTGCTGATAACGCCAGCAGCAAATCGCAGGCCGCTGCCCGGATGACGCACAAATAGGATGAGGCTCTTAGGGCACCTGCGCACCGAACAAAAAGCGCCGATTATGAACGACGACGGAGCAGTCCAGCGAACTGCGAGCACTAGTCATAAGCGGCACATGGGGGTATGTGGTAGATCTTGCTGGAAATGGGATAGCCGAGCCGTGGTTCGTGTGGTGCAAGCTATGTCCTTTCTGGCAGCTCTTTGTGCTGTTGTTGCACCGTTTGTCGCCAGGGGGTAAGGGGCGAAGATCAACGAGACATGTCGATGTCGTATCACCTGTGGCTGCAGAAACGGAAGAGAGGAGAGGGGGTGAAGGACTGGGCTGTAGGACAGGTCGCAGGGCCCAAGAGGTAAGACAGCAACACATTTGGCGATATTGGCGAGATTGGTGATGGGGAAACACGACAATAGGGTCTCCGGAGTGGCCCTAGCAATATGTGATTTGGCCCCCTAGGTCCTTGCCACCGGTCTCTTGACCATGGGCTGGCGTCTTGATATTTACCCGGCACGGAGCCCACTCCGCGAGGGGCAATATAAGAAGCCATCAGCCTGGTTTGCTTTTCGTGGTGTTTATCACAGACGGGGGTTTGGGTCTAGGCTTGCACAATACAATATCGAACTTCCACTTTCCGTTTCCTCTCCCAGTTCCTTAACCTGTATTACAACACCATGCGTGTCTCGTTGGCGGCTTCTGTGGTATCGCTCGTCGGCAGCCTTGTTGGCTTGGCCGCAGCGAGCGACTTTACCAGTGTCATGATGTGCAGCAAGTACATCTATGCTGACGGTGTGTCCATTAGTCGGCCTCTGTTCTGTGCGTCTCTGTCCAGCGCTAATATGCACAGGCTTCATCTACCAGAACAAAAACAGCGATGGCACCACATCCTCGACACTTCCAGCGTCGTTTGCGGCCAACAGTTCCTTTCCGCTGTACAGTACGCTTCCTGCCTGGTCTTGCTGCTCTCCATAGCATCGCCATTTGCCATTGCTAACCAACACCACCAGTGGCCGTTACCTCCCACTCCCACGGCCCCCTCGACCCGATTCGGCTCGCGCAGTCCACCGGCGTCCACAGCTACATCGCCTACGATGACCAGCTCTACGCCAACGCTTCGACAGGCGCGTTTGCTCCGGTGGGCTTTGCCGCTGGCGGCAACCACACACTCGGCCACGGCGAGACGACATGGGGCTTTTTCGACGCGCAGGGCTTCCTCATCCGCTACCCGCCGTCATCGGGTGTGAGCAAGCGCAGCGCCATCACGATGCAGGGCTTCCAGTGGATTCCGGTGGGGGACACGGATGGGCTGGCGCAGCTGTTTTGGAACCAGACGCAGTACGATGTGGCTGCCAGCGGAGGCACCCCGACAAGCGCAACGCCGGCGACGGCGACATTCGGCGTGTGTCCGGGCGACGTCGAAGCAGACATCACACCGGCGTAGGCATGATGAGGGTGTGTCGAATAGAGGACTGAAATGCCGCTTTTGTCCAGTTGTTTTGGTCTCTTAAATGCCCAGTGATAATGAATGTTTTGACTTGCGAAGTTTGGGGAATGGGTACTATTTGGTTCTTGTTTACTTGTTTCTCCCCTGCAACAGTCCCTCGAGAACTTTTGCCATACCCAGTACCTTTTCCTCTTCCAGCCGCCGGCCCACAATCTGCAGCGTCACTGGTAGTCCTTGGTACACAGCTGGGCTGTAGCGCTCACGGATAGCAGTATCGAGGGCGCCAGTAGGTAAAGGAAGCGCCTCTCCATCAGCCGCTCGGTCTGGCGCAGCGTCGGCGAGATCGATAGCCGGATCGACAAACGTGACCGGCACGGTGCAGGCTGAAAAATCGCATACATTGACGGTGCTGGTGTAGGCGAGGTGGCGCACAAAGACATAGTCTCCATGCCGAGGACACACGGACGGATTGACGGGAGCCAGGTAGGCATCAAGCGGCTCTCCAGATCGCGTCAGCTGCCCCGAAGCACGCCAACGGTCCAGTACGGATTCCTGGAACGTCTGGCGCTCCATGGCGAGGGCCCAGTAGTCAGAGAGAGGGAGCGGGCTGCTGTCGGTGCTTTCGGCGCTGTCGGTGCGCTGGGAGATCTGGGCCAACGGGGGTTCGCCAGACCGAGCGACGCTCTTTGCCACATCGGCATTGTTGTCGGAGGCGAAGACGCGCAGGGCGAGCGCCAGCCCCATCTTGTGGTCGACGAGCTGCTGGGGGTCCAGGGACACGACATCGTGGCCAGCAGCTCGCAGCGCGGCTTCGGCTTCGCGCAGGGCTCGGCGGACAGGCGGCTGCGGCAGCACGGCGCCATCCCAGGCGAGAATACCGACACGTAGGGGACGTGTGAGAGCCTCATCCCAGGCTTCGTGGCGCCATGGTAGAGGCGCACATTTCGGATCGGCCGTCCAGGGGGCCGCAGCCAGCACAGACTCGACAAAGAGGCGCAGAGAGTCAATGGACCGGCTCATCGGCCCCACGACCGAGCTGACGATCTCCTGGCCCTCCATGCTGTTGAGGATGTGGCGGTAGGGAACACGGCCCACGGACGGCCGCAGGCCACAGAGGCCCTGGTAGGCGGAAGGGCTGCGGATGGAGCCGCCCAGATCGGACCCAACACCAAGAGGGCTGCCCCGGAAGGCAATGAGAGCTCCTTCTCCGCCGGACGACCCACCACATGAGAAGGCGCGGTTGTAGGGGTTGCTGGTTCGGCCGAGGATGCTGACGGCGTCAGCGTGAGTCTACGACGTAATGGAATGGACCGGGGGAGGCGCAAAGACAACATACTTGTTCACTGTTTCCCCCCACATGCAGCCGACGCTGAGACTGGTCTTGCAAAACGGCACAGCCCCAGCGTTTTGGAGAATATCGACGAGCAGCGAGTTCGTGGCGTCGAACGTGCCAAGATTGGCGACGAAGCCGCAGGTGGTCTCTGTGCCGACCACACGGCACTGGTCTTTGAGCGAGACGGGCACGCCGTGCAGGGGTCCAACCGGACGGCCCGAAGTTCGCAGTGTTTCGTCGAGCGAGCGTGCACGCGCCAACGCGGCCGGATAGAGGAAGTCGAGGCAGCAGTGCAGCAGCTGGTGGGCGATGACGGCTCGGTGTGTGAAGGCATTGAGGACTGCCTCGGCGGTGTAGATGCGCGTGGCCAAAGCCGCGGCCAGTTGGGGCACGGGAAGACTGGTGATGGCCAGCTCTTCGGGGCTGAGTAGACTCTCCGGGACCTGCATCACGGAGCCGGGGTCGGACTCCGAGAAGGCGAGGTCAGCATGGATGAATTGTGGCGGCACGGACGCCAGGATGGCCGCCCGCTTGGCACGAGCACGCTCTTCCCAGTCCATAGGTGAAGCGGCGAGGAAGGCAAGTGGTGAGCACCAAGTTGAGATCAACAGGGCGAGATCGAGGGGGCTCGTCCATGAAGAGCTGCTGCAGGAACGGCCCTTATCGCAGCTCGGCACAGCTCTGACCCCGCGCTACTCGGCGTCCACGTATCGCCAAGCGTCCGTCTGCACACCATGTCAGCCGCTGTCGGGTGCGTGTACCCGACGGCCCGTTGGCTGGTGTGCCGCGATATGCGTGTAAGTCGATTATCTCATTGCCTAATCCGGCAGTCTTCCTCATCTGCCGATGCCACCACCCCCAGCACACACAAGCACACGCAAACACACGCAAACACACGCAAATACAACACAACATCGTCAACACCACACAACAACGCAGCAGCCACAATGCCTGGCGAGATCCCGTGGAAGCTGGCACCGCTCAAGCGCTACGTGCTGCGCAATGCGGCCGTGGTCGACCCGGCCGAGGGTGTAGTGCATGCCGGGGCGACGGTGGTTGTGCAGGACGGCCTCATCGCGAGCATCGAGTACGCGCACAGCTCGCCGGAGCCGGAGATGATTGAGATGAGCGAGGCAGCGAGCGCGTGCGGTGCGGAGGCCGGCAGCAGCCCCGACGCCGTGGAGCTGGACGTGCAGGGCAAGTTCCTGTGTCCCGGGCTGATCGACTGCCACGTGCACTTCAACGCCGTGCCCGGCGAGGCGGGACTGTACGCGATGCGCACGCTGGACGCGGCCATTGTGCACTACCGGGCCGTGCGCATGGCGCGCGAGATGGTGGCGCGCGGGTTCACGACGGCGCGCGACTGCGGCGGCACGGCAGCGGCGTTCCGCGAGGCCATCGAGGACGGCGTGGTCAACGGCCCCCGGCTCTTTGTCAGCCTCAACCAGCTGACGCAGACCGGCGGCCACGGCGACCAGCGCACACGCCACGACACCACCGCGTGCTGCGGCGGCCACGTCTTCGGCGGCAACGGCGGCGGCGGCCGGCTGTGCGACGGCGCCGACGAGTGCCTGCGCGTCAGCCGCGACCAGCTGCGGCGCGGCGCCGACTTCCTCAAAATCATGGGCGGCGGCGGCATCAGCTCGCCCACCGACGCCATCGACAGCGTCCAGTTCACGCCCGCCGAGGTGCGCACGGTCTGCGAGGTGGCCGCCGCCCACAAGACCTACGTCAGCTGCCACGCCTACACGCCGGCGGCCATCCGCAACGCCGTCGACAACGGCGTCCGCGCCATCGAGCACGGGAATCTCCTCGACGCCGCCACCGCCGAGCTGCTGGCGGCCCGCGGCTGCTTCCTGACGCCCACGCTGGCGACCTATGCCGCCATGGCCCAGCCCGGTTACCAGCGCTTCCTGCCACCCGAAGCCATCCGCAAAAACGACGAGGTCCTCCACGCCGGGCTCGAGAGCCTGCGCACCGCCGACGCCGCCGGGGTCACTCTCTGCTTCGGCACCGACCTTCTCGGGCCCATGTGCCACCTGCAGACCTCGGAGTTTTCTCTGCGGGCGCGCGTGCTGTCGCCGCTGCGTGTTCTGCAGTCCGCCACGACCAACGCTGCCCGCCTGTTGATGCGGGAGTCCCAGCTGGGCCAGATCAAGGCGGGGTTTTCGGCTGACCTGCTGGTCCTCAACGCCAACCCCCTTGCCGATGTCACCGTGCTCGACCGCCCCGAGAAGCACCTGCTGGCCGTGTTCAAGGCAGGCCGCGTGCACGTGAGCCGCTGGAGTGCCGTGGCCGTCGAGATCGATGGCCCCGATCCCGTGATAGAATAATCATAATATACGAGTTACTGCTCAATGCCACACATTATGCCACACATTACCAGACCTTCGTTCACCTCCCCCCCGGAAACGCCAGGCCCTCAAACGCGCTCAATCCCAGAAAGTTGAGATCCTCCGGCCAGTTGTACACCAGGTCCGCTCCCGGCTCCCATGCCTCCAGCGGCGGCGATCTTCCTAGGTCTCGAAATGCCTCGGTCGCTACGTCAGCCTCCCACCCCATGTCCGCCTCCCCGGGCACGCCGGCTTCTCCTCCGTCGGTGCTGCGGCCGTGCGGCGTCTCCGCCGCTGCCAGCCAGTTCTGCCACCGCAAGTACCCGCTGCCGAGGCCAGGACTGGTATGGCCGCCCGCATTGTCGGCCGGAGGCTGGTCAGTCCCCGCGTCCTCTCCATGTTCGCTCCCGGCTCTTCCGGCTCGGCCCTGTCGCGCCGCTGCCACCAGAGCCAGCAGATTCTGCACGAGATGCAGCCCGTAGCGCGCATTGTGGCAGCCCGACGCCATGTGCCGCATGCACTGCAGCACGGACGCCAGCGCCGTTTCGTAGAGGGGGTGTGGGCGCACGATTTCGTGGATGATGATGATGATGGCCGCCGATGAGCTGCTGTTGGTGTCGGTGAAGGAAAAGCGCGCCAGCTTCTTGCTGAGAAAGAGAAACCGCACCAGTTCGATGATGCGGTATGCAGCAGCCACGCAGTCGTGCGCCAGAGTGTCGGCCTCGTCTGCGCTGATGCCGTCGTCTGCCTCGGCCGAGTCTGTCTCCGGATGCCCCCCAATCCGCCGCAGCCTCTGCTGAATCCGCCGCAGCACTGTCGCCCGTCCCATGGCCATGATCACTTGGTTGTACGTCATGTGCAGATGCATGGCGCCGCGAAACGACTTGGCTTCGGCGCGCAGGTGGCTCAGCTGCAGCCGCCGAGGCAGCTGTGCCAGCCACGCCTCGAGGTCCTGCCGAATGCCGGCCGCCTCCTCGGGGGAGAACGCCGTGGCTGCTGCCCGCGCGGCCCGGCTGTAAATGCGCGTGAGTCGGATGCTGGCCTGCAGGTGCTCGAGGTTGGATGCCTGTGGCGGCACGTCCAAGTCGGCCCTGAATTCTGGAAACGGCGCGTCCATGTCGTCGTCGCGGATCGTCTCCGGCCGGCCCAGAATGATGGTCAGCCGGCGCTCGCTCGTGTACAGCGACCACCACAGGCGGCTGCGCACCTGCAGCACCCGGGCGCTGAGGACGCTGCCGGTCGTGGTGCTGCCCACCTGCCGGTGCAGCCCCGCGGCCACCGCCATCTTCACCGCCATGCCGTGGTAGATGTACGACAGGTCCGACGTGTTGGTCGGCAGCAGAAACAGGCCCATCAGAAAGAACACCTGCACGCTTTCCAGCGAGCACCGCGCAATCGTGTCCGACAGCAGCGGCTTGGCTCGCTGGTAAAACATGGCTCCGGGCCCGTGCCGAGATTTCGCCGCACACAGAGGGCCGGACCCGGCCTGGGATCCCGGAGCCGGACCGGCTGCCGGCTCGGCAAATTGGCTGCCCATGGCAAACACCATCAGGGCGAGGCTGACAAACGCCGCGTCAAAGTCCACGCTCTCCGGCGTCATCGTCTGTCGCTCGTAGCACGCCGCCAGCCGCTCCCGGAACGCCGCTCGGTCCATGTAGTAGTAGTTAGCCTCCACTGTGTGGAAGAACACCGACACCAGAAACTCGGCCACCGGCCACGGCGGAAACCCTGCCAGCGCTGCTCGCAGAGTGTCTGTGTCCGCCATGGTTGAGTCGAGCGATTGCACAAAGTCCTAATCGTCAGTCCGGTCGCTCCTAGCAAGGGCGCGACGACACTCACCGACGACATATTGCGCTCTCGCCGCACATTCTCTGGCGAGTGGACCTCGACAGCCTCCTGCACCTCCGAGAAGAACGTGCCGTTCGAGATCTCCCCGACATAGTCTACACAATCAGCAGAGCTCTGTACGGATTGGCCGACGTATACCCACGTGTCTGGTGCGGGTTGCGCACCACCAGCTGCGCTGCCTGGTGGCGATGCGCTGGCGGATGATGTCGGAGCCCCTCTGCCCGCCCTGGCGACAGGGTAGGTCCCTTTGCCACGCGTGCTGTGGTGCTCCTGGGCGACAGAGAGCTACTGCGCCTCATCGCAATCAGCCCATGTGCGTCTCGATCACTGCCACGTAGTCGTCAGGTCGTCTGCCACCTCCTCGTAGCTCTGCTTTCTGTACTCCTGCCCCCTCGTCCCCAGCTTACCTGGACGTCCCTGGATACGGCCCAAAAACGCACTCCACTCCTTCTCTCATGCACCGCTTGCATGCTCTGTGCACTTCTCCAGCTGCTGCCGCTAGAATGCACCGGCTCTTTCGGTTGCGGCATCGCCAACACCTGCCCCAGCCCCGGTCAACCCGTGTTAGTCTCAGTGAAGCCCCGCAGTCCAACCCCCGGCATCGCACCGCAACTCATCGGAAGCCACTTACGCCTGCACCGCACGCTGACGGTCCGCATCCCGCACCCGCGGCCGGACTCTGGCCGACGCCACCGGCTTACCGGCTGGTCTGGGCGGTGCGGCCGTGGCGAAACTGAAGCTGCTGGCCGCACCGGAAGTCGTGTTGATCGAGTCCATTGTCTTCTGTTGTCTCTGTCGTCGCTCGGTTCTCCCAGTCCTCCACCATAGGCCTCTGGCGACTCTGCGGCAACTTGCCGATGTATATACGTCGTGGGCTGTGACGTGGAGCCAGACCGGCTGTATACAGTCGCCTGCTGCACCCTTATCACAAAAATAGCGGCGGGTACACGCACCCGAAAGGCGACTTGACTTTGCGCCCCGGCCTGGGAGATGCGATATGTGACCTATTTCCGTGGCAGTGGGAAAAAGGGCCCATCGCAGCTCCCCGCAAAAGATAAGCTGCTGCTGCTGTCCGGCTGTGTGCTTTCGATTATGCTCTGGTCGACCGTGTTTGGGCATGCACACCTACATGTGCAGCGCCAGAATGCGACGACAGTCCAACCGCCCGTAGAATACGGCACAGCCGAATAGGGGAGGTGTGGTCGAGCTGCTATCTTGTCGCGGAGGACCGAACGCTTGCGCAAATGCCAGCCTGCCGAAGTCGACCGCAAGGCTGTCTAGTTAAATAGCAGCAAGCCTCTTCGCCTTCTTCTCCTCTCTTGGTTGGCTGTCTGAAGCACTCTCGTCATTTCGCTCCATGCCTGTTACCGTTGCCAGTATGGATGAGTTGCAGCTCAGCCACCCAGAAAAGAAGGGCTTGGCCCCAGCCGTAGACGATGTCGACTCCCGTGGCAAAGACAAAGACACCGAGGCCTCGGTGGCCTCAGACCAGGCCGCCGAGTACACCATCGATCCGGCCGCCGAGCGCAAGGTCCTGCGCAAAATTGACGGCATCGTCATGTCGGCCATGACATTTGTGTACTTCTTCCAGTGTAAGTCTCTCGTTTCCCGTCTTTCTGTTCCTGGGCCCCGACTGACACCCTAGACCTCGACAAGCAAACCATCAACTATGCCTCGGTTTTCGGCCTCAACAAGGACCTGGCTCTGACCGGCTCCCAGTTCTCCTGGGTCGTCACCCTCTTCTACTTTGGCCAGTTGACGTCCGAGTTCCCCTCCTCCTACCTCATGAGCCGCTACCCCGTCACCAAGGTCGTCGGCGTGTGCATGTAAGCTCCCGCCTCGTTTCCTTTCTGCGTCCTGCCACACTAATGAATCAGTATTCTCTGGGGCATGTGCGAGATGTGCATGGGCGCCACACACAACTTTGCCGGCATCGCAGCCGTCCGGTACTGCCTCGGCCTCTGCGAAGGTGCTGCCTCGCCCGCCTGGGTCATCATCACCAGCAACTGGTACAAGCGCAGCGAGCATCCGTTCCGCGTGGCGTAAGTATGGGCGTTCTGCTCGATCCACCCAGCCCTCACCCATTCCCTGCCGTCTCTGACCTCCAGCGTCTGGACGTCCATGTCGGGCGCCGCCCAAATCGTCGGGGCCATCCTCATGTACCTCATCGGCCAGGCTCCTCCCATGGCCATGGAAAACTGGCGCGTCATGTTCCTCATCTGTGGCTCTGCCACCATTGTGTCCGGTTTCATCTTTATCTTTTGCGTCCCCGCCGACGGCACCCAGGCCTGGTTCTTCAACGAGGCCGAGAAGCGCATTGCCGTCGAGCGTCTTGCGCGCGACCGCGCCACCCGCGACCGCTCCGAATTCAATCCGGCCCAGATGAAAGAAGCCCTCCTCGAGCCGCGCACCTGGCTTCTCTGCGGCATGGCCCTCTTTATCTGCATTCCGTCGCCGATTCTGAAAGTGGGTTTTGGGCTTTTTTCGTGGGGCCTGTCCCTCGGTTTCCTTCTTTGATTTGGTTTTGCTTTTACCCCTTCCCCTTCACGTCGGCTGACTCCGCACAGTTCTCCTCCCTCGTCATCAGCGGCTTCGGCTTCAGCAAGTTCAACACGATGCTAGTCGGCCTTCCCAGTGGTGCCCTCCAGATCCTCACCGTCTGGGCCTTTGCTGCTGGCATGCACTACACCCACAACTGGCGCTGGGTCTGCGGCATCCTGGCCACCCTGATTCCCTTTGTGGGCTCCATCCTTCTGCTGAGCCTGCCCAAGTCCAACAGCTGGGGCATCGTTGTCAGCACCTGGCTGGCTGCCCAGTCGTCTGATCTCATTGTCATCTCGCTCTCGCTGATTGCCTCCAACGTCAAAGGCAACACCAAAAAGAGCACTGTCAATGGTATGTCTCTTTGCGACTGTCTGCTTCTCTTGTCTTCGCACACTAACGGTTAGCCGTCTACTTCATCTTCTACTCTGTCGGGTGCATTGTTGGCCCTCAGCTGTGGCAAGCGGCCGACGCGCCGCGGTACTACAAGGGCTGCATTTCGTCCATTGTCTCGTGGACCTTGCTTTTCTTCTGCTTCGCCGGCTACTTTTTTATATGCAAGCGCGAGAATGCTCGCAGAGATCGTCTCGCGGGCCAACAGCAAGTCGCTGTTGAAGTTGGCCACCACGGGGTCTCTGTCGATTCCGACCAGACCGATGTCCAGGATGTCCAATTCCGATACACGCTGTAGATAGACCCAGAGACGAAATCTCGAACCTAACGCAAAGAGAGACCTTTTTTTTTAAGTATGCTCATTACTCATGTCTATACATAATTATGCTTGCTTTTGTAGCAATACCTCCAGCACACCCACTTTGTCTCCATTACGGCAGTGTGGCACTCAGCACCAGCTTGCGGCTGCTTGGGCCGACATACACTGTCTTCGTGTAATTGGAAATCACCCAGTCCTGGACGTTAGGATCCCAGTTGCTCAAGTCACGGCGCGTCAGTGTGGCGGAAAAGGTGGCGGTTTGGCCTGGTGCAATATCGTGAAGGCGGTCAAAGCCACGCAACACCACTGGCGGATCATTGGGGCCGCCCAGGGAGAGGTACAGCTGCGGCACTTCGTCACCGATCACGACACCCGTGTTCTTCACTTCTGCCGACACCGTGTAGAGCACCTCGTATAGGCCAGCATTGCCTCCAGAAGCACAGCGATCGCCAGCGCGGATGAGCGGCTGCGGCGAGCTGTCGATAGCGTGGGGGGGCAGGAACTGCTCTGCTGTCTGGCCGTAATGCGGGTCCATCGATGCCGCCTTGCCAGACGAGGATGTGTTGAAGTAGGGGTAAATGTACTGCCAAATGTACGGGAAGGAGGAGTTGGGAAAGAGATAGTCCTTCAGATTAGTCGAGTAGCTGCTGTTGCTAATGGTAGGGGCCGGAAGCGTGTAGCCTTCTGTTGGCCGGTAGGGGATGACGGCCGGGTTTTGCGCGATCTGCAGGCCTGAGTAGGAGAAATTGGTGTAGCTCAAGCCAAAGCCAAACTCAAAGATGGGCGTCTGCTTGGTCTTGTCAAAGTGGCGGTAGTCGATGAAGACGCCTTCGCTGAAGTCAATCTGCGGAACAGGCCCGTTCGGCTTGTACAACACATCCGTGCCGTAGCTTTCGCGGGTGTCGCCCCAGGTAAACGGCGTACGGCCGGCCGGGTTGACTTGGCCATAAAGCACGTCGACAATTGAGTTGCCAGATTCCTGGCCCGGAACACCAGCCCAGAGGATGGCTGTCACATTGGCGCTGTTGTGCCAATCGGTGACCAGAACAGGACCAGTCGAGTGGATGACAACAATCGTGTTGCTGCAAACACTGCTGACGTTCTTGATAAGCGCATCACCGTCCTTCCACAGCGTCAGGTTCTTGCGGTCGCCCTCGTTCCCGTCCACGTTGATGTAGCCCTCGCCAGAATCGGCGTTCACAAACACAACGGCTGCCACGCCCTCTTGCGAAACCAGGGCCTTGGCCGAGGACCACTGGTTGTTCGCGAGCACGCTCTGGTACAGAGAGCCGTCAGAGAGCGCCTTGGCTTGCAAGGCGGCATCAGGGGTGACGAGATATGGGAAATTGGCACTGCCAGAGCCCCAGGCCATGCCCAAAGTGCCGTCATCACAGTTTCGGTCAGAGCAGGCATTGGGGCCGCCAATATTCTGGCCGGCATCCTCTCCAATGACAGCGAGGAACCGAGGGCGGTTCAGGGGCAGCGCATTGTTGACGTTCTTGAGCAGAACAGTTCCCTTGGCAGCAGTTTCCCGGATCAGGCGCCCGTGGTCGCCTCGGACGTCCACGTGTTCGTTGATCTGCTTGTAGCCAGCGCCAGCTGCAAAATGAACTGGGCCATAGGTGTCGAGTGTCCACGAGTCAAAGTTGATGGGAACCTGAGCACCCACATTCATGCCCACCTTGAAAAAGGCGGCCATAATGCGCATGGCCATGTCATCCAGGCGCCATTCAGGCAGAGTGCCGTTGATCACGGCCAGCGTCAGGTTCGCACCCCAGAAGCTGTAGCCAGAGTTGAACTCGGTGTCACCGGGCATGGTCATGTCCAGTCCAGCCAGAGCACTGGCAACGCCTGTCTTGTATTAGCGGAGAAATGAAGAACGAAGATCATGTTGGATTACTGTACACACCAGTGTGCTGCGCCTGCCAGTCGCTCATGACAAAGCCCTGGAAGCCGAGCTCGCCCTTGAGCAGGTCGTTGAGGATCTTCGAGTTCTGGCAGCTGTACGAGTTGTTGACCTGCGTGTATGCGCACATGACGGAGCCAACACCAGCGCGGACCGCATCGGCAAATGGCCACAGGTACAGCTCGTGCATCGTTGCATCATCGATATTCGCCGAGAGAGTCTCGGTGATGTTGTACCCGTATCCCTGTGCCTCGCCCACCTGGCGGAAGTGCTCTTGTTCGTTTCCAATAAAATGCTTTGCGCACGCAATCACGCCCGCATTCTGGATACCCTTGATGGTCTCGGCAATGCTGACACCCGTGAGAACAGGATCCGGCGAAAATCCTTCCCAGTTGCGGCCTCCTTCCGGAGAGCGGCCAATAGGGCCGGCAACAGGACCCAGCTGTATGGTGACACCCTTTCCGCGGTGCTCCTGGCCCATGGCATAGCCGCGAGCGTAGATCAGATCCCGGTCAAACGTGGCTGCAGCAGTCTGGCCGGAAGTAAAGACAGAGTTGTAGTCGGTGAGCCGCACTCCGACAGGGGAATCTTGCGTGCAGAGACTGGTCAGCCCTAGACGGGGCACAGAGCCAGTCTGGCCAACACACTGTTCGCCCTCCCAGCTACCCTGGGTCAGAATATCGATCTCCATTGAAACACGAAAGCTTTGTTTTGGAAGCCCACATACCCAACACCTGTTGTGATGTTCACTTTTTCAGTCAGAGTCATAAGAGACACAAAGGCCCTCGCCTTGGCGTACGCTTCCTTCCAATCGTCGGCTTGTGGGTTCATCCATGGCGATGGGTAGTAGGGGGGGGATTCGGCCAGCGCACCCCTGTATCGCAGGGGATAGGATGCGTATGAATGCTTGGAAGTGTCAGTAAGAGCTCCAGAACAGACAGTCCAGAACAAAGCGGTCAAGTAAAGCAAATTCATCTTTAGTTTTCGTGAGAGTAAGGGAAAGAAGACAGGCTAAGTATGGTGGGAAAAAATACAGGCGAGAGAACCCTCTGGTGGACAGCAATGCGGCGTCAACTAAGAGGCCACAGCATAATGCAAGGCCAGGAAACAAACACCAACGAAAATGAAGCAAAACGGCTAAAGTGAACGTGGTACGTACATGATGTGGTGGTGAGGCTGTGCCGTAAACGGCAGGCACGACAGAGCCACAGCCGGCCAAAAGCAAGGCAAGAGTCTTCATAGTCAATGTTAGGTAAAGTCCGTAGAGGACCAGACGCAATATTTCGGATGGCGACTCTGTGCTGCTCTGTTATATATCTATCTAGTTGCGTGTCTTGCTCCAGGTCGGACTATTCCTCTCCTATTAGTAAAATAAGCTTAAAAGAGCGGCAGAGGCTGGCAACGAGCAATGCATGTGAATAGAGCATCACATTAGTGATCGGTTCAATCACCGATCATCTATACTATTCTGGAATAAGGGAGGCGTAAATGAATAGAAAAAAAATGGGAAACGGAGCACTCACCAATAATTGAAGAAACCCCCACGGAAGCTCGTCGGTTCATCAAACAGAAACGGGTAAGGTGAAGGGCGAAGAGTACGGGTACAGAAACTGGTATGCAGTGAAAAAAGGCGGTTGGACTGCGACCGCTTTTACCCTTTTCGGTTTGCAGATCAGATGGAAGACACGGAGCTTTCCCAGGGCAGAGACGGGGGGAACCCATTCTAGAAAGGGCAGAGCATGAGGACGCAGACAATCTTATATGCGATCCGGGTCATCCAGCTAAATGGAAAGCCCCCTTACATGGCACATGACAATACGAAAGTGGGCGGATACGGCGCAGGCCATCGTGGAAATATCCGTACCTTCGTCTGATGGGTGGCAGGCAAAAGAAGCTGCATCAGGTCCGCGATGGAGTACAAGTACGAGTAACTCTACATATACGGAGTACCTACGGAGTAACTACATAACTGGACGGCACCGGTCAGGAGCCAGACTCCCAGAACAGGGCAGAGACAGAGAGACCCCGTAGAGAGACACTTTTGCGGACCCCCAATATCGGTAGCTGTGTCGATCATGTTGGGATATCGATCCGCAATTAGCGGACTTGTCCGATGTCAACTAATCCGTACTCGCAATAGTGCGCACAAGATGCTTAGAATGAATAGCCACGCATACATACGCTACAGCTACTATTACGAGTACTCGTAGGAGGCCCCCGCGACTCGTGCTCTCAAGAGCTGCTTTGCCAGTACCACAATGCAGGCATCCTTGAACTGCACGCCGCCATGCTGATGTTACAACTACCCCATGCACGCACATGAGCGTTTGTAACCTTGCCACCGGAGAACAACTGTGGAGAGCCGTGAGCAGGAATGTTGCAGTTGCAGTGCCCTTGTGAAGCACTGAATGGTTTCTCTTCCCTCCCCCGAAAAGAAAGCCGATAGGGCCGAGGGATCTAGAGGATCCGGAGGACCTGGATAGCAAGCACCAGGCACGCCAGACAAAATCACACAACGTCTCTTCCTTGCTGGGCATCATCTGTCTCCGCATCTGGGATCACCGACGGACCATCACGGCGCACCGAAGGCATGGCCCAATTAGGCGAAGTTGAAGCAGCTTGCCCCCATCAAGTGGGCATGCATATATGAATATATGTACGAGAATTCTGTACAGACATAAATCATGCACATATATGGAGCATGTGTCCAGCATCGTACAGGCGGTGAGTGTGGGAGTGGCACAGATCGGTGGTCCTGCAGGCTGCTGTATTCGACTTTCGTACACTAGTCGTATGTCGGCTCTGGCGTCGTACTTCGACAGATCGGCCGCACGGCACGTGTGCCGTTAAATTACGGCGCGTCGTGCAGCATAACAGGGGTCGCTCACGGCGGTTCAGTGGGACTACAGCATAGCGGATGGTACAGCGGATGCCGAGGAACGAACTATCAGTGGTCCACAGTGAGAATAAAACATAGCAGGAATATCGCACAGCTAGCCATGGCGGATGTCTCACGGCCGTTGTGTCGATCCAAATTTGCCGCCCCTGAAGCTGTTCTCACTCGTGCGACGTATGTACTGTAGGCATGGCTTTAAGTTGCTTGAATGCAAGAGTAGTATGTACAGGGACGGAAGGAAAGTACATTCACTACATGCCAATGTGCCTCCCGGTCCTTCCTTGACGCCTGCAATCCTCGTGATGGTTGGGTCTGATACATGCTTCCCTACCTTAATCAATGAGCTGCGGTTGACATGAAAATTGAAAAGCCGCACACCAATGTAACGTCCACTATCCCCAGACCAGAAGCTCCCAAGCTTGCCATACACACCTAGCACTCCATCTCACTCTTCTCCGCACCCCATCCACCATTCTTTTCTTTCCCCTCACAGGATTCTCCGCTTCGACTTTCGTCCGTTTCTTTTCGACTTTGCAAATGACGTCTTGTCCACCGTTTTCCCACTCCTTTACTCGGCTGACCTTGTCATTCTCCCCGCCTCTAGCCGTCTGCCACTTCCACCGTGTCGGTGGCCGACCTGCGGAGCCGGGGCCCCTCCATTCCAACCCCAGGAGTGGCCAAGAAAGATGGAGTCGCGGTACATCTGTGGACGCGTCCCCCATCTTAGCTCCTAGTCTCGGCCAAATACAGATGGCGGCGATGTGGCTCCGGGGAAGAGTGGGGACCATGCTTGGCTCTTCGTGGTAGCAGCTTGCGTGTACTCCGTAAAGAAGATTCTGTACATCTGTTTTTACACAGGGAGGATGTATGCCGAAGAAAGCTCCTCATCCAAAAGAAACCCAGGCCGCGACATAGCGGATCAAGCGTGTACCAAAGCCGAATTTTTAAGAACGCCTGCAATGAAGCATGTTACGTACATGCACAAAACTGGGAATACTGTTCGCTTGGATTCGCACACGGCTTTCACTCCTTGTAAGTATTATAGTGAGAGAGATATGTACAAAGCCATAAACCCACAAACATCAATGGATTATCTCCAACCCTTGTAACACACTTGCGAGCCGTTTCTCTGCCAATACTCGATGAGGATGGTCTTTTGAAAAAATTATAGCGTAATGTAGCACGGTGGTTTCGAGCAATGCTGCAGCTTCTTCACGACTACCTGTTTGATTATAACAAATAGCTAGCACTTGTTGTGATGCGAGCCGATCTG
>LLKO01000012.1:0-323729 GCA_001513895.1 Graphilbum fragrans
CCCAGCCCCCCTCCCCAACCCAACGAGAGCTCTACCATTGTGCCGACAATGCAACGTTTGTTCTACGAGTATATGAGTAGCTGTCTATCGATACGAGTCCCAGAAGACACAGGACTGCCCGGAGAAACAAACTACCGTCCCGTAGGCAGCCCTGCCCAAATTCCCTCACAATTGCCCAAGGACCAGGACGGCAGCTTTCACCCAGATAAAAACCTACCATCAGCAGAACGCCCAGCTATCTCCATTGTATTCTTAGGCGATTTTGCCTCTTCTTTCCCCATGAAAGCTTATCCTTCTTTGCCAGAGAACCCGCTCGACATCCGCTTTCCCATCGCCTGGACGTCACTTTTCAGTCGCTAATCAAAAACTCCAAGATATAAACCAAGGCTGAGACCAAGAAGCTCCTGGAACCACCCTACCTGAATTGTGCCAGACGATGTCGTCAGAGGCCAACCCCACTTTCCAACAAGCGATGGATGAGCTTGCCGAGTCCAATCGCAATGCCTCTCGGTCGCCTTCGCCTCAGAAGGAGTACTTCAGGATCAGAGAGCCACACCCCAGCGGCTTGGCTAATTTTGCAGGCGAAGGCGGCCCGGACATGTCTGGCTATCGGGGGGTAAGACGCTGCACACAAAGCCCGTATTCTTGCTGCTTTTGACTTAATCTTATGCTAACGAGAGGCCAACAGTATACGCCCGATGCCGATGCCAGCCTGCCTGCCGGCGAGACCATCTCGGCGACTGGTCCACGGTCCGGCGATGACCTAGGGGAAGACGTGTCAGATCGTTCATCGTCGATGAGTCCATACAACGACAGCTTCGAGCAAAACCTCACCGACTACGGAATCCGTTCAGTGCACGAGTCCAAGCCGGCGTACCTGGAATATATAAAACATGAATTGGAGAAGCCGCGAGTATCGCTGTCACCCCAACATTTTTCCGATAGCAAATTCAAGGCATTTCAAGACGCGGATGCCCGTGCCAACAGCATACAGACCGTGATAGACTCTGTGCTCCCAGCCGTCCTTGGCCATGGGAACGTATCCAACCTACCCATCCATGATATGATGTTCGACAATCTGGAACAGATCACCGACGGATCCATCGTGCTCCCAGAGCCGGACCTATATTACGGAGCGTATCCGCAACGCCTTGTACCTTTTGTGCGGAACGAGCTTTCTCGTTTCATTGTGCCATCGGTGAAGCGGTTCTACACACCTCTCGCGCCTAATTTCTTCGTTGAAGTGTGCGGGCCCGATACTTATCCTCGGTCTGCCCTGGATCGTGCCCGATACCATGGGGCCATTGGCTCCCGTGGTCTGTTCCATCTGCAACAGTACGGGGAATACATAGCCTGTGACGAGGAGGCCTACACTTTCAGCGCCACTTACAATGACGGAACGCTCAAGCTGTTTGCTCATCACATTACTGCCCCAGATCGTGACGGAGACCACCTCCAGTACAACATGACCCAGATTGACACATGGGCTATTACGGGAAACATTGAGACCTTTCGCCGTGGAGTGGCTGCGTTCCGCAATGCTAGAGACCTAGCAAAGAAGTTCCGTGATCGTTTCATCTGCGCCGCTAACAGTCGTGCGATGGCTTCCAGCCAGATGTCACACCTTGTGCCCGATCTCAGCCAGGAAGGGACAGTGCAAGATACAGATGCTCCGAGCTGGCAGTTCACCGATCTGGAACTTCAACATCACATCGCTTCTTGCGTCGCACGCAGCGACAGCGTTGATTTCGCCGAAGGCTTCCTGAGAATAAATGACATACCAGAGGAGATCTACAGCTCGGTTTACGCCCCTTCTGATAGGGGCCGATCGTCTGACTGCGTCATCGCTGGCATTGAAGACGACGACGGGCACGGCGGAGAGCCTGTTGGCTCAGCCAAGCGGGGCTTGACTGAAGATGCGGACGAGCGTGTTGCCAAGAGACAGGCAACCGGAGCAACTATGGACCAGTCGTTTTTCCTGGATTTGATTTAGCGTAATGAGACATGTTTTTACGAGCCTCATTGCAATGCATATTTTGACCAAGGCGGACTGCTTCAGCGTTCTTGCGGGTCACATTAACATACTCCCTTCCCATCGGCTGTTAGAGGAACGAGTTGCAGGTTGCAAACTTTGTCAATATGATGGAGGATATTTATGACATTCACGAGACACTAGATATATGTTTATTTACTCAAGCACCCACGAAGCAGCATGTTTACCCCCCAACAATCACAAGGCAGTATGTTTGTTGTTTATGTTTTTCAAGCACACGAACATGGTTTTTGTTTCCAAACACACGAACACGTTTTTATTTTATTTTTTTAAACACACGAAGAAATGCCCTATCCATGTCGTCAGTCCTAAATTATCACATGCTTGAACGAATTTGAAAGTTTTGATACGTTTATAGAGTGAACATACCCCAGGCCTGTCTGTAGTCTACATTGATGCTTCCACGGTCTGTATTTACATTAATCCTGTAGAATTGTAGCATGTATCTGTGGAGCATGAAAGGCGCCCTGCTCCTTGTTCCAGCGGGTGAAGAGAGTGGCAAAACCAACTGGTTGACACGGTTAGGAGGAATGTGTCTTATTGGGGTTACGATCTATCAATAGTCTATGAAGCCCAGTCTATGAAGCCCAAAGCAAAAGTAAAAAAACTCCAAAACCATTTCCAAATTACAGGACTTGCGTATTCCCTATTTTGTTCGCCATAGGTGTAGTTTGTGCCTTTTTGTGCCTTGCTCCTATCTTTCATACATTCGTCGTAAGGGCTGTTCCCTAGAGCCCTGCTTGAACCGCGACACCATTTGCCTTAATCAATACGGGTCATTGCTTGCAAAGCTTCTGGTGGGCTGGCGAGGTTTGAGCGTGAGCATATTGAGCTCTCTCAGCAGGGAGTGGATGCATTCCCAGTTGTCTTCGTCATCTCCAGCATCTTCATCATGTGCCTTCTTGAGGATCTTCATTTTCTATTGAATACCTGCCTTCATCGATCTTGACGCTGCCAACAACGCGGCCGTGGGAATTCCACCTCGAGCCTTGTATTAGAGTCAATACCTTCCCGGTCATGACGTCTGCCACTTGGTAGTAGCGTGTCGGGCGCATCTCGGTTATGATTCTCACCACCTCGGGGGCCTCCATTCGCTGTAAAAGCTCCCGTGCTTTGGGAAATAAACGACCTGCCAGATCGCCAATATCGCGTAGGTCGGTGCCGCATAGGAGGGGCCGGCCAACCGAGACTGGATGCCGCCTGAGGGCAATCCAGCTCAGGTCGATGATTAATCTCTTCATTGGCAGTTTGGAGTCATCCTCTGGGGGCACAAGACAGTCCGCACAGATTTCGCTCACATGTAAGTGAAGCATTGTGAGAGAAGGAAGATGGTTTTTGATGAGAGGACAAAGGTGAATCTTGGGCTGAGAGTTTGGTTCTGAGGGCATAAGCTCCAGGGGCAGGTCGATCATTAGGCCGGTCAGATTTCGCAGGCTAAGAAAGCTGTGCAGAGCATTTGGCGACACGTAGGGAGCTGGGTATTCATCACGATCCGGAGGTAGAGAACGTATTGCGTGAATCTCTAGTTTGCGTAGATGAAGAGATTGGTGGGCTATGGCAGCAACTTGGCGGACATCATGGTCGATAACAGTGACCCACGTAAATTGGTCTTCGCCTACATCTTCAGTCTCGCCAGGCCGCGGCTCCCTATTTCGATCTGGCCAAAGGCGTGGCCAGGTTCGTGGTTGCCAAGTTCGTGTTTGCAAGGTTTCCGGCAACGGCGGATACTTTTTGAAATTCCCATTGGACCTGAAGTCGTGACGATACCCGCCGATGGTTAACCTGATATATTCTATCCCCCTCGTGTTCATCGCCGTGGCTTTATTTTCCACCAGATGGACCATAGTTCGGAGGCTGTTCTGGGAGACCATGATGATTTTGAAATACTCGGGGAGAGCAAATTCCAGCCACCTCCTGCTAATAGTGAGGCGGGCGAGATTATCGTGGAAGAATTCAGGCCCGATCTGACGAAAGATGTGCATCAACGTTTCGGGGGGCAGGTCAAGAAGATCCATATTGGGCAACAAAATGCAGTGACTCTCAATGGAAAGGAAGATCCGCGTAAATAGGTAGAAGTGCTGCGGCGACTGCTCACATATTCGGATTGGTGTGGCCTGCAAACTGCACAAATGTCGATGCTGCAAAGGTGGGGGAATGCGGTATTTATGTATGTCAGCTTCACATCTACCCCGCTCTACACACTTGACGGCACTGTGTATCACGCAGGTCGTGTACAGCTGAAATTCGGGCGTCAAGTGGAACATGGGCGAAGAAATTGAGATTGCTGTTGCTAGAGAAGAATCGTGCCTGTGAGGGTTTTAACGTGTTGGAAAAGAAGGCGCCATATCTCCTGAACTTTAGTATTGGCGCCACTCGTTACAACAAACTAGAGTTGTAAGGACGACTACGGCATATCATATCACCTGGCATATCACGTCACCTGGCATTAAGGACACTGAATGAACGTACGAGCAGCAGGGGACGAAAGAGGGTAGAGGCTGGGTAAAGGGGCTGTGTCTGTACGATTATGTCCATTCTCTAATACGTGTATTCTCCAAGGGAAGTGGTCATTGTCTGGGAAGAATGCAGGAAACTTTCAGCAATTCCGTATAGATACAAATAGCACAGCCACAATGTAGGAGCGTACTTGTAGAAATCGGGCGTCAATTGCTGCGCCGCAATACTCTCTACCCCCATACAACATCCTCTACCCCCCATTTATTCTCGTTGCCCAAGAGCCCAACCTTTCTTGATCGCCCCAATACTTTTTGTTCGCTAATTTCTGATTTCTTTTACTTCCATGTTTCTGGGATTTTGGCTTCATGGCGCCCCCTATGCTCAAGCTTGGTCCGTGGAAACGGCGAAAGAAACGCGGTGCTAATAAACCCCTTGCTGGTGACGCCGTCTCCGCCGCCTCAGATGCTGCCCAATCTTCCAGTATCGGTGTCGCTGCATCGTCTAGCACCACTACGGATAGCACTGGCGGCATGGCCGATGTCGATGAGCATCTTTTCCCAGATGGCGTCATGGTTCTCTATGACTGCCCCGACGCGACGGTCGACATTTGCTTCATTCACGGCTTGACTGGCGACCGAAAGTCTACATGGACGGCTTCTGGCCAGGGAGATCCTTGGCCTAAAACACTCCTACCGGCTCGGCTCGGTACTGTCTGCATCCTTACATATGGATACGATGCCTACGCGGTGCATAAAAATACCGGAGCAAACCGGCTGATCGACCATGCGACAAACCTTTTGAATGATCTGACGACAGATAGGGAGAGCCGCAACGCCTCTTCCCGGCCGCTCATTTTTGTCGCCCACAGTATGGGGGGTCTTGTCTGCAAGATGACTATCCTGCTCTCGAAAGATAATGCTGAGGCTCACCTACGACGATTATTCGAGAGTGTGAAAGGCGTCATGTTTTTGGGCACACCGCACAGGGGTGCTTGGATGGCCGACTGGGCAGTGATACCTGCGGCAGCACTGTCTTTTTTCAAAACCACCAATGTGTCCCTTTTAGAGGTCTTGCAACAAAGAAACCAGTTCTCCGAAGCCATACAAACCCAATTCTCGGATTTGCTACGAGCGCTACTGTTTAGCGGCAGAGACTTTGGGATTGCCTGTTTCTTCGAAGAGCTAGCCATTTTCAGAAACATGAAGGTCGTGTCCAAAGAGTCGGCCACCTTTGATGGCTACATTTCCATGAGCATCCATGCAAATCATAGAGACATGGTCAAGTTCTCTTCACCGGAAGAAAATGGCTTCAAGAGAATTGTTGGGGAACTCAACCGATGGATGCGGGAGATTGGTTAGTAGGCTTGGCACATTTCCTTCAAAGTGGCACATGTTAATATATTCGAGTTTAGATCCTGCCGAGGAGCTGACAGGGGAAGACAAGGCCTGTCTGAGATCACTCGCATTTCCGAAAATGAATGACCGCTCTCATGATGTTGAATATGCTTTGGAGGGAACCTGTCAGTGGCTGCTTCAACATGAAAAGTACAAGAGCTGGGCAGCTGCTCACAACGGTCTTCTTTGGATTAAAGGCAAACCTGGATCTGGAAAATCAACGTTGCTCAAGCACGCCTTTAAGGGACAAAAAACTGCGCCGAGCGCGAGAGAAGATGACCTTGTCCTGTCTTTCTTCTTCCACGGACGGGGCGATGACATGCAAAAGTCCCCTCTTGGATTCCTCAGGTGCATTGTGCACCAAGTCCTCGCGAATATGCCCAAATCGCTGCACGATCTGGTTGCTGATTTCAAGAAAAAGGATGAAAACCTGGGACAACAGGGTGAGAAGTGGGACTGGCACCGAAAGGAACTACAGGACTTCTTCGAGTCCTCTCTGCTCAAAGTCCTTCAAACCCGCTCGGTATGGGTTTATGTCGACGCCCTGGACGAATGCGGTGCAGATAACGCGGTTGAATTGTTCAGATGGTTCAAAGGCGTGATCAGGACTGCATCGGAAAGCCACAAGCAAAGGCACCTTCACATTTGCGTGTCATGTCGGCACTATCCTATCCTGGATAGGGACTGTGAATTTGAAGTATGCCCGGAGCATGAAAACGCAGCCGACATCTCTCGTTACGTACATGGGCAGTTCGTCACCTCCAACCCACAGCTTGCCGACATCTCAGTCACGATCGCAAACCGCGCTAATGGTGTCTTCTTGTGGGCGCGCCTTGTCACTAAGATCGCGCTAGATCATGAGAGAGAAGGATATGGGAAAAAAGACATAGAGAGAGCCATCAATCGCACCCCATATGACCTCAACAAACTGTATTTGACACTTCTAAATGGCATGAAGACGGCATCTATTGACCTGATCCGGTGGGTCTGCTTCGCTGTGCAACCGTTATCGGTAGACGAGTTACGATGGGCATTACTTCTCAAGGATAATTGCCCATACCGGTCTTTACGGGAATGGGCGGAAAAAGAAGATTTGCCAGAAATCCATCAAATGGAAACGCGGATCAAGTCGCTCAGCCACGGTCTCGCTGAAGTGACTTTGGACACAAAGACTGTCCAGTTCATTCACCAGTCGGTGAGAGATTTTTTTTTTGAGAAGGGCTTATCTGTCCTATTTGAACACTCAATTCCCAGCCACAGGCTAGTCAAGATGGCCAATCTTGTCCTAGCAAAATGTTGCCTTTACTACCTGGCGATGGAAGAGTTTGAGTACTGCATAGACCCTGATAGGGACGACATCAATTCCAAATTTCCCTTGCTGTATTATGCTACGGTGTCGTGGGGGATACACGTAGCCAACAGCAATGGCGATGATGTACCTCAGAGGGAGCTTTTGCAATTGTTGGGCTGGCCGTCAAATAGGCTTACAAGCCGATGTGTTGATATACGGAATACTTTAAAGCACCACGTTCATTCCTACACGTTTAGATACAGTTTTCCTTACACGCCTGGAGAAAGTTATACCAACACGCTTGAAGACGGCGGTCTCTTACATATTGCTGCTGAACATCGAATATTTAATTACGAAACCATGAAAGAGATGACCGGGGCTGCTTTGAACATTGACCCGAGAAACAAAAAAAGAGAGACGCCGTTGCATTATGCTGCTGGTAACAAGAGTGATGCCATGGTCCGGCTTTTGATAGAGAACGGC
The DNA here is from genome assembly GCA_001513895.1 of Graphilbum fragrans. Lineage (NCBI taxonomy): Eukaryota > Fungi > Ascomycota > Sordariomycetes > Ophiostomatales > Ophiostomataceae > Graphilbum > Graphilbum fragrans. Next base: position 7,679 of record LLKO01000012.1, read on the forward strand.
GCAGACAGCGAAGCTAGAGATGACGACGAATGGACGCCGTTGCACCGTGCTGCTCGTTTCGGCCATGATGCGGTGGTTCGGCTTTTAATAGAGAACGGCGCGGACATGGAAGCCAAAAGTGACGACGAATGGACGCCGTTGCATTATGCTGCTCGTTTCGGCCATGATGCGGTGGTTCGGCTTTTGATAGAGAACGGCGCGGATATTGAAGCTAGAAATGCGGCAGGGCAGACGCCGTTTTCTCTAGCTGTTGTACGGAACAAGGAAAGGACAACCCGGCTTCTACTTGATGCGGGAGCTTTTACTGAGTTTAAGACCTTGTAGTTTAGGTGGAATGAAAATGTTTAAAGCTGTGTCCTTGTGGTAATTAAGCCTTTTGGTACTTGTGCCTTTAGGTACAAGGAAACTGACGGCTGCCTCTGTAATGCTGTTGGTATCACACCGACTCTTGGATAGACGAGAAGAGCACAGGGGATTACTTGGTAATCTGCCATCTATTTCGATTTCCGGCTCCCTGGAAAAAGAATTCCCGGCTTCTCGACATCCCCGTACCGAGCACCAGATGCGCCAGTGCGTGCCAGGGATCAACTAACAGGCATTCCCGCGTGGCCGATCCGTCGTTGCCGTGGGCTCCGTGCTCGTTAGTTCCTGTGTCTGCGGTGCGCCATTGGACTCGTATTTATGGAAAAGCCGTTTTGTCGGGTCGATGGGACGAAGTGGACTAAGGCGAAGCTTACGAGGCCCAGGGGCCGTTGCGTCGAAATGGACAAGCTTCTAGCTCTGAAACCATGCGCTGGAGAGGCTTTGTCGTTCGCTCTGTATGGCCTAGCGCCCCCTGTTTTGCTACTTTTGGCGTGCCAGAAGCCTTGCCGCGCGGGCATCGCACCGGTCTGCAGCGGAGCGGTGACGACGACCGGATCCACATATTACGAACGCACCAACGCGGCTCCATGGCCGCAGAAGCATTGAGCGACAACGGCTGCTGTCGACGGCATACAACAAGTCGCATGCGGCCGTCGTGGCTGGCTCTGCCGACTTGTCAGTAGCCGGCTTTTCTTGTGTTGGGCTTTTCTATGATTTTGATTGAATTTTTCTCTTCTATCGTGTCAAGTGTTTTTTTCATACATTGTTTGAATACTTTTATGTTTTATTTCAGACTCGCTTGGATAGCGAATCCTTATGGAGCATGAGGATCTCGGAATTTTTGAGCTTTGCTCTGGCGAATGTGGCGACAGCTGTTGACATCGACTGGACATCAAGCAGTACGGTATTACCCATTCCCTGCAAGCCTGTGTCTTCACTAACAGTCTAGGTGATATCAAAGATGGAGCGGCCACCATTGCCTACGGGCTGATGAAATACTACACCGGCAACAACACCGGCGATACTCCGGGCAATCTGCCGGACCCCTACTACTGTATGTGCGAGGGCTGGTGACTCGGGTGCGTTCTTTTTCTAACCTAGAGCGTCTAGGGTGGGAGGCCGGTGCGATGTTTGGGACGATGGTGGACTACTGGGCGTACACAGGCGACGAGAGCTATGTGAATGTGACATTCCAGGCGCTGCAGCACCAGGTGGGCAGCAACAAGGACTTCATGCCGACGAACCAGACGAAATCCGAGGGCAACGATGACCAGGGGTTCTGGGCACTGGCCGCGATGACGGCGGCGGAGCGCAATTTCCAGGATCCAGGCTCCGACGGCGTGGGCTGGCTGGCGCTGGCGCAGGCTGTGTTCAACGAGTTTGCCTCGCGGTGGGACACGGCGGACTGCGGCGGCGGGCTGCGGTGGCAGATCTACACGTTCAACAGCGGCTACACATACAAGAACACGATCTCGAACGGGTGCTTCTTCGACCTGGGGGCGCGGCTGGCGCGATACACGGGCAATGCGACGTATGCCGAATGGGCGGTCAAGGTGTGGGACTGGATGGTCAACGTGGACTTTATCGACGGCGACTACAACATCTACGACGGCGCGGGCTACGCCGACAGCGCCAACTGCACGGTGATCGACGACGTGCAGTGGACGTACAACGCAGGCATCTGGATGCACGGCTCGGCGGTCATGTACAACTACACCAACGGGTCGTCGGCGTGGGAGACGCGGCTGCGGGGGATCGTCAACCGCACCAGCAGCTACTTCTTCAACAACAGCGTGCTCTATGAGCCGTCGTGCGAGCCGCAGAGCACCTGCGACACGGACGCCCTGTCGTTCAAGGCCTATCTGATGCGCTGGATGTCCGGCACCACGCAGCTGGCGAGCTTCACCTACGACACGCTGTATCCGCTGCTGCTGGCATCGGGCGAGGCGGCCGCTCTGCAGTGCGACGGCACCGCCACGACCAGCGACGGCTACAAGGGCCTGAGCGGCACCGCCTGTGGCTCGCACTGGACCTACGGCGCGACGTGGGACGGCACCAACGGCGTCGGCCAGCAGCTGTCGGCGCTGTCGGCCGTGTTCTACAGCCAGGTGAAGAACTGGGGCGTGGCCGACACGGTGACGGCAGACACAGGCGGCACATCGCAGGGCGACGCCTCAGCTGGCACCTCGACCAGCGACAGCGCGGTGACCTCGACGACGACCATTACCACGGGCGACCGCGTCGGAGCGGGTTTTCTGACGACGTTTATCAGTGCGGGCGTCGTGGCGGCCTGTTTCTATCTGGTGAAGGAGTGAGGCTGGGGTTCCTTTTGAGGATCTGGTTGTCATATATTGCATTTACTGGAGTTAGTGTACATATTCTGGGCTGGCGTTGGTGAAAAGGAATGGCATGGTTGGTTACAGAGATTTGGTCAGGTGTGTGATGAAGGTGTGGTGATGATGTGTATCTCAGAAGCCGTCTTTGCCGTTGAGTACGAAATGCTAACGAACGGTACGGAATACGTAAAGCACCGTTCTTCTGTCCCATGTTCTCCTCGATGTATACTGCAAGATTGAAAACAGGCCTTCCAATGGTCCATCAAGTGCCGGCTCGACTGCTTCTTTATCGGTGGTGCTGAAGCAGCTTGGCGACAACAACTGACGAGAACATGAAGGAAATAAGAGCTAATGTCACCAAAGACAGACCTGACATACCTGGGAAAACAGGCGTGTCCACTACAGTGGTTATCTCCTTTGCGACCAAATTATTACCTTTTTTGTGGGGCGTAGGCTACTTTACTGTAAGATACAAGCAACAGCTATTTACAGGGCATCTCATGATTAATAGGTAGCATACAGCAGTGAATTTCTGGTACTTCATTTTGTGTGATAGATGTATATAATTTTATGTACTGGTGGGTCAATGACAGGGCTTATCCAACCACAACAGTTTCTGAAAAAACGTAATAATTTGGTCGCAGAGGAGATACCATATCCTTGGTGTCGACAAGTCCGCACACCAGTGCACGTGCACAGGTACATGGATGAATGCCTGTGGCATCTAATGTTGAAAAGTACCGCATCCTTCAGGCGGATGTGGCAGTGCACGTGGCTTCGCCACAGTTCTAACTCGTATGCGATGTCCGCAAGTTGAAGCTAAGATTGGTAATCATTGTCGATAAGCTGATAAGGGATAAGCCGATAAGCTGCACCCCACCTGATACTCCTCCGTCATCCGTTGATTCCTACGCTTCAACACCATCAGCAATAATGGCAGGCGGAACGAAGCTGGGCGTGGACGGCGTACAACCATCACCGGCAGCGGAAGTGGCAGCGGCACTGGAGGATGGCAAGACGCACTTGCTGCTGGCTGCGGTGAGTGACTTGTTTTGCGATCTCGTTGATCTTGTCCGCTGCGTCCTCGTCCTTTTTGCTTTGGCCGTTTCCTTTCTAATAAAGCAGAGCGGCTCCGTCGCCACCATCAAGCTGCCGCTGATCATCACGGCGCTGCAGGGCCAGCCCAAACTGTCGATCCGCGTGATCCTGACGAATGCCGCGACGCACTTCCTCGCCGGACAGTCGGCGGAGCAGCCCACGGTGGCGTCGCTGGCGTCGCTGCGCAACGTGGACGGCGTGTACCTCGACGACGACGAGTGGCGGCACCCGTGGACGAGGAATGCGCCGATCCTGCACATTGAGCTGCGGCGCTGGGCCCAGCTGTTGGCGATTGCGCCCATGTCCGCGAACCTGCTGGCGCGCATCACCGGCGGCCAGTGCGACGACCTGCTGACCAACGTGGTGCGCGCGTGGGACACGACACGGCCGATTTTGGTGGCGCCGGCGATGAACCAGCTGATGTGGTCGCACCCGCTGACAGCGAAGCAGCTGGCCGTGCTGGTGGAGCAGTGGGCGTGGTTTGAGGTGCTGCTGCCGCAGGTCAAGGAGCTGGCCTGTGGCGACGTGGGCCAGGGGGGGATGCGGGAATGGTCTGAGATTGTGGGCATCCTCCAGGAGCGTCTGGAGAGGTTGCAGGAAGACGCACATGTGGGTGAAGAGACGAGGAATGTGGGTGAAGAGACGAGGAATGTGGCTTGACGGGGGTTATCAGACATGGCATGCATGGGCCGTGGAACATGAAGAACGTGGAAAGACAAAGAATGTAGGGATGGGATTGAACTGCAAAGACAAGAAAGCAGTGGTGTGATTGAACTGCAAAGAACATGGAGGCATTCATTTGGAAGGTTGAAGCATATGTTTGAATACTGAATCGATCATTTCCAGCATTTGTATGGGGCCATCAAACATGAACAACACGTGGAAGCACTCATTTGTGCTTGTATGGTTGGGTACATGTTTGAATGTTGAATGGTCCTTTACACATCCTGCACTGGCATATTTACTGTCGGCATTGGAAGGCACAGCATATTAACAGAATGCATTACGCATAAGTTGCCCTCGCCCAATTCCTTATTGAGTGTGGCGAGCCACCCCCTTTTTCCGAAGCACAACAAAGGTGCGGGGACTTTGCGCTCCTCTCTTCTTCCTTCCTCCTTTCTCCCGTATCTTAGTATATTTAGGATCGACCCTTTAGTGCACCAGCCTCCTTGATCCCTTGCAATTACGAACTACATTGTAAAAGACTGAAAAAGATAGGAACTGCTTGCGTGCCAGACAGCATTTGACTGATCCACTCGGGACGCTCCGCGCTCGACATGGCATCTCATTCCATTTTCCCCTCGGTGGTAGAAGAAACTCGTCTCCACGTGATTAACAACATGGCCAATCAAACTGTACCATTCAAATCCAAAAAACACACCGTGCAAATAGCAGTTCTCTATTTCTACACACATGCGACAGCAAAATCGCCAGCCATGCTAGAACTTTCAGAACATTCTTACGAGTACCCTCGTATGTTCGTGGTATGTACATTACGCAAGCAGTACTAGACAGCTTCATATTAACCATCAGTTCCGAATTGGGTTGAGCAATGTCTACGCGTCCGCGACATTATTTAGCACAACGTTTTCACATGTTCTGCGCGCCAGCATTGTGCAGCGTCTATGGTACAGTGCTTTCCGCCTGCTCACTACACGGCTGCCAAGTCCTCTTCCACGGCTTCTGAGAGAATACTTCCCTGGCCCATTTTTGCCATCGCATGTCGTCGTGAAACAGCTCTCCAAGACGGACGAGTGCGCTACCGAGCTGTTCGAAAATGAAATCACGGCGTATGGCCGGCTGCATCATTTGCAGGGCTCTGATATTCCGCGATTCTTCGGCGAGGCCATGTGCGAGGGTAGACGTGCGTTGATCTTGTCAGTTGTCGACGGCCCGACTGCTTTCCAACAAACAGAGCCAATGCCATTAGAGGAGTTTAAGAAAAAGGTGGAGAGAACGCATGCAAACCTTGCGGCGGCTAATATGGTGTACGCGGATGCAAAGCTTGACAATGTGATTCTAGCCAAAAACGGAAATCTAGTTTTTATTGACCTGGAGTACGTGGGCGAGCCCGATGATCGTCCAGAGGAGCGGTTCCACAACGCTATCATGAGTTTTGTTGAGAGGTATAAACAGTTTATGAGAAGCAGGGCGGTGAAGCAAAGGTAGGAGGAGCAATATTCAAAGCGTGAGTAAATGTCATCAATATCGTATATAGTTTATACAGTCGTCGTATACCTACATTTTATGACAAGCCGATCTCAAATCCCGTAAACAGCAGTAACCACGCTTTTACGTATTACGTATAAGCGCGTCACCTCATATAAAGGTGACATACAATTACTTTTTCATATGTTGTAGAGTAGACACTTTTCATATATCAGGAGTATAAGATTAATATTTGGTGTTGTGTTAGCTGTTTAGACACAGCCCCTATTCTTCGTGGGCCTTGATTGCCCACAGGCCCGATCTCAACTGGGTTTGGCCCGACCTCTGATTAAAACTCTGGTAAAAAGAACAAGTGGGCAGGAGGGCGACAAAAACCTGTTGTCACTCCACGCCTGACTCAGTACATTAAGAACCGTCCACCTTGATGCCTTTGAACGGCCAAGACAATGCAGTCCGCCTTTCGTCTCACATAGAAGTAGGTCGTTTACGAGGTGACAACGGTCACATAGAAAACCAAATTTGTCCCTTGTAGTTTTACAGGACAATGAGCAAAGGGTTGAAAAAAGGAAGAGAAGTATGGATATGTTTGAAGGTTACCGATGGAAAGCCTGAAGTGGTGGCAATTGTTTGACATATACCGTGGCCTTGCTTTGGAAGAAGGATCTTCTGTGCATCCCAGCTTCCTTGCCATTAGTTACGGCTCTGTTTCTATAATGTTACCGTAGCAAAGCTTACTCTGTGTTTGACCCGTTCGTATCTACGGAAAGAACAAAAAACCAGGAACTCATCCTTCCAACACCCTTCTTGCGTGCGAGACAGCACATATCGTGGGCGATACATGTGTCACGCGTCCGTGGCTTCCCACTATTTATTGCCAATAAGCAAGGATGGAGCCTTTTAGTGCCGCGGGAAGCTTCTCCGTACTGTGTATGATAGAACCTAACTTTTGGGCATGGCATCAAGAGCACCGTATTTAATTAGAGCTTAGGACTGCCGTCACGGTGGGCCATAGCAAGGGGACGTTTCTCGCCTCGTTCTTAGTCCTATTCGTGTGATTTCTCCAAGTGTGTCTAACGTACCTGCCGCATTGTATCTACACTACTGTCTATTGTCTATTGTATGTACTCCATTATGTACGCCCGTATCTGCTCTCCACCTACACCCGCACAAAAAGGCGCGCGTCCGTCAGCAGCCGTGCAGCTAGGAACCCGGCCGAACCCACTACCAGCGAGGCCCCTGCAAAATACGCCGGCCCGTCGAAGCTGCCGTTGATGTTGAGGATGGCGCCGGCAATCGGCGGCCCCGTCAGACCGCCACAGGCCCAAATGGCCATGGTGATGCCCATCATGGAGCCGATGTACTTGGGGTCCGGCGTGATCTGCGCCACAATGGCCGCCTGCAGGCTAACGATGCTGCCGATGAAGAGGCCGGAGAACACGGCCACGCAGTAGACGCCGGCTGCCGAGTGCGTGGCGGGCCACACAAACTGTATTAGGGCACACAGCAGCCCGTTGAGGATGACGACGTTGAAGCGGCCGAGCGCGTCGGCAAGCGTGCCCGACAGCACGCGGCCAAACAGCGACACGGCGTTGAAGATGGCCACGGTGTAGGGCGCCAGGCTGGGATCGAGGCCGGCGGCGACCGAGAAGGACGGCAGGTAGAACAGCGGCACGTACATGCCCCAGTTGAGCAGCCAGCCGCCGGCGGCGATGAGAACGTACACGGGCCGGCGCATGAGCCGGAAGTCCATGGTCTGGCGTGTGGGCGGCAGCCGCGTGCGCATGGTGGGCGCCGCCGCCGCGAGGACCACGAGGATGACGAGGGCGCACACGCGGACGGACCAGGCAAAGCTGAGGCCGACGTCGTTGAGCAGGCGGTTGAGGGCGACGGGGAAGATGACGCCGCCCAGAGCGGCGCCGGCCATGACAATGCCCTGGGCCAGGCCCTGGCGGCGCACAAAGTAGTGGCCGATGATGGCGAGGGCGGTGTTGAAGAGCAGGCCGAGGCAGATGCCGCCGAGCACGGCTTGGGCCAGGAAGAACTGGTAGTACTCGCGGCAGAAGCTGGTGAGGACCAGCGAGACCACGTAGATGACGGCGCTGGGCACAAAGGCGACGGCACTGTAGCGGTCCATGACGGGGCCGCCGACCAGGCCGCACGAGAAGGTCAGGAAGATCTGGAAGGAGCCGATCCACGAGATGTCGGACTGTGTGTAGCTTTGGAGCTGGTGCGCGACGTACCAGGATTGGTAGATTCTGGGGAGTCAGTGTCTCGCTCGATTGCATTGTCCGCTTCTCATCTCCTGTCCGCTGCTTTTATTCCAGCTCTTGTCCGTTTTCTCATTCCCTCCATTCTCATCCAGTTCTCTTCATTCCACCCCCTCTCCATTCTCTCGTCATGCAACCACTCACCCAAATCCGGTCAGGTATCCAAACGTGCAGAACATCGTGGCTGCCGATCCAGCCACCACAATCCAGGCCTGAAGACCGCCCTCAGGGTAGTCTATCTCGGCCGGCTGCTCACCAGCCGGCACGGCCTCCTTGCTGTGGTCGAAAGACGCCGGCGAAGACGAATCCTCGGGCAATGCAGTGTGCTCCATGGTGTAGCGGGGGTCTAAGAACAAACGTGCTTGCCACGTTTCTGCCGATCGACAGCTGAGACAAGCCGACGCAAGCACTCCTATTTATACACGCTCTTACTTCTGTGACTCGGAGTCGTGCCAGGATTGCTGCCCTGGTGCGTCTGGTGATGGTGCGGACTTTTGCCTAATGGAGAAGTACTGCGTGTTAGCGTGCCTTACTCAGCACCGAATGGCTGAAAAACGCGGCCGAGAGACTGTTTTTGGATAAACTCCGTCGCCTCCCTCCGTGATCATCGCCATGGCCAGCACCGACCGGCGACAGCACCGACTGTGGCTCTCGTGCGCCGAATGTCGGACGCGCAAGATCAAGTGCGACCGTGGAAAGCCGTGCCAGCGATGCGCTAAAGCTGGCATGGCGGCGCGATGCCGCTACGACGTGGCCAGCGCATCTCGAAGGGGGACGCTGGGGCAGCTCGTTTTTGCTGTGGCATCGACAGCAATGCCAGAGACACGCCCAGAGACTCGCCTGGAGACATACCCGGAGACGCACAAGGCTGTAGACCCGCCCACACACCCGCACGAGGTGACCCCCCTGCAGCTTCTCTGGCACGGCAGCCGCTCCGTCGACAGCTATGTTGAGCCGGTGCACGGAAGAACCATCTCGGCGCCCAAGGAGGTCGTCTTTGGCGAGAACGACGCCACGGTCTACTGGGGCCGCACCCACGAGACCAATTTCGTGCCACGCATCACCGATGCTGCCAAACTGCTGCTCGGTGCTGCTCCTGGCCCATCGGCCGGAGGCGTCCTAGACCAAGGCCCCCAAGTCCCCCAAGACACACAAGATCCTCAGGACACCCAAGACACCGAAGACAACGTGTCAACGCTCTACCACATTGAGCGCAGCACCCGGCCTGGCGAGACGGTGCCGGTGCGCGCCCACGACGCCGAGCTGCACGCCCTTCTGCCGTCCCGCGAGCTGGCCGACCGCCTCGTGGACATGGCGCTGCCGATATTCCAGCCGTACTACCACATCCTGCATCCGCCGTCGTTTCTGCACGACTATGGCCGGCTCTGGGACGCCGACCCGGCCGTGGCGGGCTTCGGGCCGCCGACGTTTCTCGCCCAGCTGCTGAGCATCTGCGCCATCGGCCTGGCCATGGACCCGACGTCGGTCCTGCTGCCCTTTTCGTCTTCTTCGTCGGCCCCGTCGGCCGGCGTCTGGATCGAGGCTGTCCGGCTCTGGCTCTTCAAGCAGGACCCGCGGCTGCAGATGACGCTGGGCCATCTCCAGGCGCATCTGCTCATGCTCGTCGCCGGCGACGTGCACTGGATCAAGATCGACCGCAGCTGGATCGCGTCGGGCATGCTGGTGCGCAATGCCATCTCGGCCGGCCTGCACCGCGAGCCCGCCGACTTTACGCGCGTCTCGCCCTTTTACGCCGAACTGCGCCGCCGCCTGTGGTACGCCGTGCTCGAGTTCGACCTCCAAGCCTCGCTGGCCAAGGGCCGCACCCCAGCCGTCCGCGACGACGACTACGACTGCGGCGTGCCGTGGGACGACCTGGACGGCGGGCACGACGATGGCGGTCCGGACCGAAATGTCCAAGACCCGGGCCAAAAAGACCAAAGGGACCGACAAAACCGGCACCGGGGACCACACCCCCTCTACATCTGCCTCGCCCGCTCCCTCTCGCTGCGCACCCGCATCTGCAGCCTCGTCAACGGCATCCGGCTGCCCGCCGCCTACGAACCCGTCCTGCAGCTGGACGCCGAGCTCCAACGCTTCCTGGCCGACGCCGCCGCTGCCATCCGCGCCGAGCCCGACCCGCGCCACCGCGTGCTCCTCGGCATCCTGACCCGCCGCCCGGCCATTGCTCTGCACGCTCCCTTTGTCACGCGCACGCGCCACGATCCTCGCTGTCTCTACTCGCGCGTCGTCTGCGTCGACACCGCCACCGCCGTTCTGACCGACGCCCTCTCGCTGCTCTCGGGCCCGGCCATCCCCTCCGCCCCCGACAACCCCTTCTTCGCCATGGTGTACAACATTGGCCGCTGCGAGATCGCCAACAGCGTGTTTCTGCTGTGCTACGAGCTGCTGGCACAAGCCGCCGAGCGCCCGTCGTTGCCGTCGCTGTCGTCGCTGTCGTCGTTGCCGTCGTCGTCGATGTCGTCTCCGCCTTCGCACCAACAGCAGCACCTCCTCAGCCTCGTCGAGCGGACCGCACAGGCCACCACGGCCATCTGCAAGCCCGACATTGTCAGCCAGCGCACCAGCGCGTGGATGCAGCTGTCCACCGAGCTCGCACGCGCGGCGGTGGGCGGCGACGGCCCGGCCTCGGCGGCGTCGATGCGCGCGTCCATTGCGCGCAGCATCCAGGCCTACCGCGCCAGCGTGCAGCAAGACGCCGTGGAAGGCGCCAATCTTGTGAGTGTACCGCAGAAGAGCAGCGAGCACGAGCACCAAGGCTAACAGATAGGTCGACGAGAGTTTCTTTCTGCGGCTCGCGGGGTTCGACAGCATGGTCGACGAGGACGTGGACTCGTTTCTGTATTTGCTCTCGAATGGGTTTTGACGGTGGGCGCCAGGAGCTGGGTCCGTGAGGAGAGAATAGGGGGAGTAGCAGGTTGAACAAGGAAAGGCTGTCATCATGAAGGTCCTAGTACCACCGCCGTGCCTCTGTGTATTCCCATGGTGCCGAAGCCTTGCGAGAGAGGAGCGAAGCATACGCTGGACCGTGGGAGGGTGACAGTCGATTGTTGCTTTGTTTAGTTATTTGTTTGGGGGTGAGCGTCGAAGCTGGCCAGCGCGTCGCCGCCTCTTCCGTCTCTTTTGTGACTGGTCTCCTCCGCGTCGTCCAGGCCATGCTTCACGGATGTCGTATGCGACGGGTCAGGAGGAAATAGCGGCCTCTATCGTCATTTGGCTAGTTGTGGACGACTCGGGCACGGGGATCGTGGCATGGACTCGTAGAAATCGAAATCGCAGGCTGGTGGTGTCTAGGTTCGGCGGAAGTAGCGGTCTTTTTCATCCAACAGAGCCAAAACCAGATTCCGCGATCGTCTGCTGGTACATTGGTCGCGCATGGCTGCCGTGGTTGCGATGCTGCTATTCTGAGGCTGTTGCGGATTGCTGTTGTTCGTTGCTGAGCAGTTCAGCCGCTGGCGGCACAGAAACTCGACTGTCCTGCATAGCACCGGGGGAAATTCACGCATTGTGACTTTGACGATAAATTGACAGAATACGTAAGCAGTGCCTTCTGTGTTTTGTGCACATTGTGGCGGTGGCTGACGGCGTTGGCAGCCAATCATCAAGTCGTTTGTGGCGCAGTTTGGTCGTAGTGGCCAGAGAATGTGAAGTAGTATGGAGTGCTGTCCGGAGCAGCTTCGACAAAGCTGCAATCCGCTCCTATGATCCATAGTGGGCGAATGCCGCTGCTGTTCTAGGAAGGACGAATCTCCCCAAATTCCAAGTATATGTTAATGGGGATAGAGGACAACATTGTCGTATTTGAAGCACTGTGCCCCGTAAACTCTCCATTCTCCTTGGCCTCCAAAGGTACAAGATGTGGGCTGCAAGGTACATTCGTTGAAGTCAGAGGGCTGGTCCAGCCGTTGTTATGTCTATTTTGTGAGTTTCTTCTTTCTCTTCTCCTACTCGTCCTAGCCTTCCGTTGTAGGGCTGTTCCTGACTGATTGTTGCAAGCGCTTCACGCCGCGTTAGCTTTCGAAGCTCTAATGGCCCAAATAGTGGGGCATATACCGTTCTAACCCCACTGCACTCCGCGACGCAATCACTACAATTCGATGTCACTTTCTCGACACTTCCGACTCACCGCAAACAACCTCACCACGTCGAGCGGCCGCCTCCCGAATCCCAGCGGCGGCTTAAACATCCACAGATATACACCCGATTTGGGCGGCACCAATACGTACAATGGTGCGCTTCTCCGCCCGCCTCAAGTCACAGACGCGCGGTTCTCATCCGAGAACGTCTGGAGATCTACAGGCATCGCCGCCCGAAGCACTGATGGATACTGCATTAGGTGAGGTTCTCTACCGCACACGCTTGTGACGTTCGAATGACTCTAATCGTGGCATAGAGCTTCCGCTCAGCCCCCTCGCCCAAGACCTCCCCAAATCGTCACGAAAGAAGCGATCACTAGATAACGTATCTGCGACGTCGCTTACGAAGAGGCCTCGGCCCTTTACCGAAACGATTGAGGACCCGAGCCCTGCGGCCGGAACGACGGACTTCCTCGCGCCAGAGGACCCGAATTCTGCGGCCGACACGACGGATATCCAGCACCCTACGATAGGGGACTCAGATCCTGCAGCCGGCACGACGGACATCCAGCATCCCACGATACATCCCACGATAGAGGACCCGGATCCTCCAACCGGCACGACGGACATCGAAGAGCTCACGCCAGAGGACCCGGAACCTCCAGCCAGCACGGCGGACATCCTGCATCCCACGATAGAGGACTCGGAGCCTCTAGCCGGAACGGCGGACATTCTGTATCCCACAATAGAAGACCCGGATCCCCCGACCAGCACGACGGACATCCAGGGACCCACGGCAGAGGACAAGCGCGCGTCGTTTTTTGAAAACTTTGGGTACCATTCTCACCCCTGCTTTGATGGCATCAAGGAGTGGCTTAAGGCAGTAGGATCAGACCGAAACGTGCACTCTCGGTTAGATACCAACATGCACCAGAACGCTGCCGACGAGTATATTCGGACGAACCTCAACCAGGCCGCACTAGAGTGGAACGATCGATACGATGCCCACGATTTTGTGCTGCTTCAGACTCCTGCCTCGGTGAGGGCCCAAAAAGATGGACATGTTTCGTCAGACTCCAGCGGCATAATGCCAGACATAGGCATGGATGGTAGAGAGCACCTCGTCGAGCATCCCGGCTATAGAGAGGCAAACTTGGAAGCAAACAGCATTTATTTACGTTCTATTCACCAGCAAATGCCAGCACAGGTATCTGAGCTTGTGGACACCATTCGCAGAGACCGCAGCTCCCCGGGTCCCGAAGAAGAGGCCTTGCTGCATGATGCTGAACTGGAAGCTCTAGACTTCGGTGCCACCAAGCCTCAGGTAGCGCGATATTTCGGAGACCATCTTTTTCGGTATGCATCCGGGGGCACCCTGCAACGATCCGAGTGCCAACCCATGGCTAGACACACCGTCCCTGCAACCAGCGGATTCAGAGATCGGGTCAGCAACCCGGTGCCCGACATACTCGTTGGATACAACCGCACGGCGGCTTTCGGAGATGCACACAAGGCCATGTTTCGCTCTTTGCATCATAATGTGGCCGCAAACGCAGACTACTTGATGTATCCCTTTTTTGTCATCGAATTCAAAGCTGAGGGCGCGGCTGGCGCTGGTAACGTGTGGGTGGCCACGAACCAGTGCTTGGGAGGTTCTGCTAGTTGTATCAACATAGCCGAGCGCCTCAACTGTCAGTTACGGAACAGCCAGAGCGGAGAAACCCAGTTATTCAACTCGGCTGCGTTTAGCATCGCCATGAGTGGCACGCAGGCGAAACTCTACATCTCGTGGAAGCATAACGCGCTTCAATACTACACGTCCAGAATTGATACTTTCACGCTCCACAAGCCACAAGAATTCATCGCTTTTCGCAGGCATGTGCGAAATATTATCGACTGGGGGAAGAATGAGCGGTTGACCGCCATCCGGCAGTTCCTGGATGCTCTCATCGAAGAGAGCAGGAAGAGGGCTTCTGAGGAAGCCAGGTCTCAAGCGCTATCGGTCAGTGGAAGCAGCAACTCGTCCAGCGGCAACAGATAGAGACAGAAGAAAGGATGCAGCTGTCCGGGGGCAGGGTGGTGGGACATTACGTTATGACGACATGAAGAGATACCCAGCATTTAATGCACAACAGCGTGATGGTCAGCAGGATAGCTTGCCATGTTTGCTTCTAGCTTTTTGGTTTATTTATGTTGCATTATCGGCTTAGATTGTAGATTGCTCAAATTTGTGCAGCGCATGCCAAGTGGCAATGTGGTTGGTTGAGACCAAGCGGCCAAAGCACGAGCAACTGAACTTGTTGTCTCAAGACATGGCCATTCAGGTCGATAGAATACAAGAACACATATTAGGTCCATGGTGACGCTCGCATGCGCGAGAGCTGTTCCAGATTGCTGCCTCTTGCCTACCCACACGACACGGCCTCCTTGTGGACATGACCCCGACCTTACCATGGCTGCCGCCGGTAGCAAGCTTGATGCTGGCCCTGACAGCGGCGACGAGAACGACGAGAACGGGGGCTGCGAACGGCTACTCGAAGACGTTCATCGGCTCTGATCCCGGCGACGAAGCGAGGCGAGCAGCTACGCGGATTGTGAGTTGTCTCGAACCCGAGAACGCATGGGGAAGCAAACATAATATGACTAGCTAAAGTGTCTCGTGTCGGAAGCTGACCTTGATGAAAGCAGACCGAAGACGTCGACATCGCCGCTGGAGATGACGCCGAGGGCTCCGCCGGCTCGATCCCACCCACCCTCACGTTTGCTACCACACCCTACCAGAACTTCGCCCTTGCGGTTGGCGCCGCACGGTCAGCACGAGTCAGCGCCCGGAAACAAATACGACGTAGGCGGCAGATCCGCCGTGCGTGGAGCCAGCGGTGAAAGGGAGGAGCGCCATTTGGGACTACCTACAGACCAGCGCAGATGTGGAAATAGATACGACGTAGAGAAACTACGCAGCAGATACGGAGGGCAGAGTACGGGCTACGAGCACGGCTACTGAATACGGACTAATAAATTATCATCAGCGGATAACACAGTGCTTGCTCGCAGGTGGTGGCAGGTGCATAACCGCCTTTCTGCAGTCTAATATCAAGGAGAGCACAGCCAGAGTCACATTTCTCCTAATCCACCCGCCTGTTTTGGGCAATGGAAATGCTGCTGTGCTGCTCCTCTATGGGCAGCGGCGCAGGAAATTGCGTCCACACCCTCTCATTCGTTCCCGAGATACCGGAAGCTTGTCCTCGCTGCTGTGTCTAGAACCGACACCAGGACAAGAAGGACAAGAAGGACAGGACGAATGACGAAACGGCATTCCTGCTGGCGTCCGATCGCTGGCGAAGCTTTTAGCCCCGGATTAGCGGTCTCTGCCGGTCTCTTTAGCGCCATCGCGCCACAACCACTTCCCTAACCAGGCTTAGGCCCTCCGAGCTGCATAAACCCACAGCACCACAGCACCACGCTGCCTTTACCACCACACCCACGCCTCGCATCGCCGCTCAGGGTTGCACTTCCAGGGGTTCGCCGGCGAGCACTGCCGTCAGCCAATTTCCCTGGCGCACGATCCCTCCAATGAACCGTGGCTGCCGGCTGGCTTTTGCATATCCCCGTGTTTCGACCTCCCTAAACAAGATAATCCCCATAAGCTTATCACGACGGCCTCGGTCGTTGGTCTGATTGCTGGTCTTCTTGCCTGTTCGCCTTGTCGCCAGCGCACGCGAGCGCGTGCGTGGATTTGTGTTGAAATTATGCAGGTGCCCGTATGGCCGCCTGTGCCTGTTCCCTGCTCCTGTGCCCTGCTTCTGTCTTCCGCCGGCACCACAATATGCAGGCTGCGGCCGTGATTCAACCTCCCTAACTGGGACTGGACCTCGCGTTTGTCGGCCCACCGCACCACGCCGCCAATGGCTGCCCCATTCTGATGTGATCGTTGGCCTGTGGCCGCTGGCCTTGTCTCTGTCCTCGTCGTTGATCTTCGGTCCCACGGCTACATATATCTCTTGCCCCCCCCTCAGCCCAGAGGAAGCTCTGTAGATCGCTACAGTAGCATTCTGTGATCCGCAGCTCTTCCACCGCCCACATCCACAAGCACTTGCCAAGTCCACAATGCTGCCCAAGACGCTTCTCTTGGCTGTGGCGGCCGGCGTGGCGCTCGCCAGTCCCGTCCGCCGCCGCGAAGTGCCGTCCACCCACCAGCTCCACGAGCGCCACGCCGACCACTGGTCCTCCCACTGGACCAAGCGGTCTAAGGTCGCCGCCAAGCAGGTGCTGCCCATGCGCATTGGCCTGACCCAGAGCAACCTGGCCGCCGGCCACGACTTGCTGATGGACATGTGCGTTGGGATTCCGCGGTCCATAAGGTCCATAGCGTGTGTACATAGACGGCCTGCTAACCAGCTAGCTCCACGCCCGGCACCAGCAAATACGGCAAGCACCTCACGCCGGAAGAGGTCGCCGACTTCTTTGCCCCGGACCCGGCCACGGTGGCTGCGGTCCAGGACTGGCTGACGGGCCACGGCATTGCGGCGGACCGCGTGGGCCTCTCGGTCAACAAGCAGTGGCTGCAGTTTGACGCCACCACCGCCGAGGCCGAAGACCTGTTGTTTGCCGAGTTCTTTGTCTGGGAGCACGCCGCCTCTGGCGCCCACGACATTTCCACCGAGGAGTACCACGTACCCAGCCATCTGCGCGAGCACATTGACTACATCACGCCGGGCGTGCGTCTTCGCACCAAGAGAGCCGAGGCCACCTCGAATCTGCGGAAGCGCAGCGCCAACATCGACCGCGTCAAGCCCTTCATCACGCAGCTGCCCACCTTTCCCAACCCCAACGCGAGCACCTGCTCCATCTACGTGACGGCCGACTGCACGCGGAGTACGTCCTAGAGCATGAGAGTGCATGATACTGCCGCTGAATGCAGGCTAACACTCACCTCGCAGACCAATACAATATTCCCCTGGCCAAGACCGCCGTCAAGGGCAACGAGATTGGCATCTACGAAAGCCTCGACGTCCACTACAGCCGCAAGGACCTCGACATCTACTTCAGCACGCTGTACCCGTACGTTCATTCGTCCCAGTTTTCCGTGCCTCCTGTCTCGTCTCGCCTTCCGCTGCCTTGTGCTCCCTCGTCTTCTCCTGTCTCGCCCCCGCTAACCGTGCAGCCACATCCCCAACGGCACCTACCCCGAGGAGCGCCTCATTGACGGCGCCATCGGAGCCATTGAGGACACCACCGAGTTTGTGCCCGTCGACCTCGAGGCGCCGCTGGACTTCGACTCCGCCTGGCCGCTGATCTACCCCCAGGGCGCCGTGCTCTTCCAGGAAGACGACGAGTACTACGAGTCCACGGGCAACTTCAACGGCTTCTGGAACACCTTCCTCGACGCCATTGACGGCAGCTACTGCAGCTACTCGGCCTATGGCGAGACCGGCGACTGCACCGACCCCCGCTGCAACGACCCTGTCTACCCCGACCCCAACCCCGGCGGCTACAAGGGCCAGCTGCAGTGCGGCGTCTACAAGCCCACCAACGTCATCAGCATCAGCTACGGCGGCGGCGAGGCCTTCTGGCCCGACTTCTACATGAAGCGCCAGTGCAACGAATGGCTGAAGCTGGGCCTGCAGGGCACAACCGTGGTCATGTCTAGCGGCGACTCGGGCGTCGGCGGCAAAGTCTGCAACGGCCCCGACGGAAAGATCTTCGACCCCGACTTTGCCGCCACCTGCCCCTACGTTCTCGCCGTCGGCAGCACGGAATGGGACCGTTTCGCCGGAGCCACAGGCCCCGAGAAGCCGCTGGAGCCGCTCAACGAGGTCGCCACGGCGCGCTTCGCCAGCGGCGGCGGCTTCAGCAACGTCTTCGGCATCCCCGGCTACCAGCGCGCCGCCGTCAGTGCCTATTTCGCCCAGGTCGAGAGCAGCCTGCCCTTCCAGGGCTACCACCACTACGTCGCCGACGGCAACTTCTCCAGCGTCACCGGCGGCGTCTACCACCACGGCGGCCGCGCCTATCCGGACGTCGCTGCCGTCGGCGACCGCCAGGTCGTCTACTCCAACGGCTCCTGGTGGCTCGTCGGCGGCACCAGTCTGTCGTCGCCTGTCTTCGGCGCCGTGCTGACGCTGATCAACGAGGAGCGCATCGCCCACGGCAAGAGCACCGTTGGCTTCATCCACCCGATTATTGTACGTGCTCGTCTCTACGCTTCACATCCCGTGGCCCATGCTAACCTCGGCCTGCTAGTACCAACACCCCGAGGCCTTCAACGACGTCACTGTCGGCAGCAACCCCGGCTGCCAGTCCACCGGCTTCCCGGCCGCCAAGGGCTGGGACCCCGTCACTGGTCTTGGGTATGTTATTGTGTCGCTGCACTCTGTCTGATGAACCAAGCTGACTTGTCAGGTCGCCCAACTTCCCCAAGCTCCGGGAGATTCTTTTAAGCGTGTAGTGTTGGCACCGGTACATAGAAAAGCTAGCAGGTACTGGGGTAATTTTGGAGTGGACTTGCCGTCAGCAGTGCGCGGCTGCATGTAATAGAAGGAATGGGAGCAGCGCGGCGCGGTAGCCACGCGGTCGTTTTGTTTTCATACTGTTGCGCGACTGGGCAGTGAACTATGATTTACAAAGCCCTTAATACGAAAGAAAATCCAGTACTAAATGCAGGAGAAATTGTGGTGTTGGGTCCATCCCTCACATCAACATGTCATGTGGCGAAGCGTCGACGAGACGGTATTTTCTTGACATGGCATGTTTTCCTTCGGTTGACTTGTGCTGATCTCTCCATTGCATCAGTCCTTGCCTCTCAGCCATAGATGAAACTAGGCCTGGGAAGCCGTACACCGGTCCTCTGGAAGCCAGGCAAGAAAACACTCCATGAAATCGACGAATACTTCTTTGTGTTCCCCCTCTAAAGACCGGATCAGCGACTCTAGTTTCACTTTGGGCGGTAAAGGAACCAGGCCCTTCCACTGGCCTGTGTTGCATAAGAAGAGTGTTAGAGTGTGCAAGGTTCTTCGTAGAGTGTGACAGTTTGGGAGGAGTACTGGCCACTCACCCTGGTTATCCCAGTATTTTTCAGAGCTCCCGCTTCTCTGGAGAAATTCTGCCGGTGGTGGGCCAAGAAGAGACGTCATGGCCGCCAAGTGGTGCGCGTCGTTCAGCTCGGTCGATGTTGTGTCGTAAACGCGGAATAGACTTTCCCGCTCGAGAAGACTCCAGGTCTAAAACAAAGAAAAGGAGAAAGGAGGGTTAGAAACAAGAACAACAAAAAGAGCATCAAGGTCGAAGAAATAGCAACATACAAGCAGTCCAGCGCTCCACATGTCTGCTGCTGGGCCCCATGGCATGTTCAAGATCACCTCGGGTGCACGGAACTGTGTTGGCATGGCGATTCCTGTTTGCACTCTGCCGATGCGTGCCTGCCCCAGGTCGCTGATCGTAAGGGGGCCAGCTCCGCCTAAGACGTAGCGTGAGACGTAGATGGTGGTGTCCCCAACTTGCTTCCGCGCCGAGGGCTTGTTCATCTCGCTCTCTTCCATCGTCGAAAGAATCGAATAGTCCGTCATGGCCACTAGCAGATTGTCCGAATGAAGATCTTACGTCCCCACGGTTAGGCAAATGTTCAAAGCTATGAGAATGTAAGGTAAATGGCGGATGAGTACTCACCTGTATGTATTACATCTGCATCGTGGAGGAGGGCTAACCCGAGAAGGGTCTGGCTGATAGCCTGAGCGACGATACCCTGTGGGAAGACGCCGGCCTTCTGAGTTTCTTGCATACTTCTCAGGCTCATGCCAAGAGGCGCCATAACAAAAACTTCATGTTCACCGTGTGGTCCTTTCAATACAAAGGAGTCTTCCAATTGGCGAACATGATCCCGGCCAGGATGCTCCTCCTGGTCCTGCTTCTCTTGCTTGGTGGGGGCTCTGAGGTGTCGATATACCGCTAGCTCGTGGGTAAACGAAGAGGTATTGATATGTACTTTGAGCGCCCAATATTTATTGTCTTTGCTGGAAGTAGTAAAATGCCATTAGCTTGCAAGCTAATTCATTGATCGAACTACTGAACAGCAATGGTATCTTACTTTAAATCACGAGCCAACCATACCGTCGAAGTCGTTCCATAGCCGAGCTTTGCGACAACTTGATAGCGGCCCACGACAACATCGCCAATGTTCATAGGATAGTACTGGCCACGGTTGTAAGATGGCAGTGACTCCTCCTCTACCAACTGGCTTGGGTCGATCAAATCGAAGCCAGCAGTTGGAAATTTGCGTGGCGGACCGCCTTTTCCCCCTTTGTGGGGGGCAGTCGGTGGTTTAGATGTTACCATGGCGACTTGATTATGCACACTGAGTGAACGAAAGCACGACCGTGACAGGAAAGCACAAAGTGGTCGAGCGAAATTTCTTGTGAACATGTTCGAGGTTGGGGTATCTGCTGATGAAATGATCACTCTGCATTCTGAGAGTTTTGCAGCCTCAGGCTAAAAATCAATGATCTTAGGTACGGATGACTAATTACTAAAGAGAGAGAGTTAATCGATGCCCCGGGGTTCTGCATAAAGACATTATTTGATTACTACCGATGTAAATCTGCCACAGAAGGTCCTAGTTTTAAAACAATCCCTCTATTTCGTATGTATCTTTCGCTGGACCCCGTCGGAGTAATTTCCACCATGACTATTACAAACAAATATGAAGCCAGTATGATGATGTGGTAAGAGGTATTTTCAGTGCATGTCTAAGCGTGCAGCTCTCAATATGTATTAATGAAGCAGCATTCTACATTTCAGCTCATTAAGTTCATAGCGCGAGAACAACATTCTGGAATTCGATGGCTAGATTATTCCCAATCTCATCCGTTGAACTTGGCGCGCATGAGGTTCGGACTTCCATAGGGTGAGCTCTTAACGAGGTGTACTTTTATGGTGCGAATTGGACGATGAAAAGCATGAGAGTTTTGAAACCGTAACTGTTGATAAAACGCGGGTCTCACAGGCGCCTAGAAGTGTCTGCCAATTGACTATGAATGGCTTGTCGCCTGCTGACCTGCGACAATTCACTGCTTCCACCGCCGTGCTGACGACGACAACGGTGAGGACAATAAGGCCACGGATCTAGAAGACACCAAGTGACTCTCGCACTAATGACAATACACAGTCTGGCAATTTCGGACCGCACAATACTGGACATTTCCGCCCCTGTTCACTCAGCTTGAGCTTCGAGAAGGCGAGAGGAGGCTAGTGGTGGTAGGTGCTACGAAGATGCTGGCCCTTGGGATGAGGACGGTGTGACCCATAAAGATTATTTCAATGTGTGGCTGAGGGAATGAATTTTCACCAGTACTAAAATACAACTTTGTTGGCAGACAAGCAAATCGGCGCGAGAAATCGGACGCTCCTATTCCAATTCCTCCCGGTAGTCTCCCATCTTCCGCGGAGGCACCTTGGCCGCAAACAGCCGGTCAATCTCGTTGAATGTCTTGCCCTTGAGCTCCGGCAGATAGGCCCAGCTGCCAAACGTTCCCATCAGAGCCAGGCCGCCGAAAATAAACCCAACCTTGCCCCCCAGGTTTCCCTCGTCTGGATTCACCATGTAGGGAATGGCAAAATTCATGGCCAGCCCACACAGCGACTGCGTCGCCGTTGCCAGCGACATGGTCTTGGCCCGCAGCAGCGTGCTCGACGTCTCGCCCAGGATCGCAAACGCCATTGCGCCAATGGTCATAAAGTACACAAACGCATACACCACAGTCGCGCCCGCCTGCACCCATCCCGCGCCACTCGTCGGCACCACGTCCATAATGCCAATCAGCATGAGCAGCCCGGTCAAGGTGGCCATGCCCGACAGGAAAATGACACGCCGGCCGTATCTCTCCACCACAAACCAGCTGCAGATGTTGCCAGCCACGCCGCAGGCCGTGACCCCCACTCCGAGATCGAACGACTTAGACACGTCCAACCCGGCCAGCTGGAAGAAGTAGGTCGAGTATCCGAGGACAAAGATGATGCCCACCATGTGCTGGCACAGGAACACCCCCGCCGAAATGCCGCTGCGCAGCAGGTTGGTGCCCTTGAAGCAGTCCAGGAACCCAGCCTCCGCGTCTCTGCTCGAGGCCTCTGCCTCGATGGTCGCCTGCAGAGCCGTCAGCCGCCTTTCTGCATCGTACTCGGGCCCGTACAGCTGCTGGATCGACTTGAGCGCCGCCTCCCGCTGCCCTTTCTTCACCAGATACCACGGGCTCTCGGGCGAGAAGGGCAGGAGGCAGACGAAGAAGATGACAAAGAACAGCTGCACGATAAACGGCCCACGGTACGCCCAGTGATCACTGCGTTGGCCAAAGCCCTTGACAACTGCGTTGGAGAGCAGCTGTCCGATGGCAATGCCCAGGTTCACTCCGGACGTGGCAAACCCGCGAAGAGCCACGGGAGCCAGCTCGCTGGCCATGAGCGGCGACACGGTCAGATAGAAGCCAAGACCAAGACCCAGGATCAGCTTCGACATCAAAAACGCCACACGCGTTTGGCTGGCCACTTCTCCGGCCACGCCGCCGGCACAGAACACAAGGCCAATCAACAGGGCGCTCCGTCGTCCGGAGTAGTCGGCAACCCAGCTCGCCAGGAAGCCGCCAAAGAAACTCGTCACCGTGCTTCCCACGTTGAAGGCCGTCTGCCACGACGCCGGCAGGATGGCCTCGCCATCCTTGATATACCCAAAGTCTCGCCGAAACCCTTCCACCGAAATCATGGCTCCGTTGATCTGCGCATCGAAGCCCCTGGAGCCCAAGGTTAGCTGTGTACGCGGAGTTTTGGCCAGGAGCGTGCACCTACCACCCCACGGCAACTATGGCCCAGAAGAAACACCACCACACAATCTTCTTGTGGTTCTTGAGAACATCGTGGACGCTGAGGTCCAGCTCCTGCTGGATAGCCCGCGTGGCCAGCGACTCTTTGGCGTCTGGGTGCGATGTTGTCAACTGGACATCGTGGTGCACGACATCAGCATCTGCCTTGTCCATGATGATAATGAAGGGGGATGAAAAATCAAACGAAGTCGACGGAAGGGGGGCTGCGAGGTGTGCGTCCGTCAGACAATCCAAGGTGTGTCGCGGGGTGCATCGTCACTTTATATCTTCGGCCCCGGTGAAGCCTGGCCACCAGCGGCGGCAATGGAGACGCTCTTTGGCTGTCTGGACTGTGGGAAGGTAGTTCTCGCTTCCTGGGATGAGCACCATGGCTGTGGAGACCTCGTGACAGCGGTGTTCCTCTTCTGCGTCTGTTAGGGCTCCCAGCAACACGTCACGCCGCCTAGTGTGCATGAGTATGGGGAAGCCAATCTGGAGAAATTGCGGGGATTCTTTCAGGGACGAGTCTGTCCTAACAGCGACACTCCCCGACAGCCGGCCGCCAAGCGATCGCTTTACTCGCTTGAGCTTAGCTTGCCACATGTCCCACCGAAGCTACAGATATATCAGCGACACTTCGCGCTCCGTCTCCATCTCCGCCAACACCGCATCCGCCTTCCCAGGACTGAAGCCATACCCCGGATTAGTAGCCTCGCACTGATTGCTGACTTTGCTCCTGTGTCTCCTGGCCCAAGCCAAATAAGAACAAAAGTACAAACACGAAACACAAAACACAAAATTCGAAAGAACGTGTGGAGATGGACACAGGAACGGCCCCTTATTCCCCACCAATCCAACAGCCGACCTCGGTTCGCCACCCCCGGCCAGCACCACGAGGCACCGCCGCCTATCCACGGAAGCGCGCAGTGAAGGCATGCCAGGTGTGCCACGCCCGGAGGACAAAATGTGACAATCTCAAGCCCACTTGTTCATTTTGCCTAAAGGTCGGCGCCACTTGTGTCCAGTCCCCCACAGACCTGTCCAGCTTCGACCCGGCCAGCCTCAAGATATTGGAACGCCTGGACGACCTCGAAGAGCTCTTCCAGTCTGCACTAAGCCTTAAACCGCCATCAGGCCACAGCCCACAGTCTTCGTCGCACGAGCCGGACCCGCCCCCGATCTCTGAGCCACAGCAACCTTCCGACCCGAATTTGGTCCTCCCGGTCAGAACACGAGATCTCCTGTCCTGGCCGTGCTTCCAGGGGCTGCTGTCCGAAAGCACGCTGCTGCCACGCCTCTCGCCTGGCTCCTACAATAACAATAATCAAACGGCCCCGCTGTCTTCCCTCTCCCCTGTCCCCACGTTTGGCTCCACCGACCTCGAGCCTTTCCGCGTCAACATTCTCCTCCAGCACTTCCTCGACTACGTCCATGTCAAAAACCCCATCCTCGATGAGCGATCCGCCGAGCAGATTGTGCAGACCACTACCCTAAACGGCATCGACTGGTCTGCTGAATCATGTCTGACTCTCCTCATTTGTGCCCTGGGCTCCATTGCCACCCCCTTCGGCCCCAGCCACGACACGCTGCCCGGGACTGCGGCTTACACTAGTGCTCACGGCTTCTTCCAGGCGGCACAGAAACGGCTGGGCTTGCTTCTCAGCTCCGATGACATCATTGCCGCCCAGTGTCTCTTCCTGTCCGGCGTGTTTATGATGTGCACATTCCAGGTCACAAAGGCCTGGCGCTTCTTCCTCCAAGCCCTGGCACACTGCCAGGACCTCCGATTGCTGTCCATGGTGAACCAACACCGCGAGGCCGGGAGCCCTCTGGACCCGCATGCCACCACTGGAAACTGTGATTCCCTCCAACAGGCCATATACTGGTCCGCCTGGAAATCAGAAAAGGAGGCACAGGATCTATTGTCGCTCCTAGACTTCCCCCTAGGCGACAACGGGTCCTTTCTTTATCCCGCCTTCTTCCCAACCCCACCCGCACCCTCCCCCGAAGTCGCCTCCAGGGACGGGGGGAGGCAGCGAGAACAGAAGGCCTGGTATTTCTACCTCGCCGAAATCTCGCTACGCCGGCTAGCGGCGCGCATTGGCGACGAAATGCGCACAATGCAGGTCACGCACGCCACCCATGAAGCGTTCCTCTGCGCAACAGCGGCTGCCGTGCCCACCTACGAGGCACAGGTCCAGGACTGGATTGCGTCGTTGCCTCCGTCTCTCTCTTTCCACGGCCCGGCGGCCGCCGATGATGTTGGCCAGTTTGTGCTCCGGGGCCACGCCATCAACGTATTCGAGCTGGTTTACTGGCCCTTTTTAGCCACCCTTCTCCTCCGACCAGAGTTGGTTTCGTCGACGTATCCCTTTATCGACCTGGCACAGAAGGCCCTCGACCATCACGCGCTGCGCATCACAGTCAACGAGCCCGGCTTCAAGCACCGGCACCACGGGACGTATTTGATGATGGAATCGTGCTCGAGGAGTGCTTTGATTTTGCTGGCTGCCAGCATGTACAACGACCATTTGCCGGCTGCTGGACACCAGAGCACACCCGCTTTGGTCATGCCCCCGTGGTGGTCGGAGCTCGTCGGCAGCGTCCATGGAATGTTGACATACTGGGAAAACGAAGTGGGCGCGTTTGGCAAAGTACGCTGTATCCTCGGTGGCAAGGGGTTTGGTAGTCTGTAAACAAGTAACACTCCCCATGATAATTCCATTTATCCTTTCAGCTCCCCCCCGTCACGCTCTCCGCTAGACTTGGCAGCTTCTCATTCAGGCTGAAAGGAATCAGTGACCACTAAACCGGGTTCATGGAATTCATACACTTGATCTATGTGACCTCATGCCTGTAGGTAAAGGGTGGAGACGACATTTTAAAGACAGGGTTGATCTAGAGCTCCCCCACATCACTAGTGTCGCGGAGTGTCGCTTTTAAGAACATGCGGAGAAAGCTACCTCTGTAAGCGGAAAGGGGAATATGCTTGGATGACACAATCGGACTGCTCTGCGCGTGTTGCTATAAAGAACTGTAGAATGTCGAGGGCTAGTGATTAATGTCTGAACTGCATCCCCCCATTCGCATTGGCTCCCATAATGGCATCCACCACGAACACGCTGACCTCGACTGAGCCAGGTCCTGTTGAGGGCCTCTCTCTGAAGAGCATTCACAATCCCCCCTGCCGAATGCTCCATGTGAGTGGCACTACGATTGTAGATGACAATGGAGCCCGCGTCGTCTTGAAGGGGTCCGCCATCGGTGGCATGTTGAACATGGAGAACTTCATCACCGGATATTCTGGCCATGAGCATGAGCATCGGGCTGCCCTGGCCGAAGTTCTCGGCGAAGACAAGGCCAGCTACTTCTTTGACCGCCTTCTGCACTATTTCTTTGCCGAAGCCGATGCGGCCCTGTTCGCCTCCCTGGGCTTGAACTGTCTGCGTGTCCCTTTCAACTACCGCCATTTCATGGATGATGACAACCCCAGCGTCTTGAAAAAAGCCGGATTCGACTTGCTCGACCGCATTGTCAACATCTGTGCCAAGTTCAACATCTACGTCATTCTCGACCTCCACGCAGTGCCAGGCGGCCAAAACCAGGACTGGCACAGCGACTCCGGCATCAACAAAGCCATGTTTTGGGAGTTCCGCGACTTCCAGGACCGGGCCATCCAGATCTGGGCGGCCATTGCCGCCAACTATGCGGGGAACCCGGTCATCGCTGGATACAACCCGCTGAACGAGCCTGCCGACCCCAAGCACACTCGTCTGATTTCTTGGTATGACCGTGCCGCACAGGCCATTCGGGCGAAAGACCCTGACCACATGCTCTTCCTCGACGGAAACACATATGCCATGGACTTTTCCATGTTCCCCGTCGACAAGCCGGTGCCCAATGCTGTCTACAGCTGCCACGACTACAGCATGATGGGATTTCCCCTGCCGGAGCAGTACGAGGGCACCGACGACCAGAAACAGAAACTCCGCGAAAGCTTCCACCGGAAGGTCGAGTATATGCAGAAAGCCGGCGTGCCCATCTGGAACGGGGAATGGGGCCCGGTGTACCAGGAGCCGAGAACGGACCCTCATGCGGAAGCAACCAACAAGAAGCGCTTTGCCCTTCTCAAGGAGCAGCTCAAGATCTACAAGGAGTACGACAATGTGTCGTGGAGTATTTGGCTCTACAAGGACATTGGCTACCAGGGCATGGTCTACGTGGACCCGGAGAGCCCATACATGAAGCTGATTCGTCCGTTTGTGGAGAAGAAGCAGCGCCTGGGTCTCGACTTCTGGGGCGTGGCCAGCAAGCACAACATTGATACTACCGTGTACCAACCGTTCATCGACAAACTGAAGGAGACGGTTCCCCCCCACTTGCTGAAGAAGAAGTACCCCAAGATCTGGACTTTCGACAGACAGGTCGAGAGAGCCGTCCGGGAAATCCTTCTCAGCGAATACCACGGATGGGAGATGGCGGAGCTATTTGCGGGAAAGTCAAAGGAGGAGCTGGATCAATTAGCAGCCAGCTTTGCTCTGGAGAACTGCCAGACGCGGGACCAACTTAATTCGATCCTCCGGGAAGATGCCGAGATGTAAGAACAGGAATGCGACATAGAATCATGTGAGAAGATAGATAAATTGGCAAATAGAAATGGCACCACAGAGTACTAAAATCAATGCCTATACCGAGGCCGCACGAAGAACAAAAGGACACTATAGCCTTGTTGAAAGGTTATGTGTGTGGAAATGTCATTTCTGGCCTTTTGTGCCTTGTAGACAAGGTACTTGATCGCCAAGATGCTGAAAGCCCGCCGTGTAAGAACCCGCCTAGAGTATAAAGAAACCAGCCCGTTGATGCCCTTCCGCGGCCCATTCCAGCCGGTGTGTCCGTCTTGTGTCTTATCTGTAACCCAGCCATAATTGTAGTTCTTTGGTTCTTTTGCCGCTGGGGAGTTTCGATCTTTGAGACATTGGATGTGCTGCCTTTAAACATGTTAAAGGTTTGTGCTCTTAGGGGCCGTCGCAGTGAGTGACGAGCTGTTTTGTTGCAGGAACCTGTATAATGGGACGATGTTGAATCGCCCTCCTCCCTAAGTGCATCTAGCACTAGTAGAATGATTTTGATGAAATGAAACGTGACTAGCCCAATTTTGAGTGTAGGAAATAGCTGCTTCCCGATTGATGGAGCGCTGTGAAAAACAGGATGAGACCTGAATTCTCGATACGGCTTATGCAGTGTGAAGCCTAGTTATTCATAAAGTTGGTATGAAATCTGTTGTGTGATTGCAGCGGGAGCTACTTGACCAAAGTATGCCGCACATGGATACAAAGGCCAGGTAAGTACTCCTCTTCTTCGTGATGGCAACAGTCCACTCTAGGACTGCAGCCCTGCAAGCCTCGCGCTCGCCCGTCTAGCAACTTTGCCCCGGCTTCGGCGTTGTGCTGCACGTGTTTGGATGGTTTTCTCTTGCTCCTGACCCTGTTCTTTCTCTGTATGTTTGACGATTCGACCCACTCGTGTTACATAGGGAGTGGTTGCCCCGGCCAGCAATGACTTAGGGCCCTTGCTTTCCAAGGTCCGAACGACCCTCTGTCGAAGCTTGCGAACCGGAACGGGGGGAACCGGGGAGGCCTTTATCGTTTCTTGTGCAGTCTCTTGCTGTTGGGGCCGTTCCTCTTCGACCAGATCTTGTCCACCAGCCGTGTGTGTCGCCGGCTCGACTGGCTCTGGCTTGGGCGTCTGGGGCGTTGATTTCTCGGGATCGTCGACTGTAGGACTGTCAATGCGTGGCACCGGAATCTGCTCTTCCATCACGGGGACAGAATTTTGCTCTTCTGCTTGGGCGCTGCTAGCATTGTCTGAGGCGGATTTGTCGCCAGAGTTGCTGGAACCAGGTACAGCAGAAGCCGCCTCACCGTCATCGGATGTCTCATGAACGGCCCGACGCCGATTCCGGTGAGACGAACGCGCGCTTGGCTGCATGACGAGCGAATAAAGAAAGCAAAGAAGAAAAGAAAATTAGCAGAGCAGCCTAAATAGACAATAGAGTTGAAACTTCTCGAGGAATGGGGAGGTGTTCCTATGGTTGGTGGCGGGTGGTTAAGTCGCGCAATGGATTGAGGGGTCGGGCGGTGAACGAAAATCCGTTCAGGTTATACCTCGGGATGTCATGTTTTTCCGACCCTTCCAAGAGGAGGAATCAGCTGCGAGGACTGTCGCTACAGCTGTTGGGGTACTCCGTACTCCGTAATCAGATATCTATTGGACAGGGCTGTCAGAGATGTGGCGCAGCAGACCGTATGGCTTATCCATCCACAGCCACTCATCTTGCAGTAAGACACTCGACCGCCAGTAACGGTTAGGCCGCTAGAAAAGTGGCAACACATTAACCTAATTGGATTTCATTTCGGTGTTGATTTACTTGACAAAATAACTGATAGTCTCGGGCGGTACGCACATTGTCTGGTTGAGAACTTTACGACCGGCTCTGTGAAGAACCCGAGTCGCTTGCTGCTCATGTTAAATGATGCAAATAAACTGACCCGGAGCTTGAATTCATCAGATTGGCGGGTTCCTGTTCTCTCCAATGGAGCTGGTTGCTCTCTTGTGGAAGTTGTATATCGTTTGGCAGCGATACATTCCTTGTCCGAGGAGTTGTACTAACCATATATTCTAGGATCTGGCTCCTCACTAGCTTCTTTGTAGAGCCGAATTGTTGTATTGTTATGGCTAATTAAAGGAATCAAAGAAAATATTGCTGTGTGTGGTGTTTTATTCTTTATCGTTTATACACCGATTCTCATGCACAAAGAGGACAGACATCACTTTGATTAGTTAGCAAGGCAGGTTAGTAAGGTAACTTTGATACTAGGAACAACGTAAAAGACTCCAAATATTTCATCCTAATTATGCCTTAGAAGCCTTTCTTTCATATTTCAGTTCATATTCAATTCCACTTTCTACGGTAACCGAGACAATGAAATCGATCGCCTGAGAAATAACTGGACAGATGTTCTTGATCGTCTAGCGTGAAGTAGGTAATAATTTTCTGCTTCTATTCAGTTTCTTGCAACTTTTATTCAGAGACCTGTTTGCTAGGATGGAAATCTTGTATAAATTCGAGACATTTGTGCCGTTAAGCCATGGCTTCTCATTCCGCATTCCTTCAAACTACTAAACTCACCATTCATACACACAAGCCAATCTACCCCAACAAGCAAAGACTAACACAGCTGTCACACTTTCTTTCACAGGTAAAATGGAGTACACCAAGCTTGGTAAGCGCGTCGTTGCCGTCGGTGCTGACGAGTATGTTGCTGTGCCGTTTGGCAATCGTCTCCACAAGATTGGGAAGCAGCTGAATGTCCCGCCGCTTCATCACTGGATGCGATTCACCGTTGCTAGATTGAGCTGCAACGTTCTCATAGAGCTTGCAACAGCTGACTCTAAGAAGCTCTTCATCACCCTCAATGTCGTCTTTTCTGTCGGCACTAACCGATCTGCTTCTGCTGGATATGGCAGCAACACTGCCCCAGATGCAAACGGCAGCGTGGGATTCAATCTTCCACCTTCTGACCCCCTTGTCCAATATGTTCATTTTCTGCGTCATGTCCCAAAGTTGACTAACGGAGAGAAACAGGGCAAGACCGAGGATCAGATCCGGAAGCTGTGCAAAGACAAGCAAGTGCACTATGCTCGCGAAAACGTTTGGAACGCTGGCCGGGAAGTAATCTACTTGTTCTGTGACGGGCTCTACGCTGAAGAGGTGGTTATGCAGGCTCTTTTTCTGGGTGAAACCCTTGGAAATCTGATCAATGAGTCCATTCGTCCGCAAGGCATGCATGTTGACACATGCTCGCTTCTCAACCTCAACGTTAATGGTAGGCAGCGCCACTGGCCGGCTGGTGCTAACTCTGCATCAGGCCGTACCCACTATACATGAGTCTAAGGTCGTAGCCATATTTTGATTTAGGAATCCGCTCTGAAAGTTGCTCTTTTTGGCTTCCTACTGTAGAAAATAGCAACAGGAAATGTTTTTTCCATGACTGCAATCACAAATGAACCGTACAGCTTACCCATATGGTATTTTCTACATAATCAACCATTCATACATTTCATATTCATATCAATGCACTGCACAATGATCGCTCTGTCCTAGGTAGACTCGTTTCTTCGTAGTCCAACGTGAACCAATAATAATAGTACGGTCGATGAAAATGCTACTTACGAGACGTTCATCTCGAGGAACATATGTAAACAAAATCTGGGTGTGCGAGTCCGTTTATACATGGACTTCTCTCAACCTTTAGTTACTCATAGCATTGAAAATAAACAATGCTAATAAATGGACTATCTATCATCTAGTCCACACTAAGGTCTCTGAATCCGGTAGTGAGTACCAGCTTTTGGTTTGGAATCCTGATGCCGGCTCTCTTGGGATATCCTCACCGACCTCAAGACTATAAATCATTGAAGCTGATGAAATTTCAGATAAGTTTTAAAGCTGCACAATATCGCTGTTCTTCGTAGTATTCATAGGCTCACGAATTATTCATATTAACCCCCATGGTGCAATCCCCCCTCGCGCATATCTGTGTTATGAATTAGGACAGTCTGATAATGGCTGTCGCATATGCTAATACGAAAGAAATGTGTATGAGAAAAAGGGTCTTGCCGACACAATAATAACTGCACAAGAACTTACTTCACCTCGACATTTTTTCGCCGCCTGCTACGATAAAGCATAATGCGGGAATAGCCGCATTGTATCCAAAACGGGCAGAATCAGGGATTCACGAACCACAATACCTTCCCTACCCAGCTAATCGCTACACATACCAATCACGTTTCCTTGCTCTCATCTTTAGCCCGAGTTGTATCTGACACCCGAGCCCAGACCAATTATGGCATCTGGTGCGGACCTGGCCGATTGCGAATAAGAAAACCAGTCCTAGTTTGTACATGATCGACCGATCCGCTGGCTGTAGGCTTTCTGAGAGGGTGGACCCCGTTCGCAGTCCTTTGGCCCCCAATTGATCAACCAACGACAAGTGTGCCGGAAGCCGGAGGGCCAAAGCCTGATGAAAACCTTGCTTCTACGAGGTTCAACGGACGCCAACAACAGCGCATTCTTTAGCGTTTTGAACGTCAAGCCGAGTTTTCACCATTCTCTGTCCTTTTTGGCCTCAATTCCGGTTGGCACGTGGTTTTTTGTACGTTTCGCCAGCCATGTTCGGCGGGGCAATCTAGGGACGGCGCATATCTGGACGGCATATTCCGCACTCGCACCGACTACCAGTCTATCTGTAGGATGGTCCGTCTGATACCCGACAGTCAAGCTTTCTGGAAAAGCACGTGGATTCGCGGAAACAACATACATGTTGAAAAACCACCTTCGGTGTATAAAAATGCGGTGGCCTCCGACGCTACGGAGGACACTAGCAACGGAACGATGGAACCCACCAGGACCAGTTTCTCCTCAACTGCACACACCGCAGAAGAGAAGGGGATGCCACAAACGGCTTGGCCAATAGTTTTTTAGCGTTCCTACACGACTTGAGCGAACTGCCTTATTCGATTTTGAAAGTATACGTACGCAGCTATAGGGGTGCAATTACAAGGAAGTGATCGGCGAAAGCATGTGAATTTGTGCCTGCCGCGATGTGCTTAAGGAGGAGGTTGAGATGAATATAAAAAGGCAGCAATTATCCGACTGGAGGGGCTACATGTTCAGATTGCACAGATTCGCCGCACATTGCAAGCACTCCCTGCCCTTCCGATCTCTTCCTAGCATCTCTAGTGATCACCATGCTGTCCTCGTTTCTCACGGTGGTTCTTGCCTCGGCTGTGGTTGCTGCTCCGGTTGATGTCAAACCGCGGACCACTTGCTACAGCGGTGTCTTTGTCATCGGTGCCCGAGGCACAGATGAGGATGCAGGCTACGGAAGCGTGGCTCCTGTTGTGAGCGGTGTGCTGTCGGCCATTCCTAACTCGGGAGCCGTTGCTCTGGACTACCCGGCGTCTTACCTGGATCCCCTGTACGACGACTCGGTGACGGACGGCATCAACGCCGTGATCACACTTGTCCAGGACTACGCCGACAGCTGCAGCGGCAAGATTGTGCTGGTTGGCTTCAGCCAGGGCGGAAACGTCATCACCGATGTTCTGGCAGGCGGTGTGCTAAAGCCTGACCCGTTGACAGCGAGCTACATTGAACACAGTGAGTGCTGTCTATCTGCTCGAGCTCTGACTACTCATACCTAACACCCTTAGTCTCGGCCGTCACCGTCTTCGGCGACCCGACCTTCACCAAAGGCCAATCTTTTGATGTCGGCACAGATACCACCAAGAATGGCGTAAGTGCATTGTTTTCGCGGCATTGGCATTTGTTGAATGCCTCTAACACAGCCAGATCTTCTCCCGTGGCGGCAACAGCCTTGCTCTTCTCAACACGTACGCCTCCAAGATTCAGAGCTACTGCGACACCGGCGACGTCTACTGTGCCTCGGGCTCCGACAGCACCGCGCACAGCAAGGAGGTTCCAACTTGGGAGTCGGCAGCCATTGAGTTTATTGTCAACCAAAGCACTTAGGGGTCGGTGGTAGTGGGTCACGCTCTACGGCTTTACAAGGCCACACTGCACGGCTATATAAGCCGCACCTGCCCTTACCTTCCCATAGTATTGCTAAAGAATCCAATCAACTCATTAACAATTTATTATTTACAAATACGACTTAAGTGCGTTTCACCGCATTCCTTTCTACGACCGTTATACCTACGTTACTTTTGATACCGCTACACAGTTTACACCAATGGTGACCCGTTCATACGCGACATTTAGTGCCAGCGATACGTAAATAGAGAACGAACACAAAATCCAACAAATAATGTATTTATAGCCATCGTTAAAGCCGTTATCGCAATGCACGTTACACCTTTTAAATGTGTTAACAATTTCATCGATCGAATATCCATCTTCATAGTAACAGCTTATAAAAACAAGGACCGAACTTGGGTAGGAATATAACCTATATATTTATACATGCATATACAAAGGAAATGATAAAGGAACGTAGGTAGCTGGCACGAAACGTCTTCTCTGCTTGCTCACGCCTCCCCCAACTCAAGCCTTGACCTCGGCAGCAGCGGCCCGCTTCTTCAGGATAATGCCAGACAGACTGGTGAGGGAGCCGCTGGTGAGCAGCTCGAGGACCTGCAGGTTGACGGCGAGTTCCTTGGTGATCCAGTTGCGCAGCTCGATGGCGTTCAGACTGTCGAGGCCATACTTGGTGATGGGGGTCTCGGCGTCGAGCTCCTCGGGCGGAATCATGAGAATGCCGCCGAGTTTGCCGGCAAGGCCATCGGTGACGATCTGGACGGCCTTCTCGGGGCTGCCAGCACGCTTGAGCGCCACAGCCACGGACACCTGCGACGTGGCAGAGGCGCCAGCAGCAGACGACGCAGCCAGGACAGCCTTGCGCATGTGGGTGAACTTGCCGTCGGAGGCAAAGTAGGGCAGCGAGCTGGCAGTGGTGTTGCCGGAGTCGTCGCCCAGCTTGACACCCGTGATGCAGTTGTTGGCACAGGTGCGCTTCAGCGTGCCGTCGAGGGCCGCCTGGAAGAGAACGAGGATCTCGGCCTCGAAGATGGCGTGGCCGCCAATGTTGCGCATGACAGTGGCGCCGCGGTCAGCATTGTCGACGAGGTAGCCGACATCAGCCACAGCAGCAAGGTCTAGAGAGGTGGTAGGCATGCCCAGAGCGTTGCGGTAGCGCGCAAAAGAGTCCAGGAAGGTGTTCGCAGCGGCATAGGCAGCCTGGCCACGGTTGCCGACCACACCAGCCACGGACGACATGGCCACGAAGAAGTCAAGCGGAGTGTCGAGCAGGGCGTTGTGCAGGTTCCAAGCACCAGCCACCTTGGAGCAGATGACGTCGGCGTAGTCGTCGTAGACCATTTTTTCAAAGAGAACATCCTGCCGATTAGTATGTGGTGGAGACGGAAAGATAGAAACAAAGACAGAAACATACCTTGAGAACCATGCTGGAATGAACAACTCCACGGATCGGGGGCAACGTTGACACGCACTCGTCTACGAGGCGCTGGACGCTGGCACTGTTGGCCACGTCGCAGGCCTTGACGTGGACATGGGTGCCGATTTTGGCCATGTCGTCCACCAGAGCCGCGACGGGCGTGCCCGGCTTGATGCTGGCACTGCGCGAAAGCAGCACAATGTTGCGGGCGCCCTTGTTGGCCATCCAGCGCGCCAGAGAGCGACCGAGACCACCGGTGCCGCCCACGATGAGGTAGGTGCCGTCGCCGCGCAGCAGGCCGGCCCCGTCGTCGATGCGGTGCACAGCCTTGACGGTCTCGCCGTGCTGAGGCACCACCACCAGCTTGCCGGTGGTCTTGCCGCTCTGCAGCAGACGGAAGGCCGTCTCGATCTCGGACACGCCGTACGTGGTGATGGGCGCAATAGGTGCCGCCTCGCCCACGGCGAACAGCTGCATGACGGCGCCAAAGATCTGGGCCATCTTGCGCGGGCGCTCCTTGGCCACGACCGTCAGGTCGACCGAGTGGAAGGAGGCGTTCCAGTTGAAGCGGTTCATCTCCAGGCGCGAGTTGGCCGAGATGTCGCGCTTGCCAATCTCAATGAAGCGGCCAAAATGGCCGACACAGTCCCAGGTCTCGCGCAGAATGTCGCCGGCCAGCGAGTTCAGCACCACGTCGACGCCCTGGCCGTCTGTGGCCGCACGCAGAGAAGGACCAAAGGTGGTGTCGCGGCTCGAGAAGATGTGGTCGGCCGGAATGCCGTAGCGCTCTTGGATGAACGCCTTCTTCTCGGCGCTGCCGACCGTCGCAAAGATCTCCGCACCAATGCGCTGCGCCAGCTGAATGGCGGCCTGGCCAACGCCGCCGGCAGCCGCGTGGATCAGCACGCGCTCGCCCGGAGCTAGACGGCCTAGGTCCACCAGGCCGTAGTATGCCGTGCAGTAGACCACGGGAATGGACGCCGCCACCTCGAAAGACATGTCGGACGGAATACGGGCGGCGCTGGTGGACGGGCAGCGGCCAAACGTGCCGTACGCCCCCTCCGTCATGGCCGCCACGCGGTCGCCTGGAGCTAGGCTGTGGACGTTGGCGCCGACACGCGCCACCACGCCGGCACATTCAATGCCGAGGTAGGGGCTGGGCAGCTGGCCCATGGCAATGACGACGTCCTTGAAGTTCATGCCGGTTGCGCAGATCTGGACCTCGATGTCGTTTACGCCCAGAGGCTCCTCGTCGTCGTCGGCAAAGTACAGCGTGTCCAGCGCGCCGGTCGTGCCAATGGCCAACTTGCGGCGGCGGTTGGCCTGGTCGAACTCCTGCAGGTAGGCAGGGGCAGACTGGTGCAGCTGGCGGTGGACCAGCTGGTTGGTGTCGTCGTCCTCGACGATGCGCGGCACCAGCAGACGGCCGTTGTCCTCGGCAAACTCCATGTCGCCGGTGGGCTCCTCGGGCTCGGCGGCATCGTCGGCGGCCTCGTCGTTGCTGCTCGTCTCTGCGCGCTCGCTGGGGCGGAATACCCGCGCAAACGTGTCCAGAACCAGAGGCACCTGGCGGTCATTCAGCACGGGAGCACGGCCATCGAGGTCGAGGACGGCGATCTTGGCCTCGGTCTCCGAGCGCAGCGTGCGCGTGAATCCCAGCACCATGCCTGCGTCAGGGTTCGTGGGATGCAGATACGCACCCACAGTGACCCAGAGGATGCCGGCCGCCTGCGTGCAGACCGCCTTGAGATCCGCAAACTGCTGCTTGGTCAGCGTCGGCAGCATCGACTTCTCCAGCTCGCACAAGATGACGTGCGTGTTGGCCAGCGGCTCCGAGGCCATCTTGGCCAGGCTCCCAACACTGGGCGTCTTGCCCGTGCGCAACTGCACCTCCGAGGCCAGCACCGACAAAAGCGGGTGCGACGGCGGCAGCGCGGACACCACAGCGACAGTCATATCCGTCCAGGCGCCGACCGTGGAGTTGGTGAGCTGCGAGATGCCTTCTGTCAGCTTCTGGGCGTCCAACGGCTGGTCGGCAAACGGCTTCAGAGTGACGTCCGCCGAGCCCGGCGTGCTAATGGTGCTGGAGACGCTGGCTGTGCTGGCCGTGGCCAAGCCGGCCACATTGACGTAGCTGCCGACGCTGCTGAGGCCGTCGACGCTGTTCGTGCGCATGGACACGTCGCTGAATGAGGCATAGCTGTCCTGGCGGCCCTGGGACGCCTGGCGCAGCGCCAAAATCTGCAGATCTGCCTGCTCCGACATGCGCTTCTCAGCCAGGGGGTCGGCCTCGCGTCCATCGACCGCCTCCCACTGCATCTTGTAGCACAGCTCGCGCGACGCCTCGCCGCTGACCGGACCCGACTTGATGGGCACCATGTTCATGTCGGTGATGCTGATGAGCGGCTCCACAGACGCGTTTTCACGCACCGCCATCATGGAGAACTCCGTCGCCTGCACGATCTTCTTGTCCGGCCGGCCCTCGCAGGTCGCCCGAATGATCTCGCCCGGCACTGCCGGCGCCGCATTCAGGATCGTCATCTCCTTGACGGCCGACGGCATGTACAGCGTCTTGAGGCGGTCGCCACGCCCGGCTCCCAGCACAATGTAGGCCAGCTGCAGCACCTGGTCCAAGACGGTCGGGTGCACGTGGTACGCTGTCTCGAACTCCATGGGCATCGTCGCCGTAGTGTCCGGCACCTTGACCGTGGCGGCCGAGTAGATGGCCACGCTCTTGTCGCTCTCGCTGACCTTGAGCGTCTGCAGGCGGCGGAACATGGGGCCGTACATGGCGCCCTTGTCGTCGAGGTTCTTGTAGAAGCTGTCGCGGTCGACCTCCTCGTTGGCAGCGGCCTCGGCACGGTGCAGTGATCGCAGCGCTAGACCGTGATGCGCTGTGCTGACGGCATTGGCCTTTTGCGCCGCGCCCGCCATGTTGACGCCAATTAGGCCGCGGCAGTGCTCCGTCCAGCCCATGCCCTCTTTCCAGGAGCAGATGCGGAACTCGTCCCAGGCGTCCGAGTAGCCACGCGTGCCCTCGGCGTACGGAGCCATCGTGAGCATCACTTCGTAGCCTGGGCCGTCTTCCATGATGAGCGGCCGGCTGACCAGCATTTCCCGCAGCCGGAAGGAGGCAATGTCCTCGCCGTCGCGGCGCAGTTTCGTCTGCTGCGCAATCGCCTCCACCGCCATGGCCACAAATCCAGCAAACGGAAAGGTCGTCAGCGCCTGCATCTTGTGGTCGTGCAGCCACGGCAGGTCGGCCGTCCGGAGCACGTTTCTCCAAGTCGGCGTCAGATCAACCGAAAAGTCGGCCAGGTTGCCCAGCAGATCGTGCCGCAAGAAGGGCTTCTGGCGATGCTGCTTCGACATCCGCGACTCGTTCCAGTACCGCTGCCGCGACCAGGCATACGGCATCAGGTTGGGCAGCGACAACGGGGGCCCGGCGCCGCCCTTGATCACCATCGGTTCGCCGTTGACCTCGTCCATGTTGAGCGGCTGGCCCTTCATGAAGAGCTCGGCCGCCAGCTGCAGCGCCGTGATCGTGGCGTCCTTTCCGCGCGTGAGAGCAGAGAGGTACGACACCTTGCTGGCCGTCTTCTGGCCCATGGCCTTGAGCGTCTGCTTGATAGGGCCCTCTAGAGCCGCGTGCGGCCCGATCTCCACAATCACGTCCGGCTGGAACGCCGTGCACAGCTCGTCCAGGGCCGTCGAGAAACGCACAGCCCGCGTCAGGTTGTCCACCCAGTAGTCTGTGCCGAGGACTTCCGTGCCGACTTCGCGGCCCTGGAGCGACGAGAAGAAGCGCACCGCCCGCTCCGGCTTCTGCACCACGATGTTGGCGATCTGGCTGCGGTAGTAGTCGGCCACCATCTCCATGTGCGGCGAGTGGTAGGCCACGTCCACGCGCAGCTTGCGGTTGAACAGCTGCTTGGCTTCCACGAGAGCGGCCAGCTCGTCCACCGCAGCCTCGTCGCCCGACATCGTCACCGAGCTCGGCGAGTTCTCGCACGCCACCACCACCATGCCGCTCTTGACCTGCGCAACCAGCGACGCCACCTCGCCAGGGCCGGCACCCACGGCCATCATGGCGCCCTTCAGGCCTGCGTGGCGCTTGCGCAGCTCCACGACCGCCTGGCCGCGGAAGTAGGCAGCCGCAATGGCCGCCTCCAGAGACAGAGCGCCCGCTGCGTACGCCGCGCAGATCTCGCCGCTCGAGTGGCCCGTCACGGCCGCGGGCATAATACCCCACGACTTGAGCAGCTCCGTGAGGCCCAGCTGCACCGCGGTGCAGATCGGCTGGCTGATGTGCGCTTGGGCCACCTGCGAGGACTCCTTGTCGCGCAGCAGCTCGCTCATCAGCGAAAACGGCGCCCCCAGCGTCGCCAGATGCCGGTCCGCCGCGGCCACCGTGTCGGCAAAGACGGGATGCGACTGCAGCAGCTCGCGGCCCATGGCGTGCCACTGGGCGCCCTGGCCCGTGTAGGCAAAGGCAATCTTGGGGGGCTGGATGCCCGTGGCTGCCGATCCCGCGCGCACCGGCTTCGCGTCGGCGGCGCCGAGCATCGCGCCCAGGTCGCGGCTCAGCGACGACACCAGGCCCAGACGCCACGACATGTGCGACCGCCGGTTGCCCAGGGTGAAGGCCACATTGCGCAGCAGCGTCTTCTGGAACACCTCGGGGTGCTGCTCCAGGTAGATGTTCAGCTGGTTCTTGGCCTTGTTCGTCGCCGCCTCGTCGTTGCCCGTCAGCAGGAACAGCCGCGGCCGGATCAGCACGCGGTCAATGTCCTCCGGCCGCGTGTCCGGGTCTGGGCGGATCTGCGTGGGCGGTGCGCGCTCGAGCACGCAGTGCGCATTCGAGCCGCCGAAGCCGAAGTTGTTGATGCTGATGAACTTCTTGCCACGCGGCCACGGCAGTTGCGACGTCGGCACCTGCCCGTGTTAGTCGTCGTTCTTAGTCAGCAGCCGGACCAGACTCACCTTGGCGTGCCACTCGTGGAACTTGATGGCCGGGTTCGGCTTCTCGTAGTTCACGTTGGGCAGAATGAAGCGCCGCTGCAGCATCAGCGACGCTTTGATGATCGACAGAATGCCGCTGGCGTTCTCCAGATGGCCAATGTTGGACTTGACCGAGCCAATGTACAGCGGCGCCTTCGCCGAGCGGCCCTCCGAAAACACGTTGCGGATGGCGTTGACCTCGATCGGGTCGCCGACTTTCGTGCCCGTGCCGTGCGCCTCCACGAAGCCCACGTCTTGCGGCGAGATCCCCGCCCGCGCATACACTTCGCGCATCAGCTGCTCCTGCGCCGTCCCGCTGGGCGACGTGATGCCTGCTCCGTTAGCCGCGGCTCCCGCTTGCATGTTCACCTTCTCTCCACTTACCAACGGTGTGGCCGTCCTGGTTCGTGCCCGTGTTGACAATCACAGAGTAGATGTAGTCCTTGTCCCGGATGGCATCGTCCAGCGGCTTCAGAATCACCGCACCGGCGCCCTCGCCACGTGCGAAGCCCGAATTGGCGCGGTGGTCGAACGCATACGTCTTGCCCTCATCGGAGAACAGACTTTCCTGTTAGCAGACGACCAATTCAGACAGCAACAGACGCCACTCACCGAGACAGCGACATGGAGATCCAGTCACCCGGCTGCAGGTTGACGTGGCAGCCGGCCACGACAGCCTTCTCCGATTCGCCCGACCGGATGCTCTGTACGGCCTGGTGCAGCGCATACAGCGACGACGAGCACGCCGTGTCCACCGTGAAACAGGGCCCGCGGAAATCAAAATAGTACGAAATACGCCCCGACTGCACCGCCTGGTGGTTGCCCGTGCAGTCAAACATCGGCGTCTGCTCCACGTCCCGCAGAGCACCCACGTGGTAGTCCGACAGAGCCCCACCGACAAACACGCCGACCTTCTTGCCGACGAGCTTCTCCTTGGGTATGCCGGCATTCTCGATGGCCTCATATGTGCACTCCAGCAGCAGTCTCTGCTGAGGGTCTAAAGAAAGTCAGCCGCCGTCGTCAGCGTGTACTGCCAAAGGTCTACTCACCCATCGCCTCGGCCTCTGCCTGCGTGATGTTGAAAAACGGCGCATCAAACAGAGCCGGGTCCTGGTCCATAAAGTAGCCACCGCTAGTGTTGAAAGTTCCCAGCTTCGCCGGGTTGGGGTGGTGGTACGCCCCCTTGCTGAACCGCTTCTCCGGCAGCGTCGACCACCCGCTCCGCGCACGCGCAAGCATCGTCCAAAAGTCGTCCAGAGAGTTCACGCCGCCCGACGTCCGGCATGCCATGCCCACCACGGCAATCCGCATGGGCGGAGCCTGCGCATTACTCTGTGCCTGGGTACTCATGATGTTAGGATACCAACGAGAGTAGGTTCAGCGTGGGACTGAGGGTGTGAGTGATATTGAGAGCGAGAGAGTGAACGAGAAATATGGTAGTATTACAATGATCGTCTTGAATAGGGGTATCTTGTGTATAAAGTG
The DNA here is from genome assembly GCA_001513895.1 of Graphilbum fragrans. Classification (NCBI taxonomy): domain Eukaryota; kingdom Fungi; phylum Ascomycota; class Sordariomycetes; order Ophiostomatales; family Ophiostomataceae; genus Graphilbum; species Graphilbum fragrans. The sequence continues at coordinate 49,377 of LLKO01000012.1, forward strand.
TAAAGACTTGGCAAAATGAGTGCGAGAAAAAGGTGAAAAAAGAGGTGGACTGATGAGAGTGAGAGCGGTGGGAGAGGAAAGAGGCACGCGCAGAGAAACCTGGCCATGCGAGACAGGAGGCCAGTGTCGTCTCTCGTGTCGTATTTATCATCACGGCCTCCTCATCTTCCGGCTCCCCATGGTTAATTCAGGTTCCATACCTCGACCTCCCCTCGGGAATGAGTCGCCCTTACAACAATCTTTCGTAAAATATCATTCCTTCACGGCCTCCTTCGTCCAGTAGAGCGGCCGTCCGGCCAAATACTTGGTCACTGGCGCCATCTGCCTCCCTCCCGTCGTTGCCACTTCCAGCTCACGGCCGCCCGTCGGCGCCCATCCGAAACGCCCTGGGCTCCATCCGCCGCTATCGCAACGCCCTGATACGTCGTCGCGATGCCGTGTCAATGCCCTCTCTCATCCCTGGGAATGCCCATCACCTGATGCACCTACATCGGCACGCGGTGATCAACAAATCAAATATACACCTCCCCATTAACTCGTCCCGCCGTCCACATTCTTAGTATTGATGTCCCGCCGATCCAATGAGACCCATACCGGGGCAACGGCCCTGCCTCCATGCAATGCCTCACCCCGGCTCGACTGCCGGTCCTTCTTACTCTCCCCAATCCTGTTTCACGCCCGGTCTAGAGCAATGATGACTGTGTCCCAGCTCGCTGGCCACCACGCCTGCGGAAAAAACCCGACTCCTCGCCCATAGCTCGCCGCCGATCTTCGCGATTATCGTGATCCTGGACTTTGAGCTTCGCAAGTGATCGGCCCCGCTACGGTTCCTATCTCTGTCAGTTTAGCTGCCTTAGCTCACTCTAGCTTCCCTAGCCCGCCTTATCAGCCTAGGGCACCCGTTGATGAGATGCAAACAAGGGTGAATCTATGTGCATTTGACAGGGCCGCTATCAAGCTGGTTGTACTCACACCCTGTACGTACATGTGTAGATACACGTACTCCTACTCCTAGTCTTGTCCATCGATCGACCAGCTCCCAGGGCTAGACTCTCTCCGATCCGCCTTCCAATAACGGGTGCACCTCAACAAAGGGCGGTGGGCCCACGGAAATTCAGGCCATGATCAGCGTTCCCGACAAAATGTCTTACATCTCAGCATGTCTAGGGTCCAAACGAAACATACTACCGCCCCTTGTGAGTAAGCGTTGCCTTATATCCTGCGCTGTGCTGGATTGCTTTTTCCACTTCCTCAACCGTATCTCGTCCCTACCATGCTTCTCATCATCCCAACTGTCTCATGCAAATGAGACACTACATGCCTCCTCACGCAAACACCCTCCTCATTCGGTTGACCTCCGATAGGATGGTCACTGCCGCTCTGCTCCCACGATGTCTATATCTTTTCACCCCCGTTTCCTCTGCATTCACTCCGTGGCCCGTCTCTCGGTACACCACCCGCAGTCCTTTTGTCTAGAACCAGAATCTTTGCAACTTTCTCAACCACACCCCCATCATGAAGTTCCTCTGTCTTCCTGGCGCATTCGGTAGCGCAAAGGTTGGTTCATCGTCCCAAGTTTTCCGCCTTACTACCCCCCCTCCCCTCTTCCTATGCACCGCCATGGCTTACCCGCTTAACCCTGCCAGAACTTCAAAGTTCAGCTGGACCCTTTTGTGGCCGAGGCAGAGCGCCGCGGCACGGCCACCTTCTCCTTCACGCAGGGCACCAATGAGTCCAAGCCGCCTGCGGGATTCGAGGACTACTTTGGCGCTGGGCCGGTCTACCGCTTCATCAACTACAGCGGTGTGAACGACTATAACATCATGGAGAAGGTGCGCAACTTCCCGGATGCTGAAAATGCAGAGGACGCCATGCGTCTTCTTGTCGGAAACGACCCTGGCCATGTCGTCGACAGTGTCAAGAACACGCTGCAGCGTCTTATCGACGAAATCGATGCGGACCCAGAAATCGATGTGAGACCGTTTCCCCTTGTTTTTCTTTTTCCTTTGTTTTCTTTTCTTTTCTTTTTCCACTCAGGCATTTTCCTTTGTCCATTGTATCGGATCCATCCACACAATGATGACGAAATATGCGCACATGTGTATGTTTTACCTAACGCCCCCCAGGGAATAATTGGCTACTCCGAGGGTGCTGCGGCCGCCTCGACTGTCGTTCTCGAGGAAAAGGCACGCTTCGAGGCTACCGGCCGCCCTCGCCGCATCAAGGTATGAACCCCACATGATACATAATACACGCGTAGAGCCCGTCGCTCTAACATGTTCCCCGTAGCACGCCATCTTTTTCGCCGGCTGGCCGCCCATGGCTGTCCGCGACGAGAAAGTTAAGATTCTGCTGATGGATGAGTGTGATGACATGATTGATATCCCCTGTCTTCATGTCATCGGTTGCAATGATCCATACATCCAGGGTTTCCGCGCGCTGTACAACATGTGCAACGAGCACGTCTCTGAGGTCTTTGATCACGGCAAGGGCCACACCATCCCCAGAGAGGAGAAGACCATTCACGAGTTATGTGATGCCGTCGACCGCCTTTCGAAGCGTGACTTTGATTTTGGTGGTGCCAATCATGTCACTCGCAGAAGTGAAATGGTGTACTAGACATTAGTCGGTAGGAAGGTTAATTATCTACATATAGCCAGGTAGATATAAATTGATTTTTTTTTCTTTTTTTGGCAGCACAACATACATTTATTGAAATTTCGAAATCGTTTGTAATGTAAGAGACATCAACAATACCTGTGTTATCATGCTTCCAAAAAAATTGACACAAGTTATATTCGTCCAACAAAAATGTTGGGAAGCCTCTAGAACAGGCCCGTGATCATGTGAAGAGTCACGTGCCAGTCCATTGTCGTGACCACAACACAGAACTCGGGGGTTGAAAAGAAAGGCAGCCGCCGGTTAGGCCTTGCGTGTAACTACTTGTGGCGTTAGTAGAACTCAGCGTCTTTTCCTAGCCATGATCATTTTGGCTCAACAAAAATATTAAAAACGTAAACATAGAATGATTAACAAATTAAGCTGAATATTATTCCTTGATTTTAAGGCAAAATAAAGGATTCATTTTATTCTCTTTCCTATAGTTCAGCCTTACTAGGATTTTGCAGATTGGAAAAGTCGTACTATTTCGTGTCATATTTTTTATGGGCTGGGAATAGTAGCAATCAAGCGCGATGGCTATTTTATTTGGATATTGGGAAGTTAGTAGTTTCCGTGTGTTCACGAACTTCGAATTTCGGACATTCAATACACCGTGACATGCCTAGAACAATCGCCCTTCTCTCCCCAACGGCCCGTATCAGTGGACTACCGTGGAGACCGTTTCTGATAATTAAACTAACACTTGACATCACACTACAAATGTGTAACCGTTGGGCAACCAACGACCCTCGGCGGCCAACATCCCAGGGAGAAAAAAAAAAAGGTAATAATGGGTACTGGGCTATGGTATGAAGTACACTATCGACCGGTCTGACTCTAGAAGCCACCGTTTTGAAATAGTAGAATGAGATCTCCCGACCCTCCCAACAAATGCGTACGGAGTAAGATATTAGAAAGTAGTATTGCATATCAACGGTGTAGGTCGTGATCCAACCGGTAACCGGTGCTTCTAAAATGTGGCGCCTAGGGTAATGACCCAATATTCTCGTTCAGGATTTGTTTTCTGTCAACCGTTTTGTTTGTAATTATTTACTGATATCTGCATTCCTGTTCGCTATCATCGGATTCGATATCGGGGGATGGACCTCGTAAGCGAGAGTCTCTAATATCGATGTGCGTTGCAAGATTGCAGACTACGACTCTCGTTCCAGACGATTCTTACATCGCGAGACCCATTTCTGGAATAGGAGGCGCCTTTTTCGTCATAAACTTACGGACGTACCGCGTCAACACCGGATTGGGACAACTGCAATGTCGTATGTTGTTTCCTGGTTGTTGTTTCCTAGGTTGCCATGAGGCTCAAGTGAGAGCTAGAACCAAAGATAATGCTGTTAGAAATTTGCGAAGTTTGCCTGTTATCTATCAACTGCCCCGGTGAAAATGAAGACGAATGGTGGAAAGATCGAGGCACTCCTGCCTATATCGAAGGCGTGTCTTATGAGCGGAGAATTTAACCGGCTTGGCATAGAAAAAAAAATCCTTAGGTGCGATCCTCGAGGGTGGCCAATCCAAATATACTGGGTGAATAAGTCAAGTTGTGTTGCGGTAGCTATTTAGCTTTAATGGGACCCTGTAGAAGTGGTTTAGATGGCCACCGAAGGGGCCATCAACGGACTTCTGTGATCACGGCTCCATTGATTCATAGTCCCTGCATTTCGCAAGACGCAGGCGACATTAAGTGATGGACGTGCTCTAATACAACCTTGTAAGTACGAAGCCGAGGTTTTTGGCCGCAAGAGCATTCAACCGGTCCTTGTCGAAACCAGCTGTGACCCACACTGGCCAAGTATGGCTAGATTTAACAGCAAAATCAAGCATTGAAGCATATATACCATAGCCATCATGAAAGAACGCCAAAAACGTTTAGAAGTCTTACCCGAGTCCAACACGGATGGTGGGATCGCGCGACACGCGGATTTAGCGGCTCGCTGATAAATCCAGCGACGACTCCGTACCCAATTGCGGAATTACTAGATTCGCATACACCGTTGCGGTTGCGGAGGACGACCGGGCCATGGACGGTCAGAGGATCACACTACAAATGCCGAAAGTAAGAACTATGCGGACAGATAAGCGGAGCAACTGGGTCATGCGCTGCAAATCGCGGGGCAGCAGCCGTTATAAGATAGTGACGGCCGCGTCTCTGGCTTTGGACAATTCTCTGCCATGTATGTCCCGATACGTGTATGCACTTTTCATTATGGCACCCAAGTGGCCAGCGCAGTACGTTTTTGCTTCGGTGTTCATCGCCATTGGCGGCTTCGGAAATGGCTTTGACACGGGGTCGATTGGCTCGGTGCTGTCGATGCACCAGTTCAAAAACGACATTGCGGACCTGTCGCCGACGCTGCTTGGATTTACGGTGTCTCTGATTATGTTGGCCGGCGTGGTGCCGTCTTTGTTCACGGGCTACTTGGCCGACCGGCTTGGGCGTCTTCGAATCATCATGATCGGCTCGGCTCTTTTCGCGATGGGGAACCTGGTCCAGGCCACCGCGCAAGGGCTGGTGCATTTTATGGTCGGCCGGGCTCTGGCTGGCTTCGGCGAGGGGGTGTATCTCGGCAATATGGGCGTCTACATCTGTGAGATTGCGCCGGTGAAGTTCCGCGGCATCTTGGCCGGCATTCCACAGATGATGGTCACGACGGGCATCTGCACGGGCTACTTCACGTGCTACGGCTCCGTGTCGCTGCCGAGCAGCATGTCGTGGCGGCTGCCGTCGCTGATTATGTGCATCGCGGGGACGATCTTGGCAGTTGGATGTCTTGCTCTTCCGGAGTCGCCGCGTTGGCTGATGGTGATGGGCCGAGCAGCAGACGCAATGACGTCGCTGCGACGGCTGGATTTCCCTCTTGCCGAAGCTGAACGGGATTTCTTGGTGTCGGTCGAGGCTCTAGGGTCGAGCTTGACGCTCTGGCAGTCATTCCAACTGCTCTTCCGACGAGGCTACCGCTACCGGACTATGCTGGCGCTTTTTGTTCTTGGCATGGCCCAATTGTCTGGGATTGATGGGGTTCTTTATGTGGGTTTCTTCCGTGATTTTATTTGCTTTGTTTTTTTGTTTATACATATTTTCGTTGCTTCGTTTCCTGTTTTGGTGGATTTATTCCCCCCCCACCTCACTCCCTTAATTTACTGTTATTTTGTCTTGCTTCCTTCTTTGCCTTCTTTTCCTGCCTCGGTTGAGCTAACCGCCAAGTATGCCCCGACACTTTTCGCACAGGCCGGGCTGTCGTCGGAAACGGCATCATTCCTGGCGTCGGGCGTCTCAGGAATCACTGTCATGGTGGTGACCATTCCGGCTTTTTTGTTGACAGATAAATGGAACCGGCGAACATCATTCATTTCCGGGGGTGTCGTTCTGGCGTCGTGCATGATCCTGATTGGTATTCTGTATGCCTCTGATGCGGTGCACCCTCACGGGGTTGCCCGTTGGGTTGTGATCACGGCTGTATTTGTCTTTAGTTTGACATACTCTGCCACATGGGGTGTGGTGGGAAAGATCTACGCCAGTGAAATCCAGCCGAGCAATACACGAGCAGCAGCAAGCTCTGTGGCTCTAAGTTTAGGCTTTGTAAGAAGCGCCATGGTCGACAAACTGCCACACATCCTGCTAACACTATGAATAGTTTACCAACTGGCTCGTGGCCATTCTGACACCCATCCTTCTGCACAAGTCGGCCTATGGCGCTTACTTTCTTTTCGGGGGCCTTGCGTTTGGCACAGTGGGTGTTCTCGCTATGTACATGCCAGAGACCAGAGGCCGGACGCTGGAGAACATCCAGAGTGCTTTCCATGGCCCCAAATTTCGGAGCCCGAAGCAGTATCTACGGCCGTTTGTGCCACGAACATGGCATGGCATCTCGAATGCGGCGGCGATAGAATTAGACAATGCGAGCCCAGGTGCGGACGTGTCAAATAGCACGGGAATTGCGCCCGGCCCTTCCCTTCGGATGGAAGTCTCTTTGCGCTGAGTATGAACGGTGGTAGTGCGGCAACGAAAGATCTTGGTTCTTGAGTGTTCTTTGCCATTGGCTAAGGACGGGTTGAAATATGTACAAAGAAGCATGAATAAGAACAACGATTATAAAATTAGTTTAGCGTGATGAAGCCAACAACGTCCATTTTGAGAATAGAAAGCCACACAGTAAAACGTCTATGGTGAAAGTTGAATGCGTCGTTAGGCTGACAAAAGGCTGTCGTTACAGGCTCAGGAAAGTCTCGATCAAGTTCGAGGGCTGCTCCCAGAAGTCGAACATGACCATGCCCAGACGCTTGCCCTTGTAGCAGCGGAGGAAGGGGACGAGCTGGTTGTTGACGCCGCCGTTGGGTGTCAGGGTGCCGTTGCCCAGAGCCATGATGCGGGGGAAATCTGGGGGCGTGTTCACGTCGTTCTCGCTGGAGGCCCAGGTCCAGAAGAAGCTGTCGCGGTACTCGGGGGCGTTGGAGGCGGCCTTGGCGAGGTGGGCAACGGTGGCGTTGTACTTCCGCCGGATGTTCTCGTCGGCGTCGGAGCCGTCGGGGGTCAGGGTCTGGTAGTTGTCCTCGATGTAGGCGGTCAGGTTGTCGGCGGTGTTGTAGGTGAGAGCAATGTCGGCCGAGTTGTCGGTCCAGAGGCTGGGGGAGAAGTGCAGACCCGGAAGAGCGGCGTCGTAGCTGGCAGGGACCTGGTCCATGTCGAAGCGGCGCATCAGAGTGATCTTGCCGCGGGCCTGGCCGAGGGTGCCGAGGCGGTCCTTGGTCTGGACAAAGAACGCACGGGCGGCCGGGCTGGTCAGGGCATCAAAGAGCTTCTCCTGGACCAAGGCGCTGTTGCTGGCATACTTGGCGGTGGAACCCTCGTACTGGAAGGAGAGGAAGAGCGCCTCGGAAGGGTGGTCGGCGAGCCACTGGTAGAAGCCGTAGAAGACGGTCTCGAGAGTGGCGGTCTCGGACTGCAGGGCCTCGCCGTGGTAGAAGACCAGGGAGGTGTTGGTGGGGTCGAGAGCATAGCGCAGGTCAAAGGCGCGGATGCCGCCGTTGAGCATGTCGATGAAGGGCACATCCTGGCAGCGGTAGAGGTCGGGGGTGTAGGGGACGACCTGGTTGATGTCGGTGAGGGCGCGCAGCGAGTCTTGGGTGGCCTGGGTGTAGTTCCAGGTGGAGGCGTCGTGGGTGCCGGGGATGTTCATGTGGGTGATTTGGGTATTGTCGGGGTAGCGCTTCATCCACTCGGTGCTGCCGCCGGATTTCTTGACGTAGGCGCCGAAGATGGGCTGTGCGTCGAGAAGCACCTTGTTGAGGGCCAGCGAGGTGAGGGGGACGGCGGCGGCCAAGCTGGGGGCCAGAACGGCCACCAGGGAGAGAGAAAAATGCATGAGTGATAGAAGGTGGGAGTAAATGAGAGTAAGGGGCCAGGGTGACGAGAGAAGGGAGAAGGAAGAGAGAAGAGGAGCAAGAGAGAAGAGGAGCAAGAGAGAAGAGAGGGGCAAGAGAAAGAGAAGAGAAGGGCAAGAAGCAAGAGAAAAGAGAAGCGAGAGAAACCTATGGGCGAACCAGACCTCTCCGCTGTATATTACGGTGAGATCTACAGATTAACTACGACCATGCGTGGATTGGATGCTACGGAGAGCCGTGCTGACCGGAGGGCCGACCAGGGAACACGTGCGGCGGCGATGTGACGGTCAACGGGTCCTCCCTTGGGGATTTGTCTCTGTTTGTCTGGTGTGCCTGGCTCTCTCTTTTTCTGTGCTTTGTTTCCCTTTTTCTCTTTCTTTTTCTCTTTCTCTTTTTATCACCTTTCCTGCTTTAGCTGATCCTTCGACTGAGAATGCAATAACGCGATCCGATAAACGGCCTGTTGTAGAGTATCGGACAGCACATGGCAGAAGCACATTCTAGCTTCAGAGCTTAGTTGCCACTGGCAATAAAACAAGCAGGGTCCTGGGCGACACGTGTGCCCAAGGTGGGAGGTGATGGCGTGGGTGGAGACAGAGTGCGGATACACATGCCGAGAATCTCCATAGGCGGCGCGTTGGCCCGTGTGGCGTTCCTGCAAATGCTTGTTTTTGAAGATGCGATGATTAGATAGGTACGCGCGTTAAGGCACGCGAAAGCAACCATAAGACCGTCATTAGGAGTGCTCCGATAAAGCTTAAGGCTAAACAAGGCCGCGTGTAAAAATTGGCTCGGAGCTCAGACTATTGGCAGATGAGACGGAAGCGTAGACCGAGAAAGGAAAGCAAGAGCCGGTGACAGGCACGGGGTGCTGGATGCTGAAGAAAACTGTAGAAGAGTGCGGATGCCTGGTAGTTGCCAGCGATCCTTCAGCGCATGTGGGAGCCAGTGGCGCCGCGATTGGCCAAGTGGCAACGGCAGCCGTTAACGCTAGCGGTGGAACCTCATCGGACATCAACACCACGGAGCTGGTGCTGTTGGGGTGGCAGGATGAGTAACGGGGGCTTAAATAGAGCTCCCTGCAGGGCGATGAGAGGGTGTATTGCCGATCCAGATCACGGCGTACTCGGTCGTGTTCGTCTTCTTCACTCATCGTGAGGTTGTTGTCGATCCATCAGAGTATCTTAGTTGCGTCTCTTCTCTCGCTCCTCGGCCGTTTTCTTCCTCATCTATCCTTGTCCGTGGTCCACTCGCCCGTTATAATCCGTCCCTCGTTTTATCTTCTTGTTCTCATTTATAGTTCATCTTTTCTTTTTGTTTCTTACTTGTTGTCCCTCGTCCCTCGTCCGTCTTTCTTCCGTCTTCTCGCCCCCCCCCCCCCCTCTCGCCCCTACCATGTCCCCTATCACGATGGGCGCCGTGGGCACCCTCTTGGCCGGCTCTGTGGCGGCCCTGAGCGGCGTGGAGACGCTCTACCCCCTCAATCTGAGCGACACGGCGTACATTGCCAACGCGTCGATCGGCACGTATGGCGGCACCTACCAGGCGGCCACCAACGGCCCAACCTCGCCGTCGACGTACGGCGCGTACGACTACTGTGCGATGCCGCATCCGCGCGCCCAGGAGTACCAGCTGCCGGACGCCGTCAAGAGCGCCAACAAGGGCCGCACCACGGCCAAGCTGGTCTACCTCGACTACATGCAGCGCCACCAGCGCCGCACGCCCTACAATATTCTGCCCGGCGGCGAGGACCAGCGCTACGAGTGCGGCAACGTTCGGCCGTACCTCTACGCCGGCCCGGCGTCCAGCTCGGGCCGGCAGCCCGTGCCCATGTACGCCCAGACGTACCAGGACGCCAGCGATCCCTTCTCGGCGGGCGTCAACGGCACCTGCCAGTATCCGCAGATCACGATTGGCGGCGTCGAGGACGGCTTCCAGCACGGCGCCGATCTGTGGGCGGTCTACGGCGCGAAGCTGGGGCTGATCCCGGCCGAGCCCAACAGCCGCGTGCTGCTGCGGTCCACGGAGTCCCCCCTGACGCAGGGCTCGGCCGGTGCTGTGATGCGCGGCGTGTGGCCCAACTACGGCGGCGCGCTGCCGCTGCACCAGATGGTGTCCTCGGTGGACACGACCAACGAAGGCTACAGCTGCAGCGCGCGCGGCGCGGCTCTTTCGGCCCTCGAGTCGACCGCCGAGTGGCAGCAGCACCTCGCGGTCACCGCGGAGCTGCGTTCGGACCTCGGCCGCCTGCTCGGCGCCTCCGACAGCAGCTGGCAGAACACCTTTGACCACTTCAGCGACAACTTCCAGGGCCGCTGGTGCAACGGCTACCGTCTGCCCTGCAGCGTCGCCGACAGCAGCGCCTGCGTGACCGCGGCCCAGGCCGAGACCGTCTTCCGCGCCGGCGACTGGGAGTGGAACTACTGGTACGGCGCCACCGGCAGCGGCCGCAACGCCAGCGCCGTGCGCGCCACCACCGCCAAGTACATCCAGATAGTCGAGGGCCTCTTTATCGGCGAGGCCGTCGCCCGGCTGCAGGCGGTCCTCGACGGCACCGCTTCCGTCGACTACGCCCACGCCTTTGTCCACGACAACGACATCGGCCCCGTCCTCGGTGCCCTCGGCATCACCACCCTCCGCTGGCCCGCCATGGCCGCCAACATCGCCATCGAGGTCTGGCAGCTGTCGGGCGCCTGCCGCTCCGCCTCCGCGCCCAAGAGCACCTACTACGCCCGCGTCCTCTACAGCGGCCAGCCCATCGAGACCATCCACGGCACCCTCGACTGGATCCCGCTGACCCAGCTGATCACCATCCTCCAGGCCTACGTGCCCGCCGACATCGAGGCCCTCTGCAACAGCTCCATCTAGAGGGGTGGGTGGACATAGGCCGATGCTGCTCGGCTACGGCACATTTGATATCTTCTCTTCTTGTACATATGTTACATTTATAAGCTTGTATATACTCCTACTAGCAATAAGACCGTGAAACTTTGTCGTAGTGCGTTTCGTAGAGCGCGAGTGATTGCTGAAAGAACTAAAAAGCTCTGGCATCCGTACTTCCTCACACCGGAATCCTAGTGCAACTGGTCATGCCCGAGCACGACGGCACCAACCAGATCTACCAAATACGCGGCCAACCCTTTGCACTGCATAGCCTCACTCGCTCCGTTTCATGAGTAACACGCCTGGATTTTCGTGGTATGCTCGACGACTCCGACTGGCACTAATATCCTGTCAACAGTCTCTACCTGTTGCGCAAGGCAACGGCGTTTTTCGAGGTTACCATCAGCCGCTGGTTATCTGCACGAAATACAACCATCAACAGCATCAACTTGCCATGCGATGTCAGTTTGTGTTTTGTTTCGTCTCATTAACCACTTTATATGAGCAACCATACTCTGCGCGCCAGGTCGTAGATGGGGAGGCAAGACTCACGTGGCTGGATGATCTTCAGATAGGCCACGGCACGGGAAGATAATCTATGTAAATGCGCAAAGGGGTTAGTTGTCGATAGTTGTCGATATTTGCTACGTGGCCGACGGTCTACACTCCCTGGAGTTAACACGAGCAACTAGTCTTACTCCCCAAAGCACGAGTCCTCGGCCCTGTTATCAACATGCACCCAAGACTGTAGACCCTAGAGTAGTTACGAGAGGCGACAGCAGTTGTAGAGTCCAGAGTATTTTGCGCGCGTTGAGCGGTAGCTACCCATTCTCAAAATTCAGACCGCACTGGCTGTGAAACATACGCAAAATGACCATTCACCCCAGCCTCGCCAGGATGTCAGAATCGCACCCGTCACCTCTGGATGGAACAACAACTACATGGAACTGAGCAGCGACGATATCTGCTCTAGGTCGCACTTCCGGGCGTATCACCGTCCCGGGCGGCACACTCAGGCTCAGAATGCACAGGGCACATGCTGCCATACGCCACACTGAACGTCTATTGGACAACTACGGCGTGGGCTCCTTATCTCCCCCAAGGCAAGCTGGATCCTGTGATGCGCCCGACCCGGAAAGATACGAAAACTGCGCGGACGGCCTGTTGTCTTATGTGACGCAAATATTTCGCGCAAATGCAAGAACGCTGTTGGCCAAGCATTCGTCCACGTATTCGTGCTGTGGCATCATAGGACCGACACGGCAATAGCGATACCTCTCGGAGCCGAAGTCCGCTGGGCCAGGACATCATAAAAAGCAGTCCATGGTCTGGGCGGGAAACGCATCGTTATAATTGGCCAGACCAATTCACAGCCCCCACAAGATCACAGTTCTCTTGCACAATATTACTGCTTTTTGTGCGCCGTAAAACACAAATCATTCCCGCCCACCGCTTGGCGTGCTGTGACTGCGTTGTTTTTTTTGTGTGTTTTTTTCGCCTTTTCATGTCTTTCCAACAGACTTCCCACCCTCCAGGGCTACGTGGCATGCTCATATCGCGTCGTTTTTTGAGGCGAGCCTTTCTTTTCGGGCTACCACACAACAGCATGGATCAGGTCGCCGACTTGGATAAGAAGGGGACAGGAAAGTGGGACCAAGCACCAACGAGGTGTGCCCAGCATCTTTACTGCCCTCCGCCAGAGGCGCTGATAGTATTGGGCCAGCGTGACTGCGAAGACCAACAACCCGTCCTGCAGGTCTCCACACACACCTGAACTGCGAGCTGCATATACGAGTGGTTGTTGGCTGCCTGAAGGATGCCCTGCATTTTCTGTCGTGTTTTATTCCTCTCTTTTCTCGCTTCTTCTTTTTTTTTGTTGAGAGAAAAAAGCTCATCCTGAACGGAGTAGGTTGTCCCTCTTTCTCTGCCCGATGTCGCTCCATCATATTCGTCGCCTGCCTTCACAAAACACGACCAAAGGCTGCGAAGGGTGAGCTGAAAGATCCCGGGCACAAATCCTACCGGGCGCAGCCAACATGGGTCTTCAAGTAGTTGTATGCAGTGCTTCGGACTTACTCCGTAAGAGTATGTGGTCACAGTTTGGTACAGGGGAGCCAAATCGTCACATTGCACACACAACAGCGGTTGTCGAAATGTGGCTTGCTGTATGACACTATTGAAATTTCTGTTGTTTACTACAACTACCCCCATCCTGTGATGGAACACTGTACCGAGCACCGAAAAGAGTAAACGAGCATGGAGTACCCGCCGTGGAGAGAAAAAGCGAGGAAACGCAACTTTGAGCTCTGAGGGCATCATGGTACGCTAGCGCCATTTTTTTTCGAAGCCTCAGCCAGAAACAAGCTCTCTAGACAGAAATACGGATTCGTACTCGTAAACTGGCTGCCCGCAGCCACTCTTTTGACCGCCTGGGGGTTTGGCTTCCGTCGACTGCGACGAGAGGATGATCGGCGCCGGCGCCCTTGTAGCGCACCTTCAGCTCTCTTACCCCTCACACAGCAGATACGGGACACCCAGCCAATAAACGCGTCTTATATTCCTAATTCGGAGAGCAGCCAGGCCGCTCTCTGTTACGTGCTAGAGTTGTACGTTGCCACTTGTGCCCGTCTCGACCACTCCCCCCAAATCCCCTCTCCAAATCGGCTCTAGGTTGACCTTCTTGCCTTTTCTTTTCTGTTCCCATCTCTTTCACTCCCCCGTCTCTCTTTTCCTCCATCCTCTTTTGTTTATTTCTTCTCGCATCCGTTGATATATTCTCCCCTTCCCGCTGCTCTGATTCTCGGTTCCGGGGCCACAACAGCTCTTAGCGCTCGGAGCCTTGCATCGCACTCTTATCGTTTTATTTCTTTCTTTCTTCGATTGCCTTGAGCTGTCTACCAGCTGCTGCCACTCGACGAAGGTGCCTAAAATCCCTCAGTGAAGCATTTGCCAGTATTGCTCTTTGAGGCCCAGTACACTGCTTGCCTCTTTTCACCTGTACCCATCAGCCATCATGTCTCTGTCTTCACACCACTTAAGCTTTCCTCCTCCGCCTTTTCTCGAGCCTCGTGATAGGGTATCCTCGCTGAACCCATTTGCTCGCCATGCCAAGCCCGGAGGGCCTGCATTGCCTGCCATCAGTCATGTTTTCATTCCGGAATGCTTGCGGCTGCCGTTCCCAGACCCCAAGACCCGGGCTCCTGTCATTCTCCCCTCTATGAGAGAGCAGCCGCCCGCTGGTCTGGCAAATAGGGCCCCGACACTCCCAACTCTGGAGCCCGAGTTTTATATGCCGTGGCCGCCCCAAAACACACTGTCCGATCCACACAGCCACCACCTGGTTGGCGGAAACGGACATACCTATCCTCTGCAGCAGGCCACCGCCCCTGTTTCTGTCAGTGCTGGTCCTGTCACGCATGCCCCCGCCAGCTACGGAGCGCTCCACAGTGTCGAGCATGCCCCCGTCAGTGGCCCCGGTGCTGGCTTTAGCCCTAGCATCGAGTCTGCAACGACTTACACGCCTGAACCTGTCCCTGAGACCTACCTCGAGAGATTTCAGCGGCAGATGGCAGAGGAGGATGCGGCCCGCTCTCTCGGCACCCATCAGACACACGTCTTTCCCACGGAGTGGCCTCAGGCCGACACGAGACAGTCTAGCGTGTCTAGTGATGGCGGCTCTAGCGACGACGATGGCGAGCCTGACGGGGTTTCGAGCGCTGGCGAGATGGCCATCTCGGAAACTCTCAACGAAGAGGACGAGGACCTGCAAGGCGCCGACCTCATCGACAATGACGACATTGCCGAGGTCATTGAACGCGGCATCGTGCGCCCGCCCGTTCCAGACGCGTGTCTGACAACGATCAACGGCCCGGACGATCCGCTGCTGACTCTGGTGAAGCTGCTCCGTGTGCCGTTGGGGGCCCGCGACGAGATCTTCAACCCGCCGTACAGACTGCCGTCTGCGTTGCTAAAATACACACCGACCCCGTTTCGGCCAGGAGATGTAAGTCGCACCGTGTTTTATCGAATGATCCGCAGAAGCTTACGTTCATCCCAGGTTATCGCTTCTACCAACCCCCGGCACTGGGAGATCGAGTTCTCCGAAGAAGACGGCGTGTGGTTCTGTGGGAGATGTATGTGTTTCTGTTTTCTTTTCTTCTCCCCCGCCGTCCCTCCTCTCCCGCCGCGACTAACACTGTTAGACGAACTCCATAAAATCATCGGCAGCGGAACCTTCAGCATAGTGCTGCAGGCGATCGACCGCGATAATTTGGCCAACGTGGCCCTCAAGATTCGTCGGTCCGATGGAGAGTACCGCAACGTTGCGTACCACGAGATCCAGATCCTCTCCAGACTCGCCGCCTTTGATTACACCAACGAGTCGCACTGCGCCCGCATTCAGGACTGCTTCGAAACGCGAAACCGCATATGTATCGTCATGGACTTGCACGGGATGGATCTGTACGAATTCATCAAGGCGTCGGAGTATACGCCGTTTGCGCATAGCCATGTGACCAGCATCGCCCGCCAGCTCTTCTCCAGCATCGCTTGTACGTTTCCTTTTCCTTGTTGTGTGTTGAGCTCCACCATTTTCTAACCCACTGCATAGACGTCCACTATTTGAATATAGTGCACACCGACTTGAAGCCGGAGAACATCGCATTCACTTGCGGCAATTCACAGTTGTACCCAATGTCGCCGGCTGACGTCCCCCTCCTGCACCATGCGAGAACGTATCCAAGCCCATACCTTCGCACCGTGCCCTCCAATTCTGAGGTACATGTCATCGACTTTGGCTCGGCCATTTTCCATGACGAAGCGCACCCCAGCCTCGTGACCACACGCCAATACCGGGCCCCTGAAGTCATTCTCGGCACAGGATGGTCCTATCCGTGTGACATCTGGAGTATCGGATGCCTGATCTTGGAGCTTTTCACGGGACGCACCCCGTTCGTCGTGGCTGAGGACCGTGATCACCTAGCCATGATGGAAAAGCTCATTGGCTCGCCGATTGACGAGCACATGGTTGACATGGCCATCCGAAGCGGTCAATCCACCGCTCCGGTCCCTGGCATGCAGGCCGCAACCGTATTCCCCATTTCCAGGTAGGCATATCGCCAAAACCCAGCCACTATTACAGTGAAGCATATCCAATTCTAATATTCCACCTAGTCTCTTTGTCAACTACAGACTACAGCACCCCGTCGCAACCACAAACCATGTTGCTGCATTCAACGTTCGGAATTTGAAGACACTGAAGGTACCTGAGCAACTCATAAAGAAAACATCTTATTCATAAGCCCAGAGTTCTAACCGTATAGGAAATTATCCATCCTGAGGAAAGTGACTTCCAGGATCTCTTGTATGACTTGCTGCGACGCATTTTCGTCTTTGACCCGGCTCAGCGGATCACTGCCAGAGCTGCTCTTTCACATCCAATCTTTTTCTACGAACTGCCTGATGATGATGGCACAAATGAAGCCCGCTATCGCTTGGCCGAAGAAAATATGGAGTTCATTGCAGCGGTTAAGCGTACGCTACGGCGGCGCCGGCAGTAAAGATGGAAATGATACGGATTGATGCTTCGGTTCCTGGTGTCGTTATCCCCTCTTCATTCAAATCTGCTCTTTTCGGCTTTTTTTTCTCTTCATCTCGCAGGTTTTTTCATCTCCAGTCCCTTGGGTTGTCGATTGTTTTGGCTGTTGTTTTTATCCGGTTATGTTTTGTTATGACAAGAGTTCCTCAACAACTCTAACACCACGACCTATGTAGCTACAACCCTAACAACGAATTTCGTTGTAGGCATGAACTTATGACTATAGTTGTTTTCGCAGTGTCTATTTGATAGCTTTGCTCGTCTTCAAGGCAAGCAAGTCTTGAGATAGCATTAACCAAATCAATGAGAATCGATATTCCAATCCTAAATGATTACACATTGAAATACTAAGTTTCCCTGCTATTGCCTTGCAATTGTGCTTCACCCTAAACTTGGTACTGTAAGCCGCATAAAGCACACAAAACCACAAAAAAGCAGTTCTACATAATGTAATCACGCCGTTTTAGAGTACTTGTATCACATTCATGAGTCGCTATGCAGATAAGTACGCTGCGTCGTCATGACTTCACTATTCTCAACTCTACGGCTCTTGAGGAATTCCTTCAACGAGCCATGGATAGCTCCATTCATACGAGTCCATAAACTTTCATTAACCAGCACCAACACTAGCCAACACCACCAATGCCAACCATCCTGTTTCTCGCTTCTGGGCAGCAGAAGAGCTACGCGTCTGCTCCGAAAAACGACTGGCGATGCCGACCGCTCACGTCTGGCTCTCGGCTGCAAGCACGGCAGCGTCAGTCTCAGAAGCCTGAACGCGGCGCTGCCCTCCTCCAACGCCTCCAATCGCAGTGCTATTTACTTGTCCACCGCCCTCGAATGTCTGCGCGCTTTTGCCGCTGGCCCGTCGGGTCCCAACGAGCTTCCAGTCGCTCGGTTCTCGATGGTGCTAGAGACAACAACAGGCCAAACATCGCTGTGGGAGAGAGCTCCTTTGCCTGGTACGAGTGCAATAGGCTAGACGCGCTGTGGCAGATGATTCTCGTCGAAGCCGGCGGCCATGAAGCCATGTTTGGAGATCGCCACGGCTTGTATACCAGCCCTGCGCGCTACCGAATCGTCCTAGTATGGTTAAATGGGGACGGCAGCGCCATGGCCTCATTGTTGCGGTACAGAGACCCCACAGTCCTGCTGACCTTGGCCGGTTATGCACCTCTCATGGAGCTGAATGCATTCAACTGGTTTCTCCACGGCTGGACAGCGCATCCGCAAGCCACTGTGGCACGGCTTCTCCCGCTGAATGAGACTCGATATGCCCCGTCGCTGGCTTGGCCGTCTAACCGCCTGGCGTCTAAACAGGCAAAAAATTGATGCACGGGGCAGGACAGACAGACAGCTACCTCAGCCAATTCGTGGTTTTCTGCGCACCCACACCTCCTTATCATCCGCACCCCCATCGGCAGACTCGCTGCGACTGTCGGCTGCTTTGCGGGCCGGGTCGCGAAGCTCGACTTCCCAGATCTTCAGGCGGTAACTGCCGCGGTCTCCGAGCCCAGTAAACACATCGAAAGACCAGCCATGCTTCGGGCAGGTCAAGCCGGCACTCAGCACAATGCCGAAATCCTCAATGTCAAAC
Source organism: Graphilbum fragrans (assembly GCA_001513895.1). Taxonomy (NCBI): domain Eukaryota; kingdom Fungi; phylum Ascomycota; class Sordariomycetes; order Ophiostomatales; family Ophiostomataceae; genus Graphilbum; species Graphilbum fragrans. Next base: position 67,511 of record LLKO01000012.1, read on the forward strand.
ATGTGCCCATGTGACAAGGGATACGACATGTGTGGGCATTTCTGTGCTATTAGTAGCAGGCCATATGAGGGGGGACAAAGATAGCATGACACCGCTTACATGGTCAACGGCATGGAACTTGCCCTTGTAGCGGAATACAAGAACCTGGTCCTTCAGCGCTACCGCATCCGTGTCAGCTTCGTTGTACCGCTCGCCTGCTACCGCCACCTCTACGGCCGTCACTCCCCCACGATTGCCCGTCTCCTCAGACACCTGAAAGACTTTGCATCCTGGCGCGGGGTCAGAAGAAGCTCCACATGGCCGCGGATCGCAGATGAACTGCCCGGAGTCGGTATCTGGTTCTGGAATATCGGGAAATGCGGACGCGCGTCCAGCACAAAACCACGTGTTGGTCTTGATGCTAGAGAAAAAGGAGGACAACATGGCCAGACAGTTCAATATGGGACTGGCACGCAGTCTGGTGTGCAGGCAACAGGACAGGGATGGTTTTGTCGCAGAGGTTGAGATGAAAAGTTTCTGGACTTGTCGGCATTTTTCCAGCGCCCCACCATTTCGGCTACCCAATCACAACAGACGTATTCCATCCCCTCCACTTGCAGTGCCTACCTTGCAAAATCCCAACAACATGTTCGGAAGTTGGAATAGAAGCTATATTTCATTTATTTCAAGTTCTTTATAAACAGTAGCTTTGTTATAGCATTGGACGTGCATCTGCCATATCTCGACAGAGGGCGAAAATTGGAGAGAACAACTATAGAATATGTTATGTTTAAAATTCCTCTCCGAAGGCGGTGCGATGACATAATTTTTGAGAACACTGAGCTTAAAAACAACCCCTACTCAGTAATAACCGAGTGCGTACATAATTCCGCTATGCCTCGTCATACGTCAGGTGGCCATGCTTGATTGTCCGTTCCACGGGCACTTCCATCGCTGCCGTTCCCGTGATACGGCGACTCACGTAGTCGTTCATCTGTTTGTCAATGTCGCTGCTGAAACAAGCCGCCACGACACCAATTCCAGCAAAAGCCAATGTAGAATAGTACACTGTGGAAAATGTAGACGCCCAGGCTGTCTTCACCCCTTCACTAATGGCTGCCTCGATATCTGCATTGATGCCCGGGACTGCCGCCATAGCGGCCGCAGTTCCATTTGACACAGCAGCAATAGCCGCTCCTACAGAGCTCGAGGGCAGCCCGGCCGCCGAAGCCGCCTTTGCTACGTTTCTGGGTAAGTTGACAGCAATCCGGTTGCTCAAAATGGCGACATAAATGCTCACTGCGACCCGTCAGCACAAGTTTTTTTTTCGCAAGCCCAAAGAATCGCTTACCAGAAACGGAGCCCACGAGCTGTTTAATCGAGCCCAGAAATCCATTGGCAAGACCCAAGTCGCCCGGTTCATTGACCAGTCCATTTGCGACAGAAGCAACAATATCCATCCACCCAGAAAAGAACCCAGCGAGGGTTGTGAACTAAACCGTCAGCTACTGTCGACGCAACAGCTATGCCAAGATCAAGGATATCCTTACTGCAATGGCTGCCCCTTCGTTATGTTGGTTTGTGCCCCCGAGGGCGCCTAGGAAGGCGAATAGAAGTGTGGCAGAAATAATCAACTGCCAGCGCGTACGTCCAATGTTTTTCATGAGAACGCCAAAAAAGACCTCGCCAGCAATAAGGCCTAACCCTGACGTAAGCTGTAGGGAGCGGTCAGTATACGTGCACCATAGAATAGTCAACAAGGAAGAGGGGTATTTGGCCTAAACATACCGACATCCACCCGATTTTGATATTGTCTGTAGTGTAGAGATATTCGATTTGCTGCGGCCACAGAATAGACAAGCCAAAAAATGTCATTTGCCCAATTCCCGCGACAACAACGACCGCCACATAAGAGCGGTTCTTGACAAGCTTGATTGGGAGAAGTGGCTGCTCCAGCGGCATATATGTCTCTGCTGCGTGTCAATATAGAAATGTCCGAAGAAGAGAGTACCTGAACGTGGCACGTACCGTAGAGTCCAAAAATGAGAATCAGAATGGCGCCTATGATTAGCGGCGCGAGCACATGGGCATCTGTCCAGGCATATGTTGCTCCACCCCAGTCTGCAACATGAAAGTTAGCCAAGCTCCAAACACAATAGACAGGAAACTTACTCAGAGCTAGAAGAAGCATCACTGCCATGGCTGCGAAAATGATCATGCCACCATAGTCCAGCTTCCGCAGCTCTGTTTTCCACGTCCACTTCGAATGGAGTTGCGTAAGAGTGGGTGGGAAGTAGCACAGAACCAGCAGAATCAACGTGGCAGCATTGAAAATCACGTTGATCAAATAGCACCAACGCCAGCCCAAAGCACTGTACTGGATCACGTTGCGAGCAATGATAGGCCCGAAGCCGGCAAAGGGCACAACACAAAGAGTAACTAGTGCCTGAGCCACACCTCTATGCTTGTTAGGAACAAGCTCCTGGATGATAAACGGAAATGTTAGTTGGGTAGTGCAAGCAACACCATATATGGTCGCCCCGGCAATCAACATGTTGATATTTGTCGCTTTCGCACAGACGGCTGATCCAACGACACCAAACACCTGGCCACCAATGAGAAAATACCGTCGTCCAAGGATGTCACTAAGACGTCCAACGATAAGCAGTCCAACACAGGTAACCACAATGCTTGCATCACTGATCCAGATATAACTAGGAGAATATCCCAGATCTTCGTTGATGACGGTGATAGCGCTGGCCTAAAGATGGAGGCTGGAATTAGAGACAGGGCTCTTTGCGCAAGAGAACCAGACATATCCTACCGGTAAGTTGAAGTTAATAAACAACGAGGCAGCCAGCAAAACAATGCTCAGGCTAGAGCCGATAAAGCGGAAGGACCACCAGTAGCCGCTTGGGATATCCTCCACCTGAACACCTCTTGCTGTTGGCAGCTCAACATCTTCGTCAGAGACGGTGTGTGCTTTGCCGGCATGTTCAAACTCTGGTTTTTCACCTGCCTCAAGCCTTGTAGGTTCTGATGTATTCATCGTGCAAGTTTCAACGCCGCAGGCGGATATCTGTGCGGCTCACGAATGCAAATAGTGGCGCTATTTGGCAAAGTCTTTCAATACCTAAGAATGGACGAAGGAAGAAAAAATGGCGGCCGCTGTCTAGATTTTATGTCTCACATTATACAAGGGATGGCCGGCAGGCACTGACTGCTTTGCTTGCCTTACCCCCTCATCCCCTCCTTGCCGGTATGCAAAGATCCATCCGGAACATGGAAGAGGCCTGCAGTAGGCCGTGGCTGTCTCCGAGCATCATTAGTCCCACCCACAGGGATCACTAGTCTATAGAAACCATGTGTGTACTAGGGTGCCGTTCCTCTACCCCATGTTACAATCCCCGGATTTTCTGAGATATCCGAAGAATAATGGCTATTGCTTTAGTTGTGGTGGGGATGAAATTGAAGATCTTCGAACCCATTTCATGCAGCCCTGACTAAGTTTCCCCGCATATCCGGGGTAGTGGGAGGCCAAGATGAATCACTAGTGCCCCAGTTCCATCTCAGAAACGACGTGTCCTCGGTGGTCCACAGGTTAATATCGAAGGGAGTATATTCGAGGGGTTGCTTATGATCATGGAGTTTTGAGCCTGGTTCGTGACAGCTGGATATCTCCAATCAGCTACTAACCCAAGGCGACAAATAGCCCGAATTGTATACTCGGTTTACATGTCCATATATTGATGACTGTAGAGACACGCTCTCTACACCCCGTTAGTATACCACATAGATGAGCCTCGCCAACACGCTACGGCAATCAACCATAGTGTATGGCCCGTGCATCAGCCCAGAGCTTGGAAGTAGGTTCTAGACTTTGGTAGTATTTTACACATAACAAAATAAAATGAAAACAAGCAACGAAGCTAAGAAACATACCAATGTTAAATATATAGTCGGCGGCTGTCTACAGAACTAACATACTACATATCCTTCTCTATCCTCTTCTACGCAACATAGCCTAGATACGCGACAACGGGGCCAGCTGCACCAAGAGTGCCTGCGTAACCATGGGGAAAACAAAATCCCGATGCACGCTGAAATAAGCAGGTGGCGTTCGGTGCACACAATAATAAACCAATGAAAACACTTGTGGCCTCAGGCAGTCGGAACAAATGCCCCACGGTTGTGTTCAGGTTTTGGGCTGATCGGTTTTCCCCTTCACCTCCTTCTCCTCCTACAACAAACAAGTTTCGTACGAGTCGATACGCCATCGCCTATCCAATCTACACGAAAGCCATCAAAAAAGCCATCGCTACGCATCGTTAGCCCTCTAGGTATCAAGAATCGAAGTCTGTTGCTGCCTTTTGTGCAATAATAGTCTGCTAACGTTCTATTTCATCGCAGCGGAGGCGGCGATCTACCAAGACCCCAGCCATCGGCACAGCATTCACAACTCTATCGTTGTTACCTGCTGATTGAGATCTACACGCACCGCCAAGCCCGATTGAGAGCGTCATCCAGGCCTGATCGGCACACCTCAACGCAGAAATGGCTGAATCCCCCAAACATAAGCCTCGAAAGAGCACAGAATCGACGCATAATAATTTCAGAGAGGACCAGGCCGACAGGGTTGTTGCTTCCTTTGCAATGCAGCGCCCAGATTTGGAGATGCCTGCAGTCTGGTTCAACAGTTGGGAGCATGACCGTATTCGATTTCCCTGGCCTGTTCTTGTCGATCGGACTACAACCGCAGGACTGGGTGTCCTCGACCGGCTTCCTCTCGAGCTCTTGTACATGGTGCTGTCCGTTATGGATCTGGAAACGCTGCTCAAATTCTGCCAAGCTAATTTCGCCTGCCGGCAGTTGGCAATCGACCATGGCCAGTATCCGTTGCTATTCACACATGGTCGGGATTTTTTCTGTGCCTTGATTCGAACACAACTTGTGGCCCGCGTCACTCTCGAGGATTTTTATGGAATGTTTTGTGCCCGGACTTGTGACTTTTGCGGCAGTCATGGTATGTTTGTGTCGCTTCTGGTGTGGAGACGAGGCTGTTTCCGTTGCATTTTGAATGTACCAGAGACCCAAGTACAGGCCCGTTCCGCAGTTCAGCAGCATTTTCGCCTCAACGAGGCCCAAACGAGCCGACTCATATCATTCGATCCCAGTTCTGCTATTTGCACTATGGTAAACGAACCACCTCTTGCTCTCGTGTCCAAATATCAAGCCATGACCTTGTATGGGCAAGACCTTGGGGCGACATTGGCCGACAACAAATACTTCAACTTTCTTGCCTGCTTCTCACTCCCGTTCTACAACAAAATGACCCGTCAAGTTGAGACTCCCTTCTCGTGCTTCGGATGCTATTACCACTTTGCACCTGATGAAAACGGAAAGCCACGGGTATCTGATTATGTTGGTGAGCCACTGGACTTTGAGTGTCAGCATGTGGTATATGATCGGGATGCCTTTTTGAAACACTTTCGGCATTGCGAATTGTCACGGCGTTGGTGGGAAGCATGGAATACGCGGCCAAAAGGCACATTTCGCCAAATCCGTTACTCGCCTCTTAAGGCACTTTTGCTAGCAAGATCGAGTGCGGTGACCAGAAAGGTTAAGCCTTCGCCAAAAGATTGGTGAAATACACTTGTCGGTGCTGCTGTGATGCAGACCCCACTGCATGTGGAAGTAGACTAGATTAGTAAATTGTTTTGTTCCCCATTAAAGGAAGCAAGTGTGCATCAAGCCAGGGGCTGTTCTAAGGACTGATATAATTCTGACTACCCGTCGTGCTCTTCAATAAGCTAGTACTGCCCTCATATGTGTACCAAGTTACGACCTGCAATTCTCAGCAGTAAAAACGTCTAGAGTACGACGCACTGTGGGGGGTGGTATTACATCTAAGCGTGCTTTCCTTCATATTTCGAACCGTATGACACTGGCGGAATCTACGACCATTCATACTCGCACTACTGGAAAACACCGCTGAGATGACGTGCCTAGAATAAAACTAGATCTGAATTTGAATATTGTAGCAAATTACTGTGAGCGCTTTTCGACAATGTGACGAATATTGATGAACTTTCGTGGTTATGTATATAACAGCTTCAATTATACATTTAAGGCTATAGTTGACGTCATTTAAATTGTATCTATAGCACTTTAATTGATAAACAACGCCAACACTACTTCTACGACGTCGGCCAATCGGCTCCTGACAGCTATGTTCAGTGGCGTCTCGGCGTGTGAGGTGGACATGTTCAGTTTCAGACTAGCTAGTTACCAAAGCAGCCTGGCGATGCCATGCTTGACCTAGGAATGGGCGCCTTGTTTGACTATGATAGACTGCGTCGTTACATATTTGCCCATGCTTATTCGCCAGCGAATTATGATGATTAAAAGGCTGAGCTAAGGGCGAAGGCAAAAGCAAATATTGTGTGAAGGTGAGAAGGACACGGATTTCAACTAAATGTTTGTTGTTCTTTTGTTCATTTCCTGTCATGAGTATCATCTTCCCATTCGAACCACGAGGTTATATCTGCAACACGTCAATACAAAGACGAAAATACTTATCTTCCATTTAAACACTCAAGGCTTTATCTTGATACAAAGCCATGGTTTTGCCAGGGGTGCTTAGCACCTTGTGCTCGACCCCCATGCACTACAAGAAGACATAGAAGGGAGGGTAGCTGAAAGTGGGCCGGCCATCTGTGGGAATGCAGGCCCCGCACTCTCGGTGACGCTGGTATTCACCGCTACATGTGCCTCAGTACTCGTACTTGTCTTCGCAGACTGGGAATACACTTGATTTCCCCTGTAGCCAACCAATGTGCGGGGGCTCACTGTCCCATTGCTGTAGTCACAGAAACTACCATCACAGTGCGAGTTCTCCTTGGGTACCAACATGTTGTTCGAAGCGCCAGAGGAGTAGACCATGCAGCCAAAGCACAGTGATGGAGCTGCGCATCCTGCAAGCCACTGGTTGCAAGTCAGCTTGTGTTCCATTTTGCTTACGAATAATAGTCTTATGATAAGGCCCACCTTCGCGAAAGCCCCGGAGAAAGTGAGAAAATGAAGGCAAATTGGGTAGCAGCACAGAACTTGCTTTGGGTTGGTCGCCGTTTTTTGTTTCTCGAGACCGGTACCCTGCCCAGGTCATAGATGCCCTCAATATCCGTCAACGGAGTCAAGAGCACGAGAGACAAAAAACAACACAGTATCGGCGACATACGCTGAAAGTACCCAACAGATCCCGGAAGGTACAGTCTACGGCGGGCAACAGAAGCAAATCAGGTAAGTAGAGCCGTGAACTGGATGCTTATATACTTGCTGCACATGTCGGCATGAACAGTAATTTTCAGAACACCGGTCAATCCCATTGTTCTCATATCCAAGAGCGACCCAAAATGCACAAAGAATTTCTATATAATAAGGGGCCATGTTGAACAGCAGCTTCTTACGGCAACCGCGATACGAGCACAAAGAAAACGTGCATAACATGCTGGATTATGAGCAAATTTTATGAAAGGTGTTTTATGAGCAAAGGACTGCAGGCAGGTAAATATATACTAGCGCGAGCGTAATCAGTGCTTTTATCAGAACGCCGGTGTGAGCAGTGGAGGACATCCCAAAATGGGGTTTCCCATTCATGCAGCATGCTGAGCGACTCTTGACCGGTCGGTCTACAAAGATGGCCGACGATCCCCAAGAGCTCCGGCGAGGGTTACGAGTATCAACCACGTCGGGCACCATTCCAGCAATATATTGGTGCATGGGCCCAAGGGAAAAGGGACGCTTACTCCGTACGTACATGCTCATAGAGGCTTCGATACGACTACGCAGGCGCCGAAACATACCCCGACCCCCAAGTACAGGTATGTACCCCGTACATTTGCACCGAGAAATTTTACGGAGCAGATCGAATAGTAAGTGAAAAAAATAGCTGCAGTTGGCTTCACCCCGAAGCTGGATGGATGCTCTCCGAATCTCACGGCTAGTAGTTGCCCATGTACATATGGGCACAGTATACGTAGTTGTGCATTAGATACCTTGGCGTGCGCGTGCAGGCTACATTTGTGGCAGCATAATTACGAGCACAAGACCTGAGACTTTGGGCCTAAACTACTCTCCACAAAGGCCGATACGCCATACGAATGCGGAGGACTCATACGACGTGTAAACCGCAGCGATAGTGCAAATTAATACCTTACGGGTAGATGCACTATGTGATCCACATAGCATTCGACTACGGAGTACTCCGTACTCCGGACTTTGTGCGACGCACACACGGCTTGACAGAAAACCGGGACCGAAGGGGACTCCAACGACATAAGGAAGGAATGGGGAATCAGGGGACCCATATCCTGATAAGAGCAAATACGAGTAACCCCCCTCCCCCTCCTCCGCAACCATGACTCCTTCGTACACCATACAAAAAATGAGAAGAGAATAAGAGGATCTCGGGAGGTCGAGAGAGATCATGGATACGACTACTCCAAGAGCTGAACGTACACCCTGGCACTAATATTGTTGGTTCAGTCTAACGGGTGTTATCCTATTGGTCGTTCCAGGGGGTCAGTGTGAGAGGCCTGTCTAGTCCGGGTGTCTCGGCGTAACTTTGTGAATCCCTCGAGGGCCTTGACCAAAACGCGAATATTTCTGCGAGGACGTACGTGCCATTTGCTTTTATTTTACAAGCCCGAGAGGTAGAGCACGAAGGGTAGCAAAACCCGCGGCTAAGGAGAGCGAGACAATGAAGGTGGCTCCGGCAGCTGCTGGCCCAGTGCCTATCTATCTATCCCCAGAAAGCTAAGACACATCAGGCAGCAATACTCGTAGGGCCATTACTACCATGTCGCGACCGGCACTTTGCGCAGCACCGATAGGGTGTGGTGCGAAGGCGCTGTGAGATATGGAAAACGCATCGTCGACGAGGCGCATGCGACTGCGAGTAAAGTACATACACGTACTAATACACATACCGGTACGGAGCACTCTATACGAACAGAAAACAAATAAAAAACACCCTAGCCATGTATCCCTGTTCCGGTCTCCCACCCAATATTCTATCGCCTTGGCGCTTATGTGGTCGATCGGTCCTCCATAAGAGCACTTTGGGGGAAGACGAGTGTCATGAAGTGGGGACCTTTAAACCAGAGTGTGAAGGCGAGGAGGGCAAAGCCGTCAAGCCTCAACCTAGGGCAAAAGACTGGGTAGAGGCCTTCATCTTCTCCCACACTCAAAGTGGGAAAGAATGGCCACAGCGCTGGCGTACTCGTGTGTGCACACGCAACGAGTATTTGCTGGCAGTGGCCATGACCGACTCGAGTCTGGTGACGGACAAAGTGGAGACTTGTTTCTGAAATAATGAGCCATCACAAACTTGGCTGGGGCGGTCTGTGACGAAAAAGGACTAAGATGCATGCAGTCATGGTTGCATGCCGCAAGCTGTACGGTACTTTGTCTGCACTTGGGCCTCTGCCTCCAGGCCGTATCTCTGCGAAGCTTTGGCGGCCAACAGTCGAAATGTCCTCCCAACACTCACCTCCCGCTTTGAACTTTCTTCTTTTGCTGTGTGTTTCATTAAGCCCCCCTCGGTTAGACAGGCCCAACTCTGCCTAGAGCATTGCATTTGTGTATAAAAGGAACCAGCATCCCCTTCTCAACAACCGGTCTGTTTGGAACCATCCTCAACTGTCATCACCTGGACGCTTGGCACAGTGTCTACTCGTACTATTTCGCCCACTTGGACTATTTATCCACATTGAAGATACCTAGTAAGATCCCCACGATACCCATCAATAACAGACTTCCATGCCTACCGATTTCACCTTTCCCCACTAGTGCAATAGTTAAAATGTCTACCCTCGTGTTCCTAGCTAATGGAACCCCACTAGACCACCAGCATGGATTTCTATCCATTCCTCTTTCCCGTCATCCCGACGCCGGCGTGGAAGATCTTCTCGTTTATGATACACGGGTTCCCTGTTGGACCTGATCCCGCTACTGCCACTACCACCGCCAGCCCGGCCGAAGCTAACACGAAGCGTGAAGAGACGGCTCGCCCCCGCCCCCGCGATGTGCCGGTCTGCGATCATGTGCCCAGCCATGATTGCGATATGACAGCAGTGACAATCGGTGAGCATGAGGGTGGGCATAAGATCAAGAGAAAACCAACAGAAGTACTGCAAAGAGTACTGACATGCAACGCCGACAAGATGAGAAAAGAGAGCAACTGGACATCACCCCTGGCGTTGTGTCGGGTGACGGTATCCCCGACATCAATACGGAGAAATAAGCCAGCGGTGGCGATGTCTCCAGCAGGAGTGTGTCTTACCTCTTTGCCATCGCAGGTTTCTCCAGGTCGGTTTTGAGTGCTTTCAGGGAGGTCGTGTCGTGGAAAGGGTTATGGAATTGTGCCTATTTGCTACTACCCCGGGCAGCGTGTCTGTTTGTCGAAGCCACCCCTTCGTGTTTTCTTTTCTTGGGGCTGAGGTCTGGATCGTACGCAACAGGACGACTAGCCATTAGTGCCTGCTCTGCGAAACACTAGTTACCATCTACCCAGAATACTTATTTGCTTACACAACAGTACCCGTACACACAACCAGTAAAGAACCTTGAGAATGGCAACCAAAAAGTAAAGCGGACCTTGTGCGTCAGCTAGTCACTGTTGCTGCTCAATACGAGGCGCCCCTGAGCTGTTTGTCGCTGGAGAGCAGTCTCGTCCAGAGACGTCACATATCATTGGCTAGATTTACTGTTAGCGTTGCCACCTCTGTCTAGCCGCGTCACAAGTTGGTAACACACATCCAGCAAAAGGAATGCATTAGTACGTTAGTTGGTGGCTAGCTGTCCATGAAAAGCTCAAATATGGATGGTTCTGTAGTGCATTATTGGCTTTCCAGTGATTCAGTATTCCGGTAAATGAGTGCTTTCAAGTCATTGCATCTCTAGGCATGTGAACAGCTTGTTTATTGAGTGTCACAACCCCTATCAGCCGCAGCACCTTTCTCCTCTGAGAAAGAAAAGTATATATGGAGGCTTCTCTGCTCTTTGTCTCCGAGCTGCTTTCACTCTTTCATTATCTCTCCTCACTCAAAGATACCCGAGGCCTATCCTCCACTCCAGCCACATATCACAACAACTCAGCCTTCTCAAGCACACTATGGATTCCGGCATTCAGTCAATCGTCCAAAACAACTCTGTTCCGGGCTATGAATTCCATGCCATTCTCCATTACTTCCCTAAATGGGTTGTTATTATCGACGCTCTTTTGAACGGAATCCGACGTCGCCCTGACCGCCCTTACAGCTTCCAGCCTTGTGAGGGTGAGCTTCGCAAACTATGCCGTCTCCTGTTCCCCACCATTACGCGTTGTCAACACATTGTCCACGAAAAGTCGGCCCCGACGGCGGAAGAGTGCAATGCGGCTTCTTGCCTCTATGTAGGCTTCAGCACGCACCCCATTCTTGTCGCCCACATGTCGGCAATGTTTGACCTTATTTCGGCCTGTGCGGATTTTACAGCTGAACATCAGTACAGCGTGTTTCTCGTCCAGGTCCAGGCCTTTTGCGAGCTAGCTCACAAAGACGTCATGCGTTTGGGAGGGGAGTGGAAGGCATAGGAGCCGGAGCATAAATCTCTGCGGAGTGTCGGCTTGCGAGCTATAACGGTACGGGCTTGGGGATTTATACTAGCACTTGGCGAATCACGTTGTTATCACTTGCGGAGGAATGAGTCGGTTGGGTGCCTGTGAGAGACTAGTATTGTTTTGTTGCTCGTGTTCGTTGTTTGCCTTAAACCACACCTGCCTTCTTTCGTCGCGTCGGGCGATCTTCACCTATACAATTGTACTCCTATAAACACCGTATGCGTCTGCTAGCTCTTGTGACCGTATATAAAACGATGTGCTTTTAACTTGGACTTTTGGGCCAGCTAGGCATGGGCCCTCATTGTCAACTGTGTGCACACTTGGCGTCTAATAAGCGGATCTGTCTTAAGGCAAATACCGAAGTATCCGACGGCAACTACGTAAATTAATCACGAATCTATATTTCCCTGTTGCGATCAAATGCAGTTTTATTCGACGGTGTCTATCTAGGACTCTTCCATCAACCGCCCTGCGTGAATGCCGCCTGTGATCAGAATATCCGACGACGTCTGGTAAGCACTGGCGTTTGAGAGCAAGAACACGGCGGCGCCCTTGAGGTCGCTTCTGTCGCCCATGCGATGCATCGGCGCACCTCTGCCCATAATGGGCCGCAAATGTGGCATTCTTTCGACAAGGCTTAGTGTCATGTCGGTCATAATGTAACCTGGCGAGATGGAGTTGACACGGATTCGTTTATCGGCTAGCTCAACACCAAGTTGCCGGGCAAGCATGAGAACGGCGCCCTTGCTCGCGCAGTAGTCGCTCGTTTGCTGGCCCTCACTAGCAACATAGGCAGCCATGGATGCGATAAACACGAGAGACCCGCCCTTGGGATTGAAGCTTGTGGGGGGCTGTTTCGCCATCTGAATGGCGGCTAGCTGGGCAGCATAGTACGTGCCGAGAATATTGACGTTCATGCAAAGAGCAACCGAATCCGGGGGCCGCTCGAGAAAGGACTGGTCTGGGCATATTCCAGCCGCGGTGATCCTAGCTCCATATTAGATCATTGTCGGTTGCCTTCTTAGTTCTCCGTCGCCTACGTAGCATACGTACAATCCGTCAATACGACCAAAGTCAGTCACGATCTGGTCGAACACGCCCTTCAACTGGGCATAATTCGTGACATCGCCCCTGTTTGTGGCATTAGATATGAAAGCATGGCTTGCAACAGCGCGGACGGGAAACCATACTGGTAGAACTGAACCTTCACCCCGTAGTCATTACGGAGCTTATTGAAGTGTGGATGTGGCTCTCCATTCAACTCGATCACGGCCACATTACCACCACACTCGGCCACAGCAAAGCCAAGAGCCAGGCCGATGCCACGGCCTCCACCGGTGATCACAACAGTGCTGCCCTTTAGTGAAAAGAGATCGAGGACATTTTTTTCGAGGAAGGAATCGACATGCTGCCCAGGGGCCGCGATGCCGCTAGCGAGACGCTCGGCAGCCATGTTGCTTAGCGCAAGTTCTAAGAGTGCGTGCGATTGCAGTATCGTTTAGGCTTAGAGGTCACATTTTATCACAGGAAGCCATCGTGAATTACTCTTACTTATATATACACGATGCCGTTGGAAACGATGGCAACGACAATTTTTGTGTATGAATCCCATGATCATTATCGTCGGCTACTTCGAACGGCGGTATAGCTGTCAGCTGTGGTAGCTATAGGAGTTAGCTGGTTACTTACTGAAAAGCCGACGCAGCATACAGCCGGCTAGTAGGTATCCTGTGCCAGGTGATGCATTCTACGTTTTGACCTCCATAACAATGCTTCTCGAGAACAGGCAGCGGATTAGGGCAGTTTTTCAAATATATTTACACATGGCAATGGATATTTACAAATGGCAATAGATGACATGGGATTCGCCTACGAGTAGTTCCAGTAAGCATGCACGTTGCTCAGCTCTTAAACACTGTCCAAAACAAGTGGCATTATAGCGTATCTATTTTAGTGCGTGCCTTAAAGGCGTGCTAGGAGGTGCTTATTGACAGGAGAAATAGCTTCACCCGTGGCGTGGAACTGGAGAATGTTCTGCATGCCCAACCGCTCGAATCCAATGTGAGAGTCAAGTGATGCGCCAGCGGTATGGGACGTCACTTCCACATTCCTCCGTCCTAGTAGCGATTTGTGCACGTGAGGCTCGTCAAAGTGCACATCGAGACCGGCCGCTGAAATCTGGCCGCTGTCCAGAGCAGACACGAGCGCTGCTTCGTCCAGCAGCTTTCCACGGGCCACATTGACTACACGCGCCCCCTTCTTCATACCGGCAAAAGCAGCCTGGTCGAACAGCACACGGCCGTCGAACGGAGTAGCAACCACCACGCAGTCCGCCTCTGCGAGCAAAGCGTTCCTGTCGCTGTAGTACTTGGCGTCGGTCTGTTTTTCGATGCTCTCTGGCAGACGCACCACGTCGCTGTAGAGGATGGTCATGCCTAACGAGGCATGTGCTTTCGCCGCTACGAGCTGGCCAATGCGGCCAAAGCCGATAATCCCGAGACTGTGCCCTGAGGGGTTGCGAGAAACGGCGCCGATATTTTGGTTGGCGTCGCTGAACTGGTCGGGGTTGCCGGAACGCGCCGCCGCTGCCGACCAGGCGAAAAGACGGAAGACGGACAGAATATGCCAGATGGCAGCGTCGGCGACAGACTCCGTGCACGCCTGGGCCGCGTTGCAGTACAGGATGCCTGCGTCGGGTCAGTCATTGCGGGCTGTTTTGGCGTCCACAAAGTCCATAAACTTCTTACCTCTGCGCGCTAGACACTCGGTGTCGACCCAGTCAAAGCCGGCGCCTGCACTGGCATAGATTTTGCATGTCGACGGCAGCAGCGAGATGAGCTCGTCGTCCCAGCGCCCCATTTCACCGCCCGTATTCCAGAATGGGCGGTAGATGGCAAAGAAGTCGCCAAAGGTCTTGCGCTCCAGAGCTGCCTTGAACTCGGCGCGGCTCATGCTGTACGACCTCTTGATCTCAAATCGATCGCGGAATTCCTCATACAGGCCATGGTTCCAGCGGATGTCGTCGCCGAGCTGCAGCACAACGGGCTTGGTGTTGGTGGTGGCCATGATTGTGCAAAAGTGATGTGTTCCTCGTGCTGCTGTTTGTCGAGTACGAGTTCTCTGTGCTGCAGAGTAGTACTAGGCAAGCTTTCAACACAGGCGGCGACGAGCCGTTTTTGATGCTAGCTTAGCTCCGGGTTCGCTTCAAAGGTCTGCCGAAACTTGAGGTGATTTTTTCCGGCACGCCAGACCACCCATAAGCTCGCCGGGGGATTTTACTCCATTGGCACGAGATTAGCGGCCCTAGACAGCACATCATACCCGCCCCTCCCCCATATGTGCCAACTGAGGTGGAGGGCGCACGTGGTGCCTGGAACAGGTCACGCTCCACGAATTGCCGGTTATATGCGACCGCTCCAAAAATTCCACGACGACCCCGAGCTCTGTCCGTTCCTTTTCCCAAGCCGGAAACCCCGACAAGCTCCCGAGCCCCAAAGTTCCCAGGGTGGCATTCTTGACCTGAAAAGGGGCAAATCTCGCCGGACCCGCAACTCCATCCCCAGAAATCCCCAAGCTAGAAGACACTACTCCGCAACTGACTCGGACTGCAAATCCCTGTTGCGGGGAGAGCTGTATGTACGAGTAGTATCAAGTTTAAAGCAATCATCTTATCCCATAATTAAGGTACCCGTGCCGGCCGTAGAGTAAACCAAGGTGTGGAAAGCATCGCGCAACTGAAGCAGGGACGAAACACGGCCTCTTTTTTTGCTTTCTGAATGAGTATCGCCATGACCATGGAGACGAATCGAGTTCGTGCCAGTGCAGCTTGCAACCACTGCCACGCTCGCAAATCCAAATGTGACGGGAAAACGTCCGGGCTGCCTTGCTCCGGATGCCGGCGTCGCAGTTTGAGTGACTGCCGGCTTCTCCCATCAGCCCGGGGTAAGTACCCACGAAAGCATACTGCCGAAAAGCGACAAGCGCGGCAAAAGCCCTCTGAATGGGCCGACAAAACGAATCAGCGGCTGTCGGTTCACATACCATCGACACTATATGCACCGGCTTCAGAATCAGAGTCACTCACGCAGCTGCTTGGCTCCCGACCACAAAGCGCCTTGGATGGGCCGCTCGATGCTCAGCTCTTCGATTTGCCCGCTTGGCCAGACCCGCAGCCACACACTCCGGCGTCCCTCGCACAAGAAAATCCCAGGGAGCCGTCCCCGCCATCCAGTCACACCTCCACCTTGGATACGGAATCGACAGAGTCGACATGGGTGGACATTTTTGAGGCGTTCCTGCGCGGTCGTGGCACCAACGACATTGCCATTGACAAAGCTAGCATCACATACCTGGGAGAGACATTCCCATTGGCAACTGTGCTGGATGGCCTTGGACGAGAAAGTGGGCGGCTCCAAGTGCACCACCCCGGACTCCCCATACCCAGCAGCCCAAAGGGAAAGCCTCTTGACATAGGCGCTACTAGCTCACCCCCACATCTACCCCCCGAGGATCTCGCCTACCTGACAGCCAAGGGGGCTTTCGAGCTGCCCACACATGACTGCTGGACCCAGCTGGTGTCCACATTCGTCGAAACAGTGTATCCTATCTACCCGGCCGTCAACTTGCAGGATTTCAAGCGCCAGGTGGACTCCAAAACATTGCCCTGGCTCCTCTGCCATTCTATTTGCTTTGTGAGCACGACATATTGCCCCATCCAAACTCTCCATAATGCTGGCTTCCGGAGCCGCCGCGACGCCCTGTCACACTTTTACGCCAAGACCAAGCTGCTGTTCGACTTTGGCTTCGAAAAGAACAAGCTTATACTGCTCCAGACTGTGGTGTTCCTCACATTCTGGCCAAGCGGTCCGACCGACGTATGGACGTTCTACAACTGGGTTGCCTTTGGTGTGGCGCTGGCAGAAAGCATGGGCAGTCATCGGTCCATGGCCAATCTCAATGTCGCCCACAAAGACCGCGGCCTCCTGAAGCGACTGTGGTGGATTCTCGTTGTTCGC
The DNA here is from genome assembly GCA_001513895.1 of Graphilbum fragrans. NCBI lineage: Eukaryota > Fungi > Ascomycota > Sordariomycetes > Ophiostomatales > Ophiostomataceae > Graphilbum > Graphilbum fragrans. The sequence goes on from LLKO01000012.1 coordinate 84,164, forward strand.
GATGCCTTCGGGGCAGCCATGTTTGGTCGACCCATGCGCGTGAGCAGTATAAACTGCGATGTCGAGTACGTCAACGCAGACGACTTTGCTTCTGATTATGAGCAGCTTACTGCTGCGGAAGAGCAGTATTACCATCTTGTGTGTGGATATTTGATCCAAGCCGGCAAACTGGCCGTCATCCTGCAGGATATGATCACAGGCGGCTTTGGAGCACTACGCAAAGAGATTAGTCCGCACTCACTGCGACGGCTACTGGACGACTGGCGGTCCCAATTACCGACAGAGCTGGACTGGGGCGAGGCCACGCAGACCGAAGCATCTCGTCCACTCGCAGACATGCTGCAGGCAACGCTATCGCTGCTCTATGATACTCTCCTCATCTTTATGTACATGCAAACATCTCCATCATCCAAAGCCCTGGCCTCCCAGCGAGAGCAACAGCAAGGTACACACCCCAACAACGAACAGGGACAACAGCTAGAGTCGCCAAATACCGGCACCAATGCTCCACCAACCAACGTCGGCGGCTGTAGCCGCTCTGTCGAGCTCCCACCGGCAGTATACGAAGTAGCCGATCGGGTGATCCACTTGACTAGTGTTCTGTTGACACAGGGACTTTTAGTGGCCATGCCCCATGAAATTTTCACCGGTCTCTTTGTGGCTCAGGTCGTCTCCTACTCGAACATAGCGAGCTCTAATGCAAGTGAGGCAAAGCTGGCTCGCTCCCAAGTGAGCTGCTGCCAGATGATCTTGCATAATATTCGGGACTTTTGGGATCCCGCTTTGTGGATAATGCAGCTGTTCAAAGTGTTACTATCGAAGCATGGAGGTGGAAGTGGGAGTGCTAAAGTCAACTTCGATGGCACAAGCAAAGGGGATGCTGCTAGCGATGCTTTCGACCACAGCGTTCTGCTGGGAAAGGAAGAAGACGGAATTTGTGGCGGAAAGGTCTCAGCTGTGGACAATAGTTCACGGACGGCAGCCTTTTATGGTACGGAAGGCGGAAGTGCTAGCCAGATGAACTTGGGGGCTGATCCGTGGGGGTGTCGTCCTCAAGTCGATCAGACGCATCTAAACGGGATGCAGGGGTTTGCCTTTGACTTCTTGAACACGGAGCTACTGGGCGATTGGAATATGTACCTGGGTGATCTTAGTGCATCCTAAATGGTCCCATGCGCTAGCAGTGGGTGCTGGGATATGATTCATAGCGCAGATGTAGGACTGTATTGACTAATGCTACTTGATACCCGCGTGCTTGCGGTGTTGTACTCTGCGTAAGCTTACCAAAACCACCTCAGAGTTGGGGCAGTGGTGCTCTCAGTGTTTGGAGACACCCGTACCTTACAGCCGCCATTCCCCACTCCCATGTAAGTCCAATCCGGATGCCAGCCATTAAAAGGTGACATATGTGAGGAGACGCTTGTATAACGGCTGTGCGTAGTAAGCATCCAAGAATGCAATATTCTCCTCGGTCAGCGGTCGACGACCCGAGTGAATATCAGCCTTTGCAGGATCGACCCATTTTGTTTTGTAGATGATTTTGTAGGACAAGAACGACACAATAAACAGGGGCAGACAAAGGAACGTCTTGAAAAAGTTCTCGGCCGTAGTGGGGGCGTCGATGGGGAAAAGAGAAAGGTAAAATGTCGAAGCAAGCACAAGCACACTAGTAACAAGCAGGAAGATAGAGCCCAACGGCCATGCCTTGTTGCGGAATGCGTACGGCAGCTTAAGCGGGTCGTCGTTCTGTGCCTTGAATGCGAGACGCATCTTGTAGTTCGAGATGCAGATGACAATGTACGCGATGAAGTAAACCGTGGCGGACACTGTGCTGAACCACGTGAAGACAATGGCACCAGTGGTGGAGCAGCTAAAATAACAGTAAATAAAACGCCGAAAGCCACGAAGCATATAACCGGTAGCATTAGTTCAACTTACTTGATATAAGTGAAAACGGTAGCCAAAGCCATGGAAACACCGAGCGAAACATAAGGGCGGCCCTTGCTGTCGATGCGAGAGAAAGCCTTAGGAAAAAGACCCATGCGGCCCATGGCGGTAGACATGCGGGACGTGAGATAGAGAGACTCGGCACCAATGCCACAAAGACCCATCATCATGCAGGCATTCATAATGTCGGGAAGCACTTTGATGCCGGCATTGTCCATCGCGATCACAAAAGGAGAAGCAGCCACGGTTGAGGTTCCCAGCAGACGCGGGTCGTTGTACGGGACCAGAACAGTGATGAAAGCCACAGATGTGAGGTAGAAGAGGAACAGGCGAGCCAGAAAGTTGTTCATGGCACGAGGGAAGCTGTAGCGCGGGAGAGCTGCCTCACCGTTGGTGATGCTGTTAAGCTCCTGACCACCACACGCCCACGAAGCCAACAAAAAGCCTTGCGCAATACCCTTGAGCCACGTATTAGCATTGACTTTGTTCCCTTTTCTTCTATCTCCGCTAGGTCGTGGACAGAAGAGTTACCTTGTAACCGTTCGGGAATGCCGGTAGACTGGTGTAATTCTCAGCGTGATGTGTTGTACCCGTTGGTCCCGCTCCGCAAATCATGGCAATGCAGGTGAAGATGATGATCACCATGATGACAACCTTGATGGAAGACGTGACAAACTCGAATTCTCCAAACCATCTGTTCGGCAAGAAGTGAATAGAAAAGACCACGAAGAGGTAAATGGTCATGCAAGCCGCTGTCGGTATCGCCGTGGTCCAGTATGATAGAATCAACTGGAATACGGCACCTTCAGAGGCAATGACAGAAATCCATGCCAGCCATTCACAGAGTCCTAGAACCATTAGCTGCCGTTTGTGGAATTATCATTGATAATTTATGAATTACCGACATACCGATTGCAAATCCACAAGCCGGGTCAACGAAACGAGCAGCGTGGTCGATAAAGGCGCCAGACGTAGGGAAGATAATGCAGGCTTCGGCCATCACATCAATGGTGGCGTATGCCTGTGCACAGACGACGATGAATCCGATCCACATACCCGGGTAACTACCATACCGTAGAGCCTAAGAACAGGGGCCGCTGTCAGAATACTCTAGTTGGCGTGATGCCACGTGTGCGCCGTTTGGATATGCGACGGAGGCGATGGCAAACTCACCTTTCCCGTGCTAACGAAAAGACCAGAACCAATGCAGCCGCCCATCACAATCATCTGAATGTGGCGCGACTTGAACACACGACGGAGTTCACCCTTCTGGGTATCCGCCGCCTGATCCGGATACTCATAAAACTGGCGGGTCTCAACGGCAGGAATACTGGCAACATCCGGTGTGTCCCCTCCACCCTTGACGTCCTTGACGTCGTAGTTGAATTCCTTTGTCCCCATATCCTCCATGGAAGACGTAATTCTATTTCGAGTAGTCATGATGAGATTTCCGGCTTGAAGCCCTGAGAACAATAGGGCAGCTAGGGTTGAGCAGAGACATGAACGAGACACCAAGTGGAAGTGCTATGATATTTATATACTAGGCATAGGTGAAAGGTGTGCAGTGGGAGTTCGTTATCAATTACAATGCTGGGGAAGCTAGATACTTCCTAGAGCTCATCTATCTATCTGCCCCAGCTTATTAGACGTATGCAACCAAGCAGCCGTGATAAGCAATGGCAAGATGCTTAGAGAGAAACTGGTTTAAGGAAGGGCAACTTTGGTGATATCCTGGCTACGCCGTGGTTGGTTGATAAGGCTAGCCTCTCAACTGGTAAATATCACGGAGCTCCGCATCTTGTAGATAGGATTGTTTACTCAATCGGGCGACTTGGATAGGGGTCCCCACGAATCGATCCATTAGTTGTATGCATCAAGCTGTCTTCGCTTGATCTATTCCTAGTCTTCAGAGCCAATCTATCGATATACAATTAGGATAAACCTCGATGTCTAAGTGCCTCTAGGAATAACAGGCAACTAACGCCATGGCATGCCTTTGAGGTGCGTGACCTGTGGACGTCCTGGTCGAGTGGCTAACCCCAAGCGCAGCAGCCAATCATAATGCTTCTTTATGTCAGGGTATTGGGCTAGTGCGGATGCTCACTGCTGTTTACTGCGCTCTGGGGCGGAACACAGTAATGCATATGTTTTGACGGCCTTCGTGCACGCGTTCTGTTCACTCCATTTCTTAATAAGCTTTGAGAAATTCAACTAAACAAATCAAACAACAGCTACATAGCCGTTTTTTCATGGAAATGCACAACTAGCATCAAACCCGGGAGGCAAAGCTCCGGTATTTGCCTCTTAAATCCCTTAGGTTTGTCACCATATCATTTGCAGTGCACCAGGGGCGAGCAAAATAGAAGTCGGTCCTGCTATTCAGTAGACAGGTTGCTTATTACGTATTCCGATTCAAGAGCCCTTCTTCCTGTGTGGTGGCCGTGGACACTTTGCGACAAATATGTAGGAAACCCGACTTCCGGTGATGCAGGATATACTTGAGCCAATCCCCATCAGCTGTATAAAAAGATGGCAACTCACACCTTCATGTAACCTAGCTATCACAGGCCCAGCGAAGATAAGGGGCCTAATAAGTGGACAACGGTAGCTCGATTTTAGCCCACTGATAAGGTCCCACCACTTGAAGTGACAGTCCAGTCTGGCCCCATTCCGGCTAATGGGTTGATTAAGGAAGGAGACAGCGTGTGGTGGCTGGAGCTCTCAGTTGAAACCTTCAAGCTCGAGCTGTTTTACATCTCTAAGCTTCAGTAATTCTAGTAGAAGATTATATGCTTGTTCTCACGACGATCCTTTAGCTAGTTGCTACGTGCTCCCTTTTGCAGCTACATTTCAAAGCAAACACTCACAGCATATCCAAATACCTTTCCAAGTCAAAAAAATCTTCCTCACGATGGCAAACCGTGGTGCATCTCTTGACCCCAATGTCTTGACAATCTCCGATCTGAAGGAGTATGGCTCCAAGAAGTTGGAGAAATCTTACAGAGGTACAGCAAGCATACGATCCGAAGAGCTTTCTTAGACTTGGACTGACGCCAAAACTAGACTTCATCAATGAGGGAGCCATGGACTTGATAACGTATATACCCTCCCCGCCCACGGATGTCAATACAGTCACCATACTAACAACATGGGGGTTTAGATTGCAAGATAATGAGCAAGCGTACAATCGGTATAAAATTCTGACGCGGGTTATGAAGGATGTATCGAACATCGACATGTCTACAACTGTCTGGGGAAAGAAGGTGCGTGTCATAGGCAGATTGTCTGTGTTTCGAAGTCTTGTATAGCCCGAGCTCCAGACTAACGGCCCAGGTGGCATTCCCCTTTGGTTTTGCACCGGCGGCGTTCCATAAATTGGCACATCCAAACGGCGAAGTAGGCACATCTCGTGCTGCTGCCAAGCTGAACGTGGCCATGGCGCTGTCCAACTACTCAAACTGCTCTTTGGAAGATGTCGTGGCCCAACGCAAACAAAACCCCTATGCTATGCAGCTCACTCTTGTCCGAGATCGATCTGTCACTTTGAAAACAATCAAGCGCGCCGAAAGTAAGACGCACTGCCTCACGACATCTCAATGCTCGAACTCTGATACTAACTACTCGTTTAGAGGCTGGATATAACGCGCTTATTCTGTCTGTGGATGCTCCCATGCTAGGCATGCGTCTTAACGAGTACCGCAATTCATTTTCGATGCCACCGGGTGTTACGCTTCCAAACCTCGAGTCGCCAGGGTCTGACTCGATGGAAGGTGGAAACAAAGGCCTGGAGTACGGTGAGTTGTATTTACACGATCGACAACGTCGCCTGTAGCAGATACAGTACTAACTCTTCGGTTAGAGGACAACCTTGACTGGGCGAATGTTATTCCATGGATGAAGGCGAACACGAAGTTGGAAATCTGGATGAAGGGCAGTAAGTGGTACCGCATCTTCATATATTATTGCATCACATATTGGGCAGCTTCTAACATCTCGAAAGTTCACACTCCCGAAGACGTTGTTCTAGCCATCGGGCACGGACTGGACGGTGTCATTATTTCCAACACAGGTGGGAGACAGCTGGATAGCGCCCCCGCGACGCTAGACTCTCTGAGAGTCTGTGCTCCCGTAGCGGCTGGGAAGATAAAGATTGGTGTGGACGGTGGCATTCGCCGGGGCAGTGATATCTTCAAAGCACTGGCACTGGGAGCTGATTTCTGCTTTGCCGGCCGCATTCCATTTTGGGGTCTCTCGGTACGTTGCTATGTGATTGATCTTCTCGCCAAGATGAATGCTGACGATTACCTTTAGTACAAGGGTGAAGAGGGTGTCGAGCTTGCTCTCAAGATTCTCATGAACGAGTTCAAGATAACCATGTCTTTGGCTGGGTAAGAACTGACCCCGTTGAAAGAGTCACATACTGGAATGCTAACTGCGATTTTAGATGCCAGCGAGTTGTGGATATCAGCCGGTCCCATCTTGCGCTTCTCGGGTCTGATGGTGTTCTTGCCAAGCTATAGAGGACACATGTGGCCTTGCACATAATCCAATATTGTGTTGGAGGAATTGAACTATTGGTGAGAGGTGTGAATTTAGAGTTTTACTTTTATTTCAAGGCTGCGTGTAATATATCGAAGCATAAATAAAATGAATCTGTTCTGTAAAAAATGGAAGAGATATCTCAGCCAATGCAACAGCTTGGGAATATACATTTAGCTTCATTGCTCTACATCTATAACTGCAACCCCCTCCCCCCAGACTCTAGGGCTTAAAAGCTTGATGTTATAGTTTCCAGCGAATGGGGCTGTCCGTCTTATACATCTGCTAGCATGCACATTTGAGTTACCTCGTGACTATTTAGTTGCATGAATCCCCCACAAGTTTATTTGCTTCAATAGAATAGCCCCCGTACTGATCTACCCAATATTGACCCACACGATTGTAAGCCGTATTAGAGATAGGATCCCTGGACCGCTATGGCTTGCCATGTTTACTGTGCTCCTAAGAAAGTATATCAGCACGATAAGGTATGCTATGGTTAATGGTCAGAGATAGGATATCAGTGGGGCTTTTGGTTCAGATACGTGTTATGGGGAAGGCGACGCCGTTGGCTTCTTAGAGAACTTAAAAGCATTAACCTGCATCTTGCTTCTGCAACTGAGATCAATCTAAACTGCACATCATGGGGTTGGGCTTGGTAGAAGATAGACTCGAGAATCGTAGTTGCAAAATATATAACCGCTATCCATGTCGAGTTCAATAACGAAAACAATCAAAACAGAAGGTTAACTGATCAAATCGTGCACGAATCACCTGCGGAAGATTCTTCTAGTGGGTTTAATTTCAGTGACGTGCTACGCAAAATCAAAATGCCTTCTGCTGCAACCCCATCAGTGTCCGCGTTGCTGGCAGAGGTCAGCGACGCTTATGCGAAGGAGAACCCGAAGAGCGGGGAAATCTGCAAGCGCGCAGCAGCCGCAACGCCCGGAGGTCAGAGCCCTGAGGTTATTTTGATGCAAGGAACATCATGATGATTGACTTGTTTCCCACTCAGGCACGACTCGTAATGTTATCTACTTCAAGCCATTTCCGGTGGTGATGCAGTCTGGCGAAGGGCCGTACCTCACAGATGTGGACGGGCACAAGTATCTCGATCTGTGCGCAGAGTACAGTGCATGTGCCTTTGGCCACTCGCACCCCGTGATTAAGAAGGCCATGATCGATGCCATTGAAGATGGTATGTCTCTGGGTGCTGTGAACAGATATGAAGGCCGCCTTGCCGAGCTCATCGTGGGTCGTTTTTCCAGCATGGACAAGATTCGGTTCTCGAACTCGGGCACGGAGGCTGTTACGACCTGCCTTTCCCTGATTCGGGCATATAGTGGAAAGAGCACCTTTATGTTCATGGAGTATGACAAGCAATACACTGAGTGAGACCGGTGGCAAGCTCGCTAACATGACTAGTGGAGGTTACCACGGCGGTTTGATGGCATTTTCGAGCGAGCGCGAAACGAACATGAAGCCGGCTGGCACTCGCACTATGAATGTGCCACATAAGGTCGTCCTGTCGCCATACAACGATATCGCGTCCATGCAGAAGCTGGCCGAAGACAACAAGGAGGACCTTGCCGCTATTGTTATTGAACTGATGCAGGGCTCTTCGGGCTGCATCCCTGTGGACCCCGAGTTTGCGCGGGCTTGCCGTGCCAAGGCAGACGAGCTTGGCTGTGTGCTCATGTTTGACGAGGTTATGACCAGCCGTATGTCGACTGGCGGATACCAGACGATGCTTGATGTGTATCCCGACATGACTACGCTTGGCAAGTACTTCGCCGGCGGTGGCCAGAACTTTGGTGCTTTTGGCGGGAAGGAGGACATTATGAAGCTTCTGGAGCCATATCAGCCGAATGGTGTTTACCACTCTGGAACGTACAACAACAATGCGACCACAATGCGGGCTGCTGTGGCGGTTCTTGAGGATATCTGGACCCCCGAGGCTGCCACTGATCTGTTTGAAAAGGGCGAGTGGTTGCGCGCCGAGCTGAACAAACTGTCGACGGAGCTGGGCTCCCTGCTGTATGTCAGCGGCGTTGGAAGTCTTATGCAGGTGCATTTCACCGGCAAGGTCGTTCGCAACTCGGACGATGCCCGGCAGGGGAGTTCAGAGCTCCGCGAGCTGTTCTTTTACGACATGCTGAAGCGTGGGATTTTTGTTGCTCGGCGTGGCGCTATTCATCCCATGACTGTGCACACGCGTGAGCAGCTGCAGACATTTATTGAAGCGGTGCGTGACTTCTTGGTGGAGAGATCTAGCTTGACTTCGAAGTAATGAGAGGATAGGAGGCAGACATAGGTATATGGCAGAGGGAATATACTGTATACATATGATGCGGATATTCTGCACTATAGCCATGCTGCTTGGCGAAGATTGTATCAAGGGTGCCGACGCATGGGCGACTGGTATTGGAATCAAGAACAGTTCTCTATTCATATGATATTGTAAAACTAAATCACTATTAATGGGAGCCCATAGTGAACCAACACAGTCACGTAAATACATCGCCAATCATACAGTACGAACACACTGTGCGAAGCATTTACCCAACACATATGTCTCGATTCCTCTAGCCAGGATTTTCGGAAGTACGTCTCAACATTATAGACTGGGGCAGGGGCAGGCGGCTTGAAGATACTCGCCAGGTCTAGACATGAGCACGAGCATGGAAGACAGAATATATTAACTACGTCTACTCTCGTAGAAGGCACAGATAGGGCTTAGGTTAGTTAAGGACGGCGTAGTTCACTATTGATGCCTTTGAGAAAGCCACACCCAAAATTAAAATAATCAATCAGTGCTAATCCGCATGATCATCAAACCCGTCGACTAGTGACTCAAGAATGTCCATCAAAAGTGAAACTGTCAGAGGCTCCTTGTTAGCACGCACAATAGACGCCGCACATGCCATTGCATTTTTGATCTACGTGAACAACAGTTAGCCAATGCTTCGTTAGTTTATGCTTTGTTGTACGAGTACATACCTCACGGCCATTCATGGGCCGTGCAGCTAGCCGCGTAATGTTTTCTTCATCGATGTCCTCGCTGTTAATTTCCTCCGGAAGACTGGTGATGAAGTTTTTCCAGATTTTCCGCCGACCCTCTTCATCTAGCGGGGGATAGTGGAACTTGAAGTGGATGCGGCCTGCATATGTCAGTGGAATGGAATATGTAAATACTGGGTCTCTACCCTAAGCATGCTCACTTTTGAATGCCTCGTCGATTTCCTTTTGTCGGTTCGTGGTGAGGATGACAATGCCTTGGAAGTATCTGTTACGTTAGCCATGGTATCATCCGACAAAAACACGGAAATCTCAAAGTTTACGCACTCAAGCCTGCGCAGAAATACGCTGACGACAGCGTTGCGCTCCAGTTGGTTCTCGCCACGGCGGTAGAGGAACACATCAGCTTCGTCAATCAGCAAAACGCAGCGCCACCGGCGCGTGATGTCCAAAACCATGCCCAGGCGCTGGTCGACGGTATTGACAACGGTGCCGAGCTCGCCTGCCGAAACAGTGTAGAGTGGCCGCATCGACATTTCAGCCACGGCTTCCGCTGTCAGCGTTTTGCCAACACCCGGACTGCCGCTCAGCAAGCCAACAAGGCCTTTGCTCTTGCCAGCAACCACATCCGACAAGGCACCGTCGTCAGTGCGATGCGACAGAACCAAAGAGCTAATCAGGCGGCGCTTCTTCTCGTCGAGGATGAGTCGGCCAAAAGCAGATAGGTTCCAGTCCACATCCGTCATGTTCGATACCGAAAAAACGCCCCATTTCTTGGCGGCAAACGAGAAGCCCAAGGCACGGTGGTTGCAGACGATCATGTCGTCGTCGTTGAGAAGCGATGCGGCGATCGTGCTGGGGACCCAGGGCTTGAGCATCAGCGTGTCGTTGGGATTCTGGGCTCGGAAGGCAACAGGATCGACCATGATGCGCCCAGTTGCGTGGAAGCGCTCTTCGGCGGGCTGGGGCATGCTGTTGTCGGTTTGGCAGCCAGCCGTGCCTTGGTACTCGCGGCACATGGGCGCCGACATGAGATTGACAAACACGTGGCCACGGGCGCGCAGTTGCTCGCGCATCGCATCGGCCCCGGGAAGCATGGGCAGCGGGAAGACATCGAGGCTGACGATTTTGCAGCTGCCATCGAACTCGGGAATGCGAATTTCGGGAACGCTCCAGCCGAAATCGGTGCCGTCGTGGGAGACCATGCGGCCGTTGACAGCGAAGTAGTTGCCGTTCTGGCTCTCGACGTATCTGCCTTTGTTGTAGTACAAGGCCTGGGGCTCGCGCAAAACGTTGGCTTTGGTAAAGACAATGTCGCGGGGCTGGAAGAGCGCCCATAGTAGGCCGTACGTGATGTCGCCATGGGCAAGGAGAGATTTGAGGTCGAGGAGAGTGCTACCAAACTCCTCCTCGATGAAGTCCCGAGCCGTTTTAAGATCTTGGATGAAGCCTTTATCGGGCTCCGCTGCGGCCTCTTCCTCAGCAATGCGCTTTACGATGGACGGATGCGCATGGAAGAAAGAGCTGGCGTCGATCTATCAAGATTTGTTAGACTCCCGAGTCTCCGTTGCGCTTGGAAATGGCTTACTCTTGGCGGGTTTTTCGTCAGTTCCATGCCCTCCATGCCCTCGAACACCTCCTGTAGAATCCCAGCAAGGCGCGGCGACTTGACGTCGACTTCTGTCGCTCGGACGAGGCCTTTGATGCTGATAACGCGGCGCACCACGATCGCATATTTGAGGAAACGGTCTTGCTGTGGCTTGGGCTTGGCCGTCTTGACAAAATGCCACTGCCGGTCCTTCCTGGAAACAGTGTTAGCTTTCCCGTCATCAGAGACTGGCCCAAGTCTACGTACTTGCTCCATATCTGGTCTACACGCAGCAGTCGGCGGTCGCGTGGAGCAGCTTCAGGCCCGTTTGCCTTCTCCTTCTTCTGTTCGCCATTGGTAGCCATGGCTTATGATTGATTATGATTGATTCAGCTGTTGTGGCTTCCCTCTGCGAGCAAGTCCTCGTTCCTGGGATAGCACAGGCTGATGGCTCAGGAGATATTGGGAGAAGATTGGTTTGCAATGAACTATGAATTGTCCACGAGGGGTGAGATTGTTTCATACGACTGACTACCCCGTATATAATATTGCACTTCATCACGTAGCCACAAAGCTAAACCATCTTTAGCACCTTTAGCCCCCATTGAGGCAACCAGGAAACACCCGTGCTGGCGGCCCCCCTTCGGGTAGCTATGAGTACTGGTCATACGGCTGAGGGGGCCGTGCAAGGCAGGAGTGCATAGGGGAGGATTTGGTGTGGCTCTTGCTACAGGGAATAAGGGGGCAGTGTTTCCGGAAAAAGTCACAATAGCTCAGTAGCAGCCACTGACGGCCACTGACAACCGCAGCTTGAGTGGGTTGGGTGACATCGGCGCCATTACGTCTCACCACCTGTCCACAGTGCAGGGGGTGTTATGGGTCAACTTTGGTGTTTCTTCCAGGCGATGTGGGACGTGCTGACCCCTCCGTGGATCTGTGCGGCCGCCCGGGGCAGAAACGCTCGCGGAGGTAGCCTTATTCTGATTAATAAAACATTCAACCCTTCTTCGACGGCTTTCGAGCATCGCTCCGACCTCCGGGTGGTCGTGCTTTCTACAACTCACTATTCAGAGGAAGCCAGCGCGCACAATGGAGGCCACCGAGACGGCGTTTTCACGCGCAGTGCGTGAGTTTGTTGCTACGCCCACAAAGAAGAAGAAGGCCAGCTTCATCAACGATGTGCTGCGAAAGCGATCTACTGTTGGGGCCCAGGAGGTCCAAGAGCTGATGCTCACGATGGAGACCGATAGTCTGCAGCACAAAGTCTCGCGACGGATAGTGCGGCCAGTTTTTGATGCTATTCTCGACTATTCTGGTGTGATAGATACGCTGAGTAGGTGCTTCTGCTTCAGACGGCCGGGATTCCCTCAGCGGGCGGTTCTAACATTTGCTCTTCAGGCCAGGCCGACCCAATGCCAACGGCTTTGATTTGGGGTGGACTCAGGGCGGTCCTCGAAGTATGTTGAGGTTCCAACCCAAATTCTTCCGAATTACCAGGGCTAATACTGACAATCACAGTGCTTTCGCAGGTACGCGACTCTGATCGACAAAATCGAAGAACAGATGAAGCGACTCGGCCGCGAACTCAAACGCATGAAGGAATACGAGGAGCTGTTCAAATCGTCCACGGACATGCAACAACTGTTGACGCAGTCATACCTGGCAGTGATCAAGTTCTGGGTGCGTGTGGAGTCCCAGTGCAAAACATCTGGCTTCGTTCTCGCCGCGACATCCTTGACGTCGTTTGCCACGTCCAAGCTCGACGAGATCCTTTCCGAGATATCTGAAAACAGCAACAACATCGCCAAACTCGTCCCCATTGTGCAGGAGAGACTACGCCGAGGGGAGCACGAAGATGCTTCAGAAGAGCTGCGGAAAGCCGGAGTGGTCCTCAACCAACTTCTAAACGGCCAGAAAGAAGAACGAGAAGGTCAGTAGATTCGACGGGCCAAAAACCCACACGTCCTTGTGCTAACAGAATATCGCAGCCCGCCGAAAGAAAGAGGTCGGACAGTGGATTACCGGAGGCGCCCAATTGAACGAAAGCAACAACCGCCACCAGTACCAACACGAAAGCGCCCTCCTGCCTGGCACCGGCACCTGGTTGCTTGACGATCCGCATTTCCGGTACTGGCAGGACGCTCTGTCTGGCTCCAATGTCCTGTGGCTGCATGGCGGTATGGGCGTGGGAAAATCCGTCACCTGTGCCAATGCTGCCAGGGCTCTGCGAGAGCAGCAGCACGCTTCGGTGGCAGTGCAGTACTTTAGCTTCGACGAGAACGACAGACTGCTGAAGCTGTACCGGAACGTCGCCGACCAGCTCTTTTACGAGGTATACGCCACAACACAGGACGAGATATCGGAAGAGGTCTATGCCATGGCCCAGCAATCAGCGACGGTGCAGACAATGAAGACTATGATCAAAGCGCTGGTGGCTGAGACCCAAATCACATATGTGTTGGTGGATGGTCTCGACGAGGAGTATGCGAGCGCCGAGCGATGGCAGGCAGCCAGCGACGTGGTGGGCTTCTTCCTCGAGGTGGCCCGGCAGGATGGCTCGAGCTTGAAGCTGTGGTGTAGCTCTCAAGACCGGCGCAAGGTGCGAGATCTGATGGATGGGTCCGAGCAGATCCAGCTTACGGCAGCCACCAACAACCAGGACATCGAGAAGCTGTTCACGGCTGCCCTGCAGTCTCCCGACTTTGAAGAGCGCGACGCCGAGGCGAAGGAGTCTGTCCTGATGTCCCTCAAGCGACAGGTGGACGGCAATTTTCTATGGGCACGGCTGATGTTGGATGCCACGAGCGAGGCCGTCACCATGAAAGAGTTACAGTTGATGCTCTCCAAGGGCCTTCCGGGTGGCTTCGAAGAGTACCTAGGACGCAAGATCCGGAGCCTCAAGGAGAGCCAGCATTGCTTTCTTGCGTACGTGATGCTGTTCTATAGAGTTTTGGGTGCTTGACTAACTATTCGCAGGAAAGTGTTTTCATGTCTCGTCTATGCCAAGCGCCCGCTGCTTCTCGAAGAGCTATGGGAAGCACTCGACATTGCCGACCTTGCACCAGACGAGGACCTCGAGCCGCCCAAATTCTCGCGCCGGAACTTCCTTGACAGCTGCGCACCGCTCATTCTAGTGGAGGACATTTCGGTTGGACAGGTACAAAAAGAACTGTGCACTCTCGCCCACGGCTCTATTCGCAGCTTCCTGGCGAAGAATCCCACGATCTTTTCGAATGAAGACTGCTGCCAAGTCACTCCAGAATTCCTCGCACGGGCCTGCAAGAAGTACCTACAGCAGCCTCGATACAGCAAGCTCCTCGTCAAAGGAAGGGGCACATTTGTCACGGCGTGTGGCCGGGATATCTTTGACCAGCCGCTGCTCGGATACTGTGCAAAGTACTGGTACCGGCATATGGACGACCTGCCATATTCTTCTGACCTTTGTAAGGATGTGGAGGCCTTTGTGCGCTCTTCCAATTACTTCACCTGTATTCAGGTGCAGAGCATTTTAGTTGGAGGTGAGTTCCACACACCATGCTGCATTGGCTTGGATATTGCTAACCGTGGGAGGCCAATTTGCGTTTTGGAGCCACGCTGAGGACGCCGGATGGGCGCCACATCTAGTGCGCGTATTCCCTCGATGGTTCAAGGAAAACCGACTCATCAAAGACAGCAAGCGCAAGAAATCGAATACATCCCCGCGAAGCGATAGCCTTCTTGCGCAATACCACATGGCCATTGGTGAATGGGGCTACTACCTCGACAAAATATCCGCCATCAGAGGCTTGTATCCTGGACAGATGCACCGGTGTTGGTGGCGCAGTCTGGGGAAATCCAACTTTCTGCATAATATGGAAAGCAGTGTCAAGAGCTTTGTGTTTGAATCCTCGGAATCCAAATCATCTGCCGATATTGTCTATGTGGCAGAAGGGCTGCACCCTGACAACTCTGAGCTTCGAGTCTTCAAGCTAGAGATAACGTGAGCCTCAACGTGCATCTGCGTTAAATAGAATGAAAGGCGCTAACTATCCTGTCTAGTTCTGGCGAAAGCGAGAAAGCATTACGGCTTATCGGTGAACGCTGGGCCATCCGCCCGGGAAACCGACCGAAGCTCGGGGCAACAATGGAGCTGCCGATTTCTCCGGACGTCCTAGATCCATACTTGATAGAATCAAGCCGCCAGTCGACCACAGTTGTTCCAGTGGCGGTGTCTGAGTGTGGAAACATGGTTCGAGTGGGCTCGGTGATCTATCATGAGACCAACGAGTTCCAATTTGATTCGTATGACCTGGGAGGATGTGACATTGACTATGCAGAGGACGTGGCCCTTAAGAAGGGTTTTGTGGCTGTGACATCCCGTGGCAGGATCTCAGAGGCTGTGAAAAAAGGTGCAGAAACAGCAGCAGAAATCGGAGACTCTGCGAACGCGCCCAAAACTGCGAGCTCGAAACGCAGCACAGACACGGAAAGTGAAACTGGCAGCGAAACAAGCAGCGAATACAGCTCTGACAGCGAGAGCGACAGTGATAGCGTCAGCGACACCAGCGGCGAAAATGGAAAAGAGGCTAGCAACTCCTCCGTGAAAGGAGAGGCTAGCAGCACGAGCGAGAAGGGGGAAGAGAACACGGACCATGGGGCCGAGGAAGCTGCGTCTGATTATGACAGCGACTTAGATCAGGACGTGAATATAACGTCAGAAGACCATGACATCCACGACCTTGATTCGGGATTCGATACGGAGTCGGAATCAGACAACTCGGCCCGTGAATCCTGGAGTGAAGGATCCACAGCTGCGATGACGGACGAAATTGAAGACGAGTTTCTGTGGGACGAGTTCAAAGACGACGACGTCGGGCCAGATGCTGAAGAACAGCCCGAGTCCGACTTAGATATGGAAGATGATGATCTGGACGTGGAAGAGAATATCGCGGAAGACGACGAAGTGGAAGCCGCCAAAAGCGATCAGGGCGAGGATCTTATTGAAGAGGATGCACCAGAGCAGGACGAAGAGTCGGACGCGTCCTCGGTCAAGTCAGCTCCCAAGGCCGGAGTATCCTTGCTCGCATTACTTCTAGGCCTCAGCAAGGCGGCATCGGTATCGAGCGAGCCGGCAAGAAGCGAAAGTGAGCCATCGATCGAGAGCGAATCGAGCGCGTCCGAGCCCGACAGCTATGAGCCTTCTTTCAGCGGCTCAGAACACGACAGCGACGACAGCGGTGGTGACGGCGGACTGGATCTCGACGCACTGCTGCAATCCAACAAAGCGCCGAAAACACCGTCGGAAGCGCGGCCCTGTCGTTTGAGCATCATCCGCGTAGGCGGCGACGGCGACGGCGACAACAACGGCCAGTCCGTCGAACAAGTGTTCCACTTCCATCGCCGCGCGGCCTGGCCACTCTATGCATCGCCTCCTGTTTTCCATCCGACGCGCGATCTTCTGGTCTGGCCGCTGGGTGGAAGCGAGATTCTATTCGTGCACTACACGCAGAAAACGTACTTCACTCGCATTCTCAGCTCCAACTACCCTGCGAGCTGCGAGATCTCTGTGCAGTGCCGCTTCTCGCCCTGTGGCCAGTATCTGCACTTAGCCGCTATTCACGGCTTCATGGCCTTCGATGCGGCCAGAGACAACCTTCCCGGCATGGGCCTGCGCATTCAGCTGTCGACGTATCGCTTGTCTCGCGGTAAGCTCGAACGAAGCCCGCCTCGCCTGGTGCACCGCTACGCCTTTGTCCTCAACGACCTGTTCTTCTCGCCCGATGAGCGTCTCAGTCTTTCGCAACTGCCCGTCACGCTGTCATGGACCCCCAAGTGTCTCTACGTGGCGCAGAGCGTACGTCAGATGCGTGTGCTGCGCGTGCCACTCTACACCGGACCGGCCTCGCAACAGCTGCTGGATTTGTCGGCAGCGCTTGACGGCGGCGGCAGCTCGTCGCTGGCCAAGGCTCTCGCAGAGTCTGTCGCAACCAACGCCGTGTGCACCAACTCTGGAGATGTGTATCTGCCCAACTCGGCCTCCCAACGCAAGATATACTTCCTACCACAGGACGCGGGCGACACACCTGCGACCACAAAGAGCAGGAAATCGAAGCACGCCAAGTCCGTGGATGACCAAGAGAGCTTTGTGGCTACGGTGCTCCTCGGGGCGCAAAACGTATCGACTGCCACCGACGACACGGCATATATTGGCTGCGTTCCGCCACAAGGAGCGCATCTAACGGCGACGCAGCTTGGAACTTGGGAGGCGCCACGGACGGCAGGCGGAAATCATGCTCCAGAAACAGGTGATGGACCTAGTTGCGCCGGTGGCCCGGGTGGACTACGACGAGCCGAGACGTGGAGAGGCGGTCAGTTGTTGGCAAGGTTTGAGAAGTTTGATACGAGTGAGGACTGTGACATTGTCCCCTATTTGGGAACATAGCAGGTGATAGGTTTCTGTGTATTTTGTTTCTGAACTGTGTCTCTGGTAGTTTTCTAATCAATATTGTGCTTTTTTCTTTCTCGGGGTGATTGGAATCATCTTTGTGTTGACGTGCAATTTTTGTTGTTGTTTTTTTTTTCCCTTTTTTTGCTGTTTTTTATCGCTGTAGTTAGGTGTGAATGCTGTGGGGGCGATAGCACAAATGTAGACTTTTCAAGCCATAGCCGCCCCTTCTAAGTGGATTCGGCCTTCATTTCCTGGTACGCCTTCTCTGTCCAGTCGTAGATATCGTCGTCTTTGAATCCCAGCTCGTTGAAGGCAGTGCTGAAAAGCTTCTGGAGCTTGTCATGGTCAGGGCGGTCGTTGAAGCCAAGCGTGTCCAGGTACTTGAAGTACTCGGTGAAGACGTTGGGCAGACCGGCACACAGCTCCTCGATCGTCATGTTTCGCTTTAAGATCCCCGCTTGGTCCCGCTTCTCCACAAAGGTTCTACCCCCCACGTCTTGCCAAGGCAATCTGCCCTGGAGAAAATAAATAAAAGAATATCCCAGGGACACGAGGTCATCGCGCCACGACTGGTCTATGCAAATGTTAGCGACGCTCGTGAGAAGAGTGGCAGGACCCAAAATCTCCGACATACCCAAGCCTCTGTGGCTGTTGAGGCTGGCAAAGACCCCTGTGCCGTAGAAAGGCAGGCCCTGCCTCTGCGTGGCCGATTTGCGCTGGGCCGAGTCGAAATCGATGACATAGATCATGTCCCCTTCTTCACCGATACCCATTAAGAGGTTTTTAGGCTTCACGTCGCGATGAATGACATCCTTGGAGTGGATGTACTTGAAGCGCGACAGGGTCTGGTCAGCGATCATCAACACGGTTTTCAGCGAGAAGCGGCGGCCGCAGTAGTTGAACAGGTCCTCCAGCGACGGCCCGAGGGCATCAAAGACCGTCACCATGAAGTGCCCCTCTTGGCCAAACCAATGCACCTCAGCAATGCCGGCTCCTCCGGCCAGCTTGTCGCAGATGTAAACTTCGTTGCGAAAACTTTGGGCGCCGTGGCTAGTATCAACAAGCTTCAAAGCCACTGCTTCGTCAGACCCAATTACGGTTCCTGCCGACGTTAGTTGCCGCTATTTTGCTACTACGGGTAGTCGATCATACCCGAAAACACCGTGCTATGGCCACCTTGGCCAAGCTTGCGGCCCAAGCGGAATCGTCCATTGATAATAATGTCCTAATGCCAGTTAGTATCAATATCAATAGCGCCAGAAACCGCCCCCCATCGAGATAAAAAGATGATAACTTGCCCCCATTTTTGCGTCAAATTTGTCGAAAGGCAAGATCCGGTGAAAATGCGTTGTAGGAAGCAGGTTCACCCTGGCTGCATGGCCGTGCTGGGCGTACAAATAGCGCCCAGAACGCGCCACGGGTAGCCACCAATAATATTGCTGCAGCCACCGCCCAAGCTCCCCTCCCTTATGATCCTACTGCACAGAGAGCACCGTTTGGTGTTCACATACGTGTACCCTCAAATATGTATCTGGTTAGACTCGTTTCATTACCCCTCCTTGCGCACACCAGATGCTGCCTACGTCGCGGGGTACTGAGGCATTTTCTCTGACCGCTCTTTCCAAATGCCTTTGGGGTTGGGCTGTCGACTTGGCTTTTTTCCTTCCATCTCTCGCCCCAAGTATTTCTGCCCAAGCCATCACGGCCCCTAGAAATCTCACTGTTGTCATCCTTTTTCGACTCGTCCTGCCATCTCAAGCACCGCCTGTCCTCGCGTTTTCTCGTCCCGGAATGGAGCACTCCATAGCCTTGCCTCCCACTGCGCACCAAGGAGAGGCTGGTCCTCCCAATCCTGTCCGCAGAGTGTGGAACTATGGTCCCAGGCTGTACGATGAGCTTTCAAAGGTCACCCTAACGCGGCTTTGTATGGACGAAGCCTGTGTCCGGGACTACATCAGCCAGCCACCATCCAGACGCCCTTTTTCTAGCCAACAGAAGGCCCAAAGCCTGGCCGCGTTCTCTGCAAATGGCGGGCCAGATCTCACACATTTGAGAGGGGTGCGTCCCCCTTCCCCTACCATCTCCGATTGTTTGTTTGTTTTTCCGGCTTCATTGTGCTAACGTGATTTGTACAGTTTCCGAATCCCTCCCACACGGAATCGCCCATCGGTCTACGCGGATTGCCGATCCCGGCGTATCACAACCCACTCAAGCGGCCCTTGGATGCAAATTTCGCACAGCACCTAATCGACAATGAGATATACCCGGATCAGTTCAAATTCGAGCTCCCAAGCGATATGTATGAAGCGCAAAACCTGGAAGAAATTCGACACTCATTGAAAGACAAGCGACTATATCACAAACAATTAAAGGAATTGCAGTCGTTTTACCAGACATACCGTACGGAAGTACGCAACCCTAGCAGTGAGAAGGATATCGTTGTTAGGTTGATAACTGGCTTGGATCAATTGGTGTCGGACACGTTTATGCAAAGCGATGTTCAGTTTTCCAATCTCAGGCCAATCACATTTGGGAATGCAAAGCCTTGCCCGGAGCTCTTCGAGGGAGCACCGGCGGCGGACATTGATCTTGGGCTCCTAAGCATCCCCGAATTACGCTGTCGGATTGCTCCGTCCGAGGATTCCAATGTCTCAGTCGCTCCCAACTTCTTTGTCCACGCAGCATACCAGAGAGATGACGACATTGGTCTTCTAGAGACTCGAGCCAGCTTTACAGGAGCGTTCTGTGCCCGTGCCATGTTCTATTTGGACAATGTCGGCAGAGAAACGCTGAGATTCAACGAAAGGTGTGACACGTTGTCTATCACCGTCGACCAGGGCCATTTGACTGTATATGCCCACCATGTCAGGGCCACCACCAACCCTCGTGTGAGAGGCAAGGCTTACTACATGAATCGGGTCGCCCGTTACGACGTCACGAAGAGCTTTGCCGAATTCTGCCGTGGAGTCACGGCTTTCCTCAACGCCAGAGAGATGTGCAGTCAATTCCGCACGCGAAGCATCCATGCAGCAAACACAGCGTTCCGTGCATCCGCTGAGGAAAGCCACCACGGAGATCTGTACGCATCTGATCAGGGTGAGGAGGATGAGGATGAGACTCATGTCTCTGACGACGAGAACGATGCAGTTCTCTTGGCAGAAAAATGGTGCTGAAGCTAGATGCAAGACTTGGAGAGACTGCATTTCCTTCTATCATGTGCGGTGGGAGCCATTATATAGGATTCTTTGATACGACATGCGATGATCTAACAAAACCACAAAAACACAAAAAACACAGCCTGCAATGGCACAAGGAAGGACAGAATAACATGATGATACGAATTATGATGGAGCACACAACCGGAACCAGTTACGCGACACAGACAGCCAATAAAAGGGGAGACGAAAGCACAGCTTGAGTATGATGATGAAGCGGAAAAGTCGACATGGTGTGCCAGAGAATGATCAAGATTTATATTTTCCAGACAGTCTTTTCCTACACTTAGTATAGCTTGTTAACATTTCTTAACTATATTATCGTCCCATATACCTGCAGGCTGTGCTTTGATGCATCAGCGTAAGCATAGTGGTGCACGCGTTCCTTCGATCTCACGCCCAAGCTATTCAGGTGTCAGGTGGGCTCAGCAGGCGGTGCACAGATAACTAGCTGCAAAAAAGGGAGGTAAAAAAACAGAAGTCAGTACAAGTACGGGGATGGCACTCTCATCCTTGTGCTACGTAGTGCCAGTAGCGACCAGACACCTCGTCACAACAATCCGGTTTGGAATACCTGCAGGAAGATGACCTCACCAGTTCGGTTGAAGGCGTTTCGGTGAGACCGTGTTTTTTATGATGCATTGTTGCACTGCATGTTTTGCCGACACGTATATGGAGATACTCTTCATTCACGTACTGCTGCTTGTCTTCCTGTCACACAGCTCGCTCCAGGCAGCAGCTGGGCTAGAATATATATACTCTGCGTGTTTGGCCATCTTTCTTTTGTTCCTGCTATTATTCTCTTTTCCTGAAGAGCTTTTCCCTCGCCAGAGATAGTGCCTACAGTTGTCGACAGAGAAGCCTCCCGGCCAAGATACACTTAGATCTCAAACACATACACCCAAGCACACGACATATTCACATTCTCTATACACAGCAGCAGACGAAGCACGATACCATGGGCGAACCTGTGAAGTGTATGCACTGTCTGGCTGCTATTCCGGCCGCAATAAGCGAGAAGTGTCCTACGTGTGGCATCCATCCGTGGACGATGTGCGAGCATGCCGATTGCGCCAGACTTCCGCCCGTGAAGCATGCTCCCGATACAATTTCGTCCCCTCCTGCCAGGTATGTTCCGTGTCCCCCGTATCTTTTGGGAGGACATGCAAAAGATCTTTCTAACACTATTACAGGTCGGAGCAGGAGAGACTGGCAGAGAAATAGTTATTGGCTGGGCTGTGGATTACCATTGCTTTTATGAGGGACGAGCCTCACGCTTATTCTAGAGGATGCTCTATATTGACAGCCGGGCGGAACGGTGCCATTTGTCTACATTGCAAGGTGCATCTGCCTAGTTGCCTATTAGGAAATAGAGAATGAAATTGATTTGGGTACGAGGTGATGAAACCTGCCACGCCTGAAACGAGTTGAGGAGGCAGAGTAAGTGCTTTGGCCAATGCTCCAGCCACGCCGTAGAGTTCCTTTCATTCCACGTGTTCCGACTCCCGGGATCCACGCCCGATGCAATACGAGATGCACGGGCATTTGCGTGTGTCGTGCGTCGCGCCATCTCATCTGCGCTGAATGGAACCGAAACAAGACAGCCTTCCTAGAAAGGCAGCTGCCGCCACCGAATTGACGCAAATCGCAGCTCCCTTGCCCTCACTCTAGGAGGCTGTTTAAGCGTTGGTATTTTCTGATTGGATGATCCCTTGTACGAGCGCGGAACGAGTACTTTCGGCATCCTGGCAGCCCATGATCGTTCCGGCGCTTCTACAATGACCCACAGCGCTTTCAGTCATGTTCTAGACTGTTTTGCCAAGGAGGCAAGATAAAATTTTCCATAAAAGGGATAGAAATGTCTTGCCTCCGCAGTGTTTATGCATACATCACGGTGCGCGCATGGTAGTAGACACTGGAATACAGAGAAAAAGAGACAGCAATAAGAAACACAGACGTAGAACAGCAATAAAAGCTACAGTTCTCAAAACAAATAAAAGACCGCGTAATAGCATCTATATTAAGGTGCTGCTGGTAGTGATACGGTATTCACTCGGCGAAACGGCGCAGACACCTCTTTTCGGCGTTCAAGTGCCACCGGATTGCACCGTGGCATCCAGGCCCAAGACATGCACGAGCGTGGTATCAATGACGACGTGCACGGCGTTATACCGCTCTTATGCTCTGTTGCGACGTCTTTTTCAGATTGGCCGGATCGCATGCATTCGTAGGGTGCCCTCGCTAGAAAAACCCACTCAGCACCTGGCGCTCTTTCCGGATTGGCTGTAGTGCGCAACTGTATTGGCACTTCGGCTTTGTGGGCAGCTTACGGCGCGGGGCAGTGCGCTTTGCAGGTTTACAGGCGGCTTTGCCTACGTAATGGTCGGGCTAACCAGCCACCTCTGGGGCGACCATTGGCTCTAGCGCATTCTAGCGGGCGTTAGCGGGTCCTGTAGCTCCCTGGCTGGCCTGTCTTTGTTGCGTCCCCGCTGCAGCTCGCGCAGCTTACAGCCATACGTATTCAGTACGTGCTGGCTTGAGCTGTGGTGGAGGCTATTGCCTTTGTAGGAAGCTGCCACCGCCGGAGGAGCCGTCCAGTGAGACCGCTAAAATTGCGTGGCCATGTTGCGGGGAGGTGCCCATCTTGGTGCCAAAATTGGAGTGCGTGCCCGTTTTTGTACTTGGTTCTCCCTCACGATGGCTTCCGAGCTTCCTGCATGTGAAAGTGTACTAATGCTGCCCTCACATTCGGCCGGTATTCCGTCCTATGTGTGTCCGTCCCCAAAAGCAACCGTAAAGCGGGGCAGCGCCACTGGCGGAGCAGCCGGTGCTGTGCTGTTCGAGCGGGAAGCGGGGCTTAGAAGCTTTTTGAGCAGATGACACAACCGAGACACCGAACGAGGGCAGAGCTGAGAGAAGGGACGAAGAAAGAAAATAAATAGCCATGGCTGCTCCGCCCTGGGAGCTCGTCAAGCTGTCCCTTCTTCCATTGCCAGATTCTTGTGTGCCTTTCCTCCTGGTGTTGCGTTCATCTGCTTCTGTCAACCAAGACATCGTGAGTTGCGCTGTTTGTCCGTCTAAGCCGCCGCCACAGCCTCCACCCCCACCACCACCATGCACTTCTCGTCCTCCGTCCTCGTCGCCGCGGCTGCCCTCGTGCCCAGCGTGCTCGCCCAAGTGACTGCTGTGCCCAGCGCGGCTGCGACGCCGATTGCTCCCAGCAAGGATCCGTGGTATCGGGCTCCGTACGGCTTCGAGAAGACAGCTCCTGGAACGGTTCTTGGGCTGCGGCAGGCTCCGGGCAACCTCAGCTCGATCCCCTACACCGGGTCTGTGTGGAATGTGCTCTTCCGCACCACGGACAGCCAGTACCAGCCGACATGGGCGGTGACCACTGTGTTTGTGCCCAACACGACCACCAATGCGACCGGCGCCCTTCTCTCCTACCAGGTGCCGTACGACTCCGCAGACGTCGACGACAGCCCTAGCTACGCCATCTACTCGCAGCTCGACAGCTACTCGGGAGAGCTTGCCCTGCTGCTGTCCAAGGGCTGGTTCGTCAACATCCCGGACTACGAAGGCCCGCTGGCCAGCTTCACGGCGGGCGTCATCTCGGGCCACGCCACCATTGACTCTGTGCGCGCTGTCTTGTCGCTGTCGCCGGGCTGCAAGTACTCTGTGGCCAAGCCGTACTGCGTCGAGGGCACCTGGCGCCCGGTGGACCTGCCGACGGGCGCGCCCGTGGCGCTCTGGGGCTACTCGGGCGGCGGCCTGGCCTCGGAGTGGGCGACCGAGCTGGCGGTGCAGTATGCGCCGGAGCTGGCCATTGGCGGTGCGGCGATTGGCGGCCTGACGCCCAACGTGACCAACGTGCTGCTGACGGTCAACGGCGGCGGTGGAGCGGGCCTGGCGCCGAGCGCGATCCTCGGCCTCTCCAGCCAGTACCCGGCGGTGCAGGAGCTCCTGTTGTCGCAGCTCCAGGACTCGGGCAAGTACAACAAGACGGCCTTTTTGGCGGCGGCCAACTACTCGCTGACGGACTCGACGTCGGCCTTTGGCTTCCAGAACATCTCCAACTACTTCAAGGACGGCTTTGCCTTCCTCAGCCGGCCCGAGGTGCGGCGCGTGATCAACCGCGACGGCATTATGGGCTACCACGGCGTGCCCCAGGTCCCGCTGTACGTCTACAAGGCCGTCCACGACGAGGTCAGCCCCATTGCCGACACCGACGAGCTCGTCGACCGCTACTGCGCGGTGGGCGCCAACATTCTGTACCAGCGCAACAGCGTTGGCGGCCACTCGGCGGAGGGCACCAACGGCCTGCTGGCCGCGCTGGGCTTCATCTCCAGCATCTTTGACGGCACCTACAACAGCACCTACAAGACCGTGGGCTGCACCATCGAGACCATTGTGGCGAACACCACCGACTCGCCGGCCAAGAAGCGCAAGCGCAGCATTTTTGCGACGCTGCGGATCTAGGGCCGATGGTCATGGGGCGGGGAAACACAATAGAAAAAGGCGCTGTGTTGGCGAGAAAACAAAAAAGCGTGTGGCGGCGTTTTGGTGTAGAATCTGGCTGTCGCTGGGTTCGCATGTTGGCTGTCTTTGCATTTTGTGGTACTCGCTGCCCCCGGGATGTCTTGTATCTTACGCACTGTTTGCACCTAATTCTTAATATACTACGCCGCAATGGCCTGGCTGTTTCCCATTTTAGCTTGTGAAGATAGAGACTCTCGGCAGACTGGCAAGCTGCAGGGGCTTCTACAGTATCTTGGCCGCCTGTTCACGCTTTATGCGGCCGAGGCTACTCGTAATGCCGTGCACTTTTTCGCGGTTGCAGGTTGGGCCTCGTGGTCCTCATGGCAAAATTGCGCAGATCATAGTACCACATAATTCGGATCCGACAGCGTATCCACTCATGCCGGCTCTCATCTGGAAAATCTCCGTGACGTGCTCCGGTCGTCAGATCACACCGATACTTGGGCTGCCGATGCTGCTAGCTTGCTCTCGTTCGAAGCCGGTGGCTGTTCGAACATACCAGGGCCCCGCTAGCTCAGAGACAAAACACCTAAACCGATGTGGTATTGAACTGCTAGAGATCAAAAGTCAAGCCTCGGGTTGTACTGTAAATGCACTAGGAGACCTATTTGAGGATGACAGTCTTGGATGGTGACAAAATATCTACACAGATCCTATGAGACATTGACGCCACGCCCTCATTGACGCGCAAACCAATAACCAAATCACTGCCCATTCCACCTGCTGTAACGTCGGTTATCCTGATTCCAAATGGGTATTTCAGTATGGCAACTTCACCTTCTCAGCACTGGCGCCTCAACGGTCTTATATCCGTCGCGGACTTAGCCGTCAAAATGCCCTCCTAAATTCTGGCTCTGTCGGCATTATCTGCGCCAGCTTATCTATCGCCGGATGTCAACCTCGTGGTGGCGGGGTTGGCTTCGAGTATAAGAGGATGCAGGCATCCTAGGCCATCTGTAGCAGCGCCGGTCCTGGTCAGCGCATTCTCTTCTCTGCTACGGTGTACCGACACGCAAAATGGCGCCCAAGTACCCCACCCGCCTCATTGGCGAAACGCCGGTTTCTGCTCTCGGCCTCGGCTGCATGGGCATGAGCTATTCGTACTCCTCGTTCGGCGGCTACGACGACGACGAGTCTCTGCGCGTGCTGACCCGCGCAGCCGACCTGGGCGTCAATTTCTGGGACACCAGCGACGCCTACGGCAACGGCAAGAACGAGCAGCTCCTTGGCCGCTGGTTCGAGCAGACCGGGCGGCGCAGCGAGATCTTTGTGGCCTCCAAGTTTGGCATTCTGCACGGTCCCCAGACCGGCGTCTTTTCTACGCGCGGCGACAAGGCCTATGTGCGCCAGAGCTGTCTTGCCAGCCTCGCGCGGCTCGGCATCGACCACATCGACCTCTACTACCAGCACCGCGTCGACCCCGACACGCCCATCGAAGAGACCGTCGAGGCCCTGGCCGAGCTGCAGAAGGAGGGCAAAATCCGCTACATCGGCCTCTCCGAGTGCTCGGCCGCCACGCTGCGCCGGGCTTGTGCGGTGCACCCCGTCGCCGCCGTCCAGATGGAGTACTCGCCCTTTGCGCTCGAGATCGAGTCCGAGCAGACGCGTTTTCTGCAGACGGCGCGCGAACTCGGCGTCAAGGTGGTGGCCTACTCGCCGCTAGGCAGAGGCTTTTTGACGGGCGCCATCCAGAGCCGCGCCGACTTCGACAAGGGCGACAACCGCCTGAACCACCCGCGCTTCTCCGAGGACAACTTTGCGGCCAACCTCGGCCTCGTCCAGAAGCTGACGGCCATCGCGGAGAAGAAGGGCTGCACGGTCGGCCAGCTGTCGATTGCCTGGGTGCTGGCACAGGGGTGAGGAGCATGCATTTCGCTGGTGGTATTTTACGTCTTCGCAGAGAGCTAACTGCGGCAGCAATGATGTCATTCCCATCCCCGGCACCAAGAAAGTCAAGTATCTGGAGGAGAATGCCAAGGCCGCCGAGGTGGCCCTCACCCCCGAGGAAGAGGCCGCAGTGAGATCGGCTATCGAGGGCGCTGGCGGCATGAAGGGAAATCGGTATCCCCCATCCATGATGGCGAGGCTGTTTGGCGACTCGCCAGAGCGTAAGTGAGAGCAGCGTGGCGCGGCTACGGGCGTTGCAACAGACAATGGCCGCTCTACGGGCCTACCTGTGGGCAGTTTCCCGGGACAAAGCAGGCCCAAAACACAGCGACCGCCAAAGTGCAGACATGAGTCGGATTCGTTGGAGGCAGATGTGCCGACGAAGGCGACGTTCTATTCGTTAGTTGCATGAAACCGTGGCTACGTATGTACATAGGCCTAATAGCACAAACGAAGGAGCGGTGTGCGCAAGCCACCCCCGCACTTCAAGCCACATTCCGGCCGCAAGCGGTGATTGGGCAAGTAGGCCGCAACCCACAAATTCGGGGCGCAGCCCAAAGCTGAGCAGTGGTGATCGGGCGCCCAGGTTGCTTTCTTCCTCCTTCATACTCGACCAGACGTCGAGGGAAGGTCATTCCATCACGGCGACACCCAAAACCATCAGCAGAAGCGACCGCGCGCGCCCAACATGTTGATCAAAGTGATGCTGAGCGTGCACAACGCTCTCATCACCGCGCTGGAGATGCGAGACAAGGCCATTGTTGTGCGATACCTTGGGGGCCTCCGGTGCGTAGCCTGTCGTGCTACCTAGTTGGTTTTTAGTGATTTTAATCCATGACAGTGTAACCGAAGATCTCGACATTGACGCGCTGACTGACGGGGAGCGCAAAACCCTCCTGGAGGAGCTTCGGTATACACTTTGCTCCTGTCACTCTGTGATCGTTTCTCATTAGCTTCTTCCGTCTTTGTTGCTAACTGCTGCTTTCCATAGGTCCATCGAAGAAGTCGCCTTTTCGCACACGATATCTGGTCTGAGCGCTCTCAGAGAAAAACTGGGGTTCGTACTTGGTCCCATAGTCCCATACTTCATCCCACTTCATCCCATGCTTCGTCGTATTCTACCCTACCGTTCCCTACTGCCCCTACCCAGCTTCCCATTCTTGTGTCATACTCGGAATCTAATCGTTTGGCGCTGCAGAGTGCCCTCTAGCACGGATGAGGAAACTACCATTGTCCCCGGCCGAAAGGATCGGCCTCCCCAGGCTAGGTTGAGTTCTGAGCTCGATGAGCTACTGAAGCAAAATGAAGATGCGTCCAAGGCGTTCCTTGCGAAGCAAAACTGCCCTCCGTGCTATACCGCGAGAGACGAATTCCCTTTCACCAAGCTAGACGAGAACAAACTGGCACTGCTGCCAGCAGTGCGCTATTTCCTCCAAACCTTCGACGGAGGCCGCGTCTGTACCCCCCTCATGGCCCAGGAATATCACTGGTACAAGTTCTCGAAGTGGAAACCGGAACACCTTGGCAACTGTGATGAAGTGGCCGATTACACCGTCCTGGCGATGGTCTTTGTAGAAAATACGGCTTGTTGGCCGCATCCGAGACAGACGGAATCGATCGAGTACGAGCACCAGTGGGTGGTCCGAAACTGGGTGAAGTTTTTTGTCCAGCTGCATCCCGAATTGAAAGACGTCAACGGACCCTTCCCCGAGGAGACGGTGGAGGAGCACTGTAAGCGCATGGGACAGAAGTACAATATATGCTGGGAATATCTAATATGGATGGTCGACGAACGGCGTTTGATTTCGAACGCGTTGATGGCCAAAACGCAACCGTCGGCGCGGCGTCGCCGGAAAATGAAAACGAAATTAACCCCGATACTGCTAAAAAATGGCGGCAAACGCCGACGGCGGCGCAGTCGCACTGTTCACTGGAAGACGCCGCTTGTGGATCCGGAACCCGACGTGTACGAGTAAGCGGCGACAGCGACAAAGCGGGCAGGGGTGTTGTCCATCCTCCGCGTCTCCGGAGAAATGCCTGGAATGATTTGGGAAGCGAATGATTGTGATTTTTTATGCGCCTAACGAAGTGAGATGATGGATTTTCGCAGAGGACACGGAGTCTAGTGATTTGACTGGGATATTTGCTTTTCGATATGGAGAAAAGATGCGGCTCCTCGTTCGCCAGGAGCCCAACGGTTCAATTTGTTGTTTGCTGCTCGTGATGGAGGATGTACACGGCCTCGTTGTGATTTGGTAGTTTATGCTTGCTTCTTAACGGAATCGATGGGACAATACAAAACCCAGGCCGCCCCCAGTGACAGAAGTAATTGCAGTGCAGCCTTGGTTAGAGCTGGACGTACTGACAGGTGGCAGACGCCCATGGGAAAGCTTGAACGGCCCAGAACAGCACGCTAATCCATGTGTACATGAGTCTTGCAACACAACGTGCTCCTTTGAGGGAGCGACACGGATAGTGGGAAGAGCTAAATGGTAGTTAAGCTTCGGAGGCTGTAATTAGGTTGCATAGTGGGTGGAATAGAGTCCATCCTGTCCCATCCTGTGGGAGACGATATCCGTGCAGAACCTTGCAACCGGCGAAGACAGGTGGGCAGACCTCCACAAATTGCGTCCGTAGGGCAGTCGACCGCCAAGCACGTGGGCTCAGTGGTGACGCTTCCACTAAAATACAGCACTGTTCGACGGTGAGAACCGGCACGTGGGTTTGCCACTGGCGGCAGCGGTGTCTTAACGGGCCAGTGCTAGCTAGAGTCGTCGTGTTAGCAGCAAGCTGCCAGCAACAGCAGCTCCGCCGACCAGTATTGACGGGTCCAGCACACGTCGGTATCCGACAAGCCCCAGATACCGTGGACCTGTATAAATGGCACCGCGCCGCTCTCGAGGCCGGGGGCGGCCATGGGGCACTGCGATTGTGGTGCTAGTCAGCTTTTTGTTCTGCATTTGGGCTCTGTGGCGCGCGCGATCGACGATGAAGTCCTCCCTATCTTTCGGCCTTTGGGCAGCGGCAGCCGCGGCCACGATGGCTTCGCCGGCCACGGCACGCCTGAACACGACGTTCTACCACGGCACGACGGCGGCCTCGCTGTTCCCGTCGCCGCTGCCCAAGCCGCACGCGGCGGCCGACGGCGAGGAGATCGTGCGGATCTTCCAGACCCTGGGCCGGTCGACGGTGTGGAAGAGCATCGCCAACGTGAGCTTCGAGGGCGACACGTTTGAGCCGGAGGGCATTGTGCGCCTGGGCGCCGACCGCTACGTCGTCAGCGCCGGCGAGTACACCAGCCCGACGGTCAAGTACAGCAGCGTGGTCAACGGCACGGATCGCACGGCGGGGGCCGGGTTTGCGCACCTGGTGGTGTTCGACGGCGAGGGCCGGCGTCTGGCGGACGCCACGGTCTCGTCGGAGGGCGACGACGAGTACCACAACGGCGGCATCGACTTTGACGGGACGTACATCTGGGGCACCATTGCGCAGTACCGCCCGAACAGCACGGCGTATGCGTACCGCACGGCGCCGCAGGACCTAGCGGCCGCGTCGGACAGGGCCGTGGTGCGTGTGCTGCAGGCCGACGATCACCTCGGCGGCATCGTCCACGACACGGTGGCCGGGACCATTTCGGTGCTCAACTGGGGCGCGCGCAACGCCAGCACGTATGCGCTCGGCTCCCAGGGCGCGTCGTGCCGCAGTGGACACGCCTCGGCCGCGAGCACGGTCCGCAATCCGGCGTACTTTATCGACTACCAGGACTGCAAGTGGCTGGGCCGCAGCACGTTCTACGGCGGCAAGAGCGTCATGCTGTGCTCGGGCGTGGCCACGATTGGCGGCTACAATCTGGGCGGCGTGGCGCTGGTCGACGTGGCCACGATGGTGCCGCTGGCCGAGGTGCCGATTACGATGGCGAGTGCTCTGGGGGTGCGGGTGACGGAGAACCCGGTGGACGTGAGTGTGGTGGACGGCAAGTTGCGGTTCTACTGGCTGCCGGACCAGCACAACAGCACGCTATATGTCTACGAGGCCCAGCCGGACAGTCCGTTTGAGTTTGGAGGGGGAGCACAGTAGGTGACTGTGGTCGAAGATGCACAGGCGTATATATGTTATCATGTATGGATGCACTAGGATGTGTATTCCCGTATTAAGTACAGTCCCAGGTGGCAGATGAGTTCCAATAACACTCGAGTCATGGTGACGCAACGCACAGAGAAATCCAAGAGAAACGATCGTAACGCAGCGCTCAATATCCAGAAGCCAGTCAACGGTCATAGTCAACAGTCAACATCAACCATCAACCATCAATCCTCGTCCTCGACCACAGACATCGGAATGACAGGGGGTTTGCGGCGGTCCAGCTTGGCGACCATCCTCTCGCCAATATTGAGGATCAGGTGGTCCGCTCCGTGGCGCCCGAGGATCTCCATCCCGATCGGCACGCCCAGCAAGGCCTCGTCGGTGCCCGGGCTGAAGCCGGCTGCAGACGTATTAGCGTGGCATCCAAGGAGGGGGAAGGAAGACAGGAAAGAAGAAAAGGAAGAAGAGAGGAAGAAGAGAGGAAGAAGAAGACAAAAGGAAAAGAAAAGAAGAGGAAGACAAATGGAAAAGAAAAGAAGAGGAAGACAAAAGGAAAAGAAAAGAAAAGAAAAGACACGGAGAGGA
Organism: Graphilbum fragrans; assembly: GCA_001513895.1. Lineage (NCBI taxonomy): Eukaryota > Fungi > Ascomycota > Sordariomycetes > Ophiostomatales > Ophiostomataceae > Graphilbum > Graphilbum fragrans. The sequence continues at coordinate 115,992 of LLKO01000012.1, forward strand.
CCCAAGAAAATAAGAATAACCCAACTCACCCGGAATGCACAACGACGGACAGCCCGTCAGCGAAGCGAGGATGCCCTGTCGGCCCAGCTGGCTCTTGGGCCCAACCTTGCTGACGAGGCGCCGCTGGTGCGGGAAGATGACGGCGTCCGCCTCCAGCTTGTCGAGGCAGGCGGTCAGCGTGGTCATGAGGTCGTGCATCTGCAGCAGGTGCTGGTGGTAGTCGGTGTGCGTCGGGTTCTGGCCGGGCTCGAGCGTCTGGAAGAACATGGGCCCGGCGACGGTCTTGTCGAAGTGGCCGCTGGCGACAATGGAGCGGAAGTTCTCGTGGGGCGTGTAGGCCACCATGCCGGACGAGAGGAACCTGTCGATGGCCGTAGCCAGCTCGAAGCGCTGGACGTCCAGGTTCTTGACGAGGCGGTCGGCGTTGATCTGCGCGTCCCCCAGCACGTCCTCGGGGATCTCGACCAGCTCGACGGTGTCGCCCAGCGCGGCCAGCGCCTCGTCCATCACCGTGCGGATCACGTCGGCGTCCTCGTTCTCGCCGGCCGCCGGGAAATAGCACCGGAGCACGCCGATCCGCGGCGTGCGCTGGCCGAGAGCGGTGGCCGCGTTTTCGCGCACGGGGTCGATGGCGCCGCGCATCACGTCGAACAAAATGCGCACGTCCTCGACCGTGCGGCCCATGGGCCCGATGGCGTCCTGCGACCAGGCGCACGGGATCACGCCGGTGCACGGAATGCGCCCGGCGCTGGGCCGCAGCCCGATGATGTTGCACGCCGACGCCGGCGACCGGATCGAGTTCATCGTGTCGCTGCCGCAGCCGATCATGGCCAGGTTGGCCGCCAGCGCCACCGCCGTGCCGCCCGACGAGCCGCCGGGCGTGCGCGTCAGGTCGTAGGGGTTGAGCGTCTGCCCGCCCAGCGACGAGGACGTGAAGCCGTTGACGCAGAACTCGGAGCAGTTGGTCTTGCCCAGCACGATGGCCCCGGCCGCCTTGAGGCTGCGCACAATCGGCGCATCATGCGTCTGCAGCCCCAGCAGCGCCTTGGAGCCCGCCGTCGTCGGCAGGCTGTACGTGCAAAAGTTGTCCTTGAGCACGATCGGCACCCCGAACAGCGGCCCCAGCGAGTCCTCCCTCCACAACCGCACCCGGTTGTCGCATTCCTGCGCCAGACTCACGCTCTGCGGGTTGATGTGGATCATCGCCCGCAGCGTCTTGTCCAGCGCGCTGATGCGGTCCAGATACGCCGACACCACCGCCACGCACGTCGTCTCCCCCTCCAGCAGCGCCTTGTGGTACGCGCCGATCGTCGTCTCCAGGATGTCAAACATGGCGCTGGGGTTGGTGCCGGTGCCGTTTCTGAGTGGAAAAAAATTCCAAAAGGCGAAGAGGCCAGGAAACATGGAATACGAGGCGGCGCTGCTTACGATGAGGGGAAAATCCCGCCCCTCAACGCCCGGTCCAGAGCGTGGCCGTGGGGGCCAAAAACCGGGCGTCGGCCCTTGCTTGTGGGGTGGTTCCACCTCATGACCCTGCCTCGCCGCCTTGCTCTGGGTGGTGTCCCCGTCCATCCTGCTGTCCTGCCGCCAAGCGATTGGCTCTCAGGCCCTCTCTACCTCTCTAGCCGCTCTGATAGGGGCCCTCGGCCGTGCAGACACCAAACGCGGCCCTCGAAACCATCTGCCGTGTCCAAGACATAACCCCTTTTCCTCCTCTTGCTGGCGCACGCAAATATACCGGCCATGGCCTGCTGGTGAAATGGGCGCCGGGACAGGACGTAGGCGACTTGGTGCTGGCCTCTCTGTCCGACATACGAGTGCTCGTGTCAGATCGGGCCCGTCCAGTAACAGCACGGCATGTCCCGCGCATGGAGGCCATGTTCGTGCAGTTTTGGAACATTCTCGCGCTCAATTCGTGCATCTTGGGCGAATTCCAAAGCCGCGGGGCGGAGAGGCGCATTTTTCAGTGCCAGGAGTGCGGCTTGGAGAAGTTCCCAAAGTAATCGTATTACCGGTATTTCATCTAATCGGTTTGCAAGATGCATGCAAACACAGAAGACACCGGGGATAGCTTAATTCGGGCCCTGCCCGCAGTGAATCTTCACTGTCCAGACGATGAACTTTGGGCAGATGCTTGAGGTCAGACATGGTTGATTTGACGCTGTCAGAACAGGGCCAAAATCTCCCCTTTCTCTAGGGTTTCTCATAATCCGTGGTTTCTCTGCTGTTGACTTGTTAGGTCCAATAGCACTGGTACCATTCGATCCCCCACACTCAATGAAGGAACATATGTACGCCCGGCCTGACAGCCAACGGTCTGTGACACATACACGTAACTTGGTCCTCGAGCCTATCGTGTTCCACGGCTGAAGTGTGTTCATTTGAGCTTACACACAGGCATACAGATCTCTTCCCCATTGTTGCTTTGTTGTCCACACCATTTCATTTTTTACTTTCCCCTTTCTTTGTTTGATCTTTCGCTCTTGCCCTTACTATTATTCCTTCTTCCACTAGCTCGACAATATGTTCTTCCCTATTCCAGATGTCGATGATGGAGATGAGTTGAAGTATCACCAGGGTTATCGGTTGCGGCTTCTTTCATTGTGCTTCACAAACATACGGTACCAAAGTATCACGCTGCATAGGCAGCTCGAATTGAAAGAAACTAACCGAGTACCGTTTCTACATTTTCAATGGTTGTGAAATAGATGCATCTTACCCGTGTCCTTAACATTAGTCCACGGTGCTATTGCGTATGGTCACATGTTAAGCAAGAATTAAGAATCATCTTCATTGAAGTAGTAAAGTTTCTGACGTAGTTATGCTATAAAGTGAATAGGCTTGTATTTCTTCCCCTTCTTTCACACTCCTCAATTTGTGAAAAGCTTTCGCCAGTCGATCTTTTCTCTACCAACGAGATATGTGCCATCTTCGGCAGCGGTAATGTCAAAAAAGGCCTCTAAAGTTGTGGCAGAAAATATACATTGACGAGCCAAAACCTCGTTCCAGCCGTAGAACTTTTGGATTGCCAGTTGAAGAACCGTAGCACGGTCAGTAAAAGTAGCAAGTTGACGCCAGTGCTGTTCCAGGTTTTCGTTGGCAGAACTGCAGCCTTCCTCCAAAGCCTGCGCACTGCATTTGCGGTACTCGCCCTGAACCAATCGCTGAGACAGTCGGCAAGCACCCCAGAGCCCCCAGTCCTCCAACATAAATGCAGCTGGTGTGCCGCATCCCTCTTTGATCGTTTCCCAATAATGCTTGCACGGTGGCGGTTGTGACGCAGCCTTCCAGATCAGACTTTGTATCTCGGGCGGTAGCTGGACAAATTTATGGAATATCCGTGGTGGTTCCTTCTCAATATCGGTATTGGTGGCGCGGCCTCTCTTCCATTCTAAATTGTCTGAGGTGTCCTCTATTAAAGTGATAAGTTGATGAAGGATGGAAACAATATTGCTTGCGGTGTATCGTATAATCTCTTCCTTGCAATAGGTGAATGTTCGGTTGGAAAACCGGTCAACTTCGGCTCCTTCTTCGAAATGTAGAAAAATTCCGATCAACCCCCTAAGCCTATAAGGCACTTCGATACAGAGTTGTTCCATTTTTGCTTTATTCGTATGGTTGTTTGGTCAAGTTTCGCCTGTTTAGAAGAGTTTGGCCGTTCACGAACAACTGACGTTTACGAACAAACTTAAAGAGTCAAATAGTAGAATTCATGACTAATATTTCCATATCAGCCTTAAACTACCCAGGTTCATTTAAAACTGAACCTTCAGATGCCAGGGATATTAGGGTTACAAGGGTTGCAGAAACTGTGCATCAAAGTCTCCCTTATTTCATAAATCATATGTATGGTCCATACAGCTGATCCAAAGGCAAATAGCGGCCCCCAGGAGTATCCCAGTCCATGCAGGTACACAAATCAGCAGTTACAGTCGAGGAGTGTTACCGGGGAACGTTCGACGGCGAGAAAGCAACTCCTCGAAGTCTCTTTTGTCACTCTTGGAGATTTATTTAGCTTCTCCCACATTGATCTTGCTCCAGCTAATCGCCGGTCGTCTCGTAGAGTACATATCTGTTTTTTCTCATTATCCTAGGTTGGATGTCCATGGAGAAGTGCGCGTAGTGCTATTTTATCTAGCCAATCGTGCTTGTAACTAGCTTTGCTGCATCCCTGAATCATGAGCTCCCTACTTAGGGCTTGATCACATGTATGTCGTTAATTGTTCCCTGCGAAGTTGTGCTTATTGAGCGTAATACACTCTTGAATGTATGTAATGCTCTTTGGTGTGACACTTTGTACGCGTTGTTTTGCTAGGCTATGTCTTAATTACAATACATGGGAAACTTGGTTGTTAAGACTAGGTCATACATTGAATTGTTAAGCCGCGCACTCACACTGGACGTTGGGAAGAAATGGTCAAAAAGTGTATACATCAAATGTATCGTTGAAACCAGGTAATGGCGTAAAAATATAGAACTCGTCATGGTGAACTACTCCTTTGCAGATAATAATTTCAGAAAGAACCATGAACTAGAGACTAGGTACATATTTATTTCACAGTTAGAGTTGTGATTCTTCTTCTTAAATCCCATTATTCATGCAGCTGCCACAATTCGTCCCTGTTTAGTGCAAAAATAGCACTATAAAATATGCGACTATTTTTGCATCTCCTGAACGTACTTTAACGTATTCTCACCATTCTTATCGATTTGCAGAGACTGTACGAGGCATACTGAGATGTAAGTGAGGCAAGGTGAGGCACGAAAAGTGTGGGGCAGAGGCGCCAGCGCGGTGGAAAGCATGTTACGTCAGCGGAATAGGCCGGCGGACCAGTAAAACTAAAATTTTCTAGGCGCATTGTAGATGAAATAGGACCTCGAGATCGGCTTTTTCCTTGCTATCCGCCACGACCCGGTCGCTTGCGATGTGAGCGAGCGGCAGCAGATTTTGAAACCATGTCTTCACAGCGAGCTACGGCTAGCAGCCTTGAAGACTTCTCCGAGGCGGCTGTCCCACGGAAACCCCCGCTTTCTCCTACGTCTCCGACGGCCTCGCCATCTCCCTCTCACGTCGCCAATGCAACAACTAGTGTCCAAGCCGGAGCGGTTGTGGCAGAGAAACATACGAAAGCATGGACATACATGGTGGCTGGAGCGTACGTGTGATTCTGTGTGTGTGCGCGTTTGTGGTTTTGTCTTCTTTGGCGGCCCCGCGTGCTAACAAAAGTCTGTTGAATAGTGTCGGAAGTTTGGCAGCGGCCACGGCCACAGCGCCTTTTGACGTGATCCGGACGCGTCTGCAGTCCGATTTCTACCAGCAGCAGCTGCGGGCGAGCCATGCGCACGCGCAAATAACGAGAAACCCGGTGCGTGCGGTGGGCCAGCACCTGAGCGAGACGCTGCAGATCTTTGTGTCGGTCAAGCAGACGGAAGGCTGGCGAGCGTTGTTCAAGGGCCTGGGGCCGACGTTGGTGGGCACGGTGCCGGCAAAGTCGATCAACTTCTTCACGTACGGCAACGGCAAGCGGCTGATCTCCGAGGCGGCGGAGGTGGACCCAAACACGCCGTGGGTGCAGCTGGCCGCAGGCGTTGTGGCCGGGCTGGTCACATCGACCGCCACGAACCCGATTTGGCTGATCAAGACGCGGCTGCAGCTGGACAAGAACAGCGCGGCCGTCAGCCAGGGCTCGGTGGCGCGCCGCTACAAGAACAGCATCGACTGCGTGCGCCAGGTGCTGCGCGACGAGGGTGTGCGTGGGCTCTACAAGGGCATGACGGCCAGCTATCTCGGAGCGGCCGAATCGACGCTGCACTGGCTGCTGTACGAGCAGATGAAGCGTGGCCTGGAGCGCCGGGAGCAGCGTCTGGTGGCCAGCGGCCGTCCTCGTGCGGCCTGGGACCGGTTTGTCGAGTGGACGGGTCCGCTGGGTGCGGCGGGTGCTGCCAAGCTGTTTGCCTCGCTGCTGACGTATCCGCACGAAGTGGTGCGCACGCGGCTGCGGCAGGCGCCCATGGCTGATGGCCAGCGCAAGTACACGGGCCTTGTGCAGTGTTTCCTGCGCGTGTGGCGCGAGGAGCGCATCCCTGGTCTCTACGGAGGACTGACGCCGCATTTGCTGCGGACAGTGCCGGCTGCCGGCATCACGTTTGGCATCTACGAGATTGTGCTCAAGGTCCTGAACCCGTGAGCAGAGGTGTAATATGGCCGCGCCAGAGAGATTACCGGTCTGTTCGAAAGCCTGAAGCTGGAAAGACAGGAACCGTCTTGGAATTCGGAGGCCAGAAAGCAAGAGGAACGGCTCGGAATTTTGAGAGCCGAAAATGAGCCAGAGGCTCACATTAGGGAATGTACATATCCACCCAGAGCACATTCGCGAGAGCACATACGACAGGAAGAAGGGACTCTGCATGGAACCGGAGTTTATGACAACTGGACTTGGGGATAGGACAGCAAGGTAGGTCTTTTGTACGATAAACTGGGACAAGGGCGGGCTGGGGCATCAGATTCTTCTCTCCATCTGCTGCCTTTTTTGTACACCATGTAAAACTGCTTTGGCATTGGGAATGTAATGGAATTGGACAACGCAACTACAAATAGAATTAGACACACTCTACGAATACAACGCTCACTCTTTCAAGCTCTATGGCGAAATACAATACCGGAGCTGCCTCCCATTGCAGTACTTAGGCCTATTCTGCCGACCCACACCGCCTAGTATCCAGCTCCTCAATCTCTAACCAGCTTCACTTGGTGCTCCAGGTCTATGGGAAACAACTACCCAGCATGGACCCCAACGCCAGCCAAAGGCTACGCGTGCGCGGCGGGATCTTGACCATTGGGGTGGCCGCCATCACCATCGTGGGCAGCATCTATGGCGCGCGGCTCAAATCAGACCGAGAAGTGAAGCAGGTATGCATTCCATTTTTTCTTGATCCTTTTTCCTTGCTCCTTTTCCCGCTTCCCCTTGCTCCCCTTCGCTTCCCTTCTTACCCTTTCTTCTTCTATAATTACGCACTTCTAACAACTACAGCAAAAGCACAAGTTCTCCGAGCCAGAAGGCTACGACGACCTGATCACTGCCCTGAAGACGCGCAAACGAGCCCTGTCAATGGCCAAAGACACGTGGGAGAAGAAAGCGACAGCTCTGCGAGAGCGCATGGAGGGTGACAAGAAGCGCAACATCGGCGGGCGCAGCAGCGGAGACGGCACTGGTACAGAACCGACGACCGGGAAATGAAGCGGCATCGATTGGCGGGGGCTTGTGGATTCGAAGCGGCCCCAGCGCCCACCTCACTCCAGAAGAGGCAGCACTCGCGCCGAGCCCAAGGGAGAGGACGGATATGGCAATACGATGGAGAAGACAGATGGCCGCATCATCCGCCGATGCGGCAGCTCTTTTGTGGCACCGCTTGGCCGTGGGATGTGAGCTTGCTGGACTTTCTCCATCTGGCGGCTTTTCAAGATTTTGGATTGGATCTGCTTGGGGATTTGAAAGCTAGGAACGTACTGTGGACGAACCAAGCACATACATTCTGACCGAGCACTCTTTGGCGGCGGAAGAGGGTCTAGATGGGCTGCCAAGATCAAGGGACGGACATTTTATGAGCATACGAGACATGTACAGGAAACGTAGCATAGGGGTGGGGGAATAGAAACTCGTACGGAGTACGATTGTATGATACTGTACACTATTAGACCATCAAGACCGTCACATCTCATGTAAACTAGACTGGTGGATGAGACATGCAGGTTTTCACAGCGACGGGATAACAAAACTCCTAGTTCGACCTAACAAGGGGGCCATCGTAACATTGCTTTTGAATGTCTGTGGCCAGTCCATCCCGTGGCCACAATTTTGACAGATATCTAAAACAAAGATGAAATGAGATGGAGAGGGCAAACAAGACATGAGAATGACAAAAAAGATAAAAGCACAAAAAGACAAATGCCCCAAAATTAAACCGAAACGCCAACCATGTATCGCTTCCTGTATTCTGGACAGTGCTCCTTTCCTTGCATAAACCATAGCACCGCTAGATACGGTGTGGTGTGTATCCCGACGACTCCGGCGTCATCTTGTCCCTCCCGCGCCATCCCATGGCGCCTCCTTGCACCCCATTACACCTCATTACACCTCATTCGCTGTCTTCGCCCTCTTCCGGCTCGCTGGCTTCCTCGCCGGCCTCGATGGCCGCCTGGCGCCGTTTGGCGGCGCGTGCACGTTTGCGCTGCAGCAGCTTGGCCAGGCGCTTGGCATGGTTGAAGACGCCGCTGGTGGCCGTGCCGCAGGCTGCACAGGTGGGATCGCGGCGGTAGCGCTGGAGGGCGCAGCGCTCGCAAAAGTAGTGGCCGCAGCGTGTGACGACGGGCTCTTTGTAGGCGCTGCGGCAGAGGATGCACACGAACGGGATGTCGCGCAGCATGGCCTCTTCGTCGTCGCCGTCGTCGTCGCCGTCGCCATGCTCATGTCCAAGGCCCATGCGCTTGCTGGCGCTGGCGACAATGGTGCCGCCAATGTTCTTCTTGCCCTTGGTGGCCGCCTCCCACTCGTTGTCGAGCTGCCAGCCCTGCTTGTAGTCCTCGCGCGCGTGCAGAAACTTGCAGTTGTCGCCGAAGCCGCAGAAGCCCGTCAGCTTGTAGTCCTTGCACACGTCGGGGGCGAAGTCGGTCACGGTGATCAGCCGCACGTTGGTGGGCGCCCGAACCGGACCAACGGTTTTGCTGCTGCCCGCCATCGCTTTCTTGGGCCCGCTGCCGTTCTCCATGTCCATCGTGCGGCTCATCTGGGTGGCCGTGTCGCTGGCGGCCAGCAGTGCGCTGCGGTCGGCGAAGAATTGCGGCGCCTGCGCGGCTTCGGCGCCAGACACGGCTGTCGATGGGGTGTGGGAGGAGGAGGAGGCGTGGATGCCGCCAGGGACTTTGCGCCTCCGTTTGAGCGCCGGCACAACCTCGCTGCCGTGCATGCCTTCTGACGACGACCCGCCAATGCCGCTGTCGCTATCGCTGTCGCTGTCGCTGTCCTTGTTCTTGCTGCGTGTGGCCGACGACGGAGACGGCGAGCGCTTCCGGAAGTTGGCTTTTGCTTTGCCTTTGGCACGGGCGCGCGCCTTGAAAAGAACAGGCATAACGGGGTCCATGCCGCCGCTGTCTGCTGCAGGCTCCGACATGGCGACGGTGAACCAGTGGCAACGAATAAAAGAGGAGTAGCAGAAGTATGTGGCGGATGAAGTCGATACAAGAGACAGAGGGGGAGAAGCGTCAATCAAGGCTGATATTTCTATCGCTATCGGGGAGGCGCTAGCGGCAAACGGGCATTTGAGGCTGGTGTCAGCCACGCTTGTGGCGCAGTTACGTGAGCATCGGACGCTTCTTCTGGGGTATTCTCTGGTCCAGCCTGTTTGGGACTAGCGGGCTCAGGGTCGCCAAGACGGTTCTGATTGGCTGGCAGGGCTCTGCACCTGAGATTTGCATGTGGGCTGGTGGAGGAGTGGCCAAATTGGCCAAAATCATGCACTGGGAGTCCGACGCGTTTTGGCTGGCCGCTGGCCGCTGGGCGGAGGGGCTACGGAGTACGGGTACAAAAATACGCACGCAGACTCCATAAAGGGAGGACCCTGGAGATGTAACTTACGCTACAAGGAGCGGCACAGGCAGCAATTTCTACTGACGTGGTGTTTGTAGAGTACAGACCACGGAGGTCTTGTCTTCCAGTGAGCTCGAATTGGCAGCGGAGGCGAGTTTGTGTTTTGTCGCTGTCGTCTTGTGCTGGTCTGGCCGTAGTGCCATAGATGTGCTTCGCGTTTCGCTAGTGGTTGCGCCTCAGCCATTCTCCGCACATACGCCGTCGATATGATAACACAGGTAGTGGTGCCTGTAACTAGTATGACAGCACGCTGTGCGACGGCGTGTTACAGCGTAGCATTCTTTTGTTGTGGCTCCCCGCTGTGGTTCGCGCCTGCCATATTGTCAACACCGCGACTGCAGGCTGCATTCCGGTGCCTGCAGTAGCAACAGCGCCGTCCACGTACTCGTACATACTATGTTCCTGCCGTTTTTACATTCCCCTCTATCACGCATCTTTTGATTCTCGTCTTTGCCTCTTTTTGCATCTCATCTTTTTTTTATACGTTTCTTTGTTTCGTCGACCGACTTGGTGAGCTTTTAACGCCGCCTACCCTGCCAACATCCCTGGCACCCCTGCGCAACGGCGCGCGGTTTCTGCAGCGCATCTGGCGCGGAAACGCGATCTGCAAGCCATCCGAAGTCAGGCACCGAAATCACGCAACCGAGCATCTGTTCAGATTTCGAATACGGTTGCGTGCCGAAGATACGGAGTATTGGCATCACGGCACACACGCACATACGAGTACGAGTGCACCAAGCCTTCATCTCGTTTGTCTCCCACTGGTGTTGTCTCAGTGCCGCGAACCCACTTAGCTTGACCCTGATGCTAAATACAGAGGAACTACGAAGTACTCCGTACACACGATAAGACAAAAGACGAAAAACGCAAGCCACTCCGTCTCCCACAAGTCCACGCCGTGGACGAATAAGGATTACGGGGCACCACAGCAGTGCATTGGAGCTTGGGGCGCCGCTGTCGCTGGCAGAAGCCAATCCCAGATCAGCCTTACCCTTGCTGGGTGGGAGTCGCGTTTTTTTCGTGTGTCCTTTGGCGGCCCACCCCATTTTTTCCCTCTTGGTCCTTGGTTCCTGGCGCCCTTTATTTGTTTTCCCTCCTTTTTGGGCCTCCGCCTTTCTGCCCGTCACCTGCTCTTCTCGCCGGCGACCATCACGACGCTCCAGCTCTGCCAATTTTCTGGGTGCGCGACAAGGACAGACATCCAGCGGGACAGCGTCTGAGAACACTCTCCCAAACGGGCCACGGCACGAAGATCACAGCTAAAGAATGAAGTGCTGTTAAGGGAGAACATCATCCTTATTACCATTCCCCACCGCGATTTTTGCCTTGCCTCCTTTTCTCTTCCCTCTTTTATTTTAATATTGTCTCGGTCCTCTTTTTGATAGCTCTGTTTGCTTTAATTCTGCGTCTCCTTCCGTACGGGCATCTTCTCTGCCTCGTTTTTGCTCATTTTTCTCTTTCTCTTCTGCGAATCCTTCATTCTGCCGGTGCCTCTTATTGACCGGTCCGATCGACGCCGTCTCCCACCACACCTTTTTCGCGTGCCGTGGCTTATCCGTCGCCCCTCTCCCCCTTTTCTTTCAAAGGCCGGCCTTTTTGCACATGCACTTTTGCAAACGCACCTTGAAGCGTGACTGCCGATAACCAGCGGAGATTTCAGCGGAATTTCTTTTCTTTCTGTTTGGGCTCTTTGCGTGGCCTGTTTTCATTTGCTCGTTTCGGTGTGCGCTGCCGGCTTTGCAGTGCACTCTCACCTCACTTTGGCTCTCGCAACTTGTTTGTTCGACTTTCTAGCGCTATCTGGATATCTGGACCGAAGGGCATGCCTTTGTAGGCAATCACCAGTCTATTCTCTTCGCCCACTGCTAGACAACGGAAGCACGCCGACGCGACCTGTCGCCAACCGACGCGAACATGGATTCGCAAGGGGACTTCAGCCCCCCGACACCGACGCCGCGGCATCGGCTGTCAGGCATGGCGCGTCCCATTTCTCTACAACCGCCAGCACTGTCGATGGGCGGTTCCGGGCCGAGCCACCACTACCGGTTCTCGGACTTTGACGAAGAGAGCTTCACGGAACAGGCCGACGTGTCGGCCGAACAAGCCAAGCGGGCGCTGCGTGCACACCTCGCGGAAACGGAACGGCGAATGGCCGAAGCAGGACGGCTGGGCACGGCACTGGTGCAGCAACAGAAAGAGTTGGCAGACAAGCTGAAAGAGGTGGAAGGGCTGCAGTCGGAGTCGGAGCTGTCGCCAGAGCTGAAGAAGAAGCTGGCGGAGCTCGAAAAGGAATACGACGATGTGGCACGCGAGACGGCACGGGCGTTTCTGCCCAAGCAGCGCATCCCGAGCAACGAGTCGACGGGCTCGCCAGAGACGAAGGGCGGACGGCGGTCGCTGAGCCCGGTCAAATACGAAAGCCACGCATCCGGGTCGCCGAGCAAGCTGACGGTGTCGAACCGCAAGCAGCGGAACCAAGCGACGAACCGGGTGCACGACATCGAGTTTGCGGCAGAAATCAGCACGTCCCTCATCTCGCAAGTACGCGGGCTGCAAGCCCTGCTGGCCGAGCGCGAGGAAGAGCTGCGCGATACGAAGCAGGACGTCGGACGGCTCGAAGACACGACGGAGTCTCTGCGGGACCGCATCAAGGAGCTGGACGAGAGCGAGCACCGTTACAAAGAAGAGAACTGGAACCTGGAGACACGGATCCACGAGCTCGAAGCAGGCCAACGCGAAGCAGCGGACAACGAAAAGAAGGTGGCGCAGCAGCTGGCGATTTTGCAGGCGACGAAGAACAAGACGCAACGCGAGCTGGACGAACTTAAGGGGTCCCACGCGCGTCTTGTGGACGACCACACAGCGGCGGTCAAGCAGCACGACATTGAGCTGGGTATGGCCAAGCGCAACATGGCCATGGCAGACGGCGAAAGGGGCTCTCTGCAGCGGCGGATCGAGGAGCTGGCAGGCCAAAACCAGGAGCTGGCACGCGCCGTTTCGATGCAGCACCGTGCTCGGCAAGCCGAGGGCGAGGCGGTAGCGCTGACGAGCGACGACGAGTTCGACACGGCCGCAGACCACGTCACGCCGGAGCATTCGCCGCCGGCGTCGCCGATCAAGGGCACGCCGCGCCATTCTGTACTGGAATCCGAGACGCTCAAGACATCGTTACTGCACGCCCAGCGCTCGCTGCAGAGCTTCCGCGCCAACTACCACCGCGAAAAGACAGAGAAGCTGGAGCTGCGGCGGATGCTGCAGGACGCACGCGACGAACTGGAGCGCATGCGCGCGGACCCTAACATGTCGGCAGCGGCGGCGGCGTCGTCGCTGTCGTCGTCGTCGGGCAACCGGAGAAACCGCAAAGAGGGCCGCGACATGCAAAAACTACGCTCGAGCCAACTGGGCGGTGCACGCGCGAGCAAGACAGACCTCTTCCTGCTGGCAACCAACGACCCCGAATGGGACGAGGTGCCGGGCGGCGACGAAACAGGGGGGGCGGCTGGCACGCGGGGACGCTCGACGTCGCGTCGTGCCGACGCTTCGGACCAGTTCGACACTGCCAACGAGGCGCCGCACAGCGATGCGTTTGAGACAGCCAACGAAGGCGCCGAGACGACGACAGACTTCCACACAGGCGTCGAGGACATGTCGAGCGGCGAGGACACGATGACGGAGACGGAACAGGACACGATGCGGCGGCGGGCACTGGTGGCGCGGTCGTCGATGCCGACGGTCGTGGTCGGGGCCACAGATGCTGTTGATGCTTTGACAGACCCCGATGCTGCCAACCAGAGCACAGCCTCGACGTCGGACGACGACGAGCTGTACAGCGTGCCTCGCACACCCACAGGGCCGCTGTCGGCGTCCGGGGGCTCGACGCGGATGCGTCTTCGTGTGAGCCGCAGCTCGCTGGCGTCGCGCCGTCTGCGGCACATGAGCAGCATGGAGGACACCGGAGCTACTGGTGGCGGCAACAGCAGTCCTATTCTGCAGAGCAGCCCTTTTAGCGCCTTTGGCGGTGCCAACTCGCCTGCTGGGGCCGGCCTGCAGGTCAACGACAGCTCGGCGAACAGCACGCCGCGGGCACCGGGCCAGCCACAACAGAGCCTGTTTGCAGAGCTGGGCGAGCTGGACGAGGAGAGCGACGAAGAGCTGGGCAGCGATGGCACGCCTAGTCGGGCGCGCAGTATTCGTTCGCTGCGCTCACTGGCTTCGCCTAGCTTTGGCGGCACAGCGAGCAGCAGCGGCAAATCGCGTACACACTCGCCGCTGGCGCTGTCCGCCTTTTCGAGCAAGGTGGTGATGGTGGACCGGGCGACGCTGACGGACGCGGTGACGATTCTGCCGTGGTCTGCGGAGGAGGAGAAGACGGCCAAGGAAGCCAAGGAAGCCGAGCAAGAACCTGAACAAGAGCCTGAGCGCGAAGACGACATCTCCGAGTCGCGGCCCACGTCGTTCTTGTCAGATGTTAGCATGGGCGAGAAACTCGCCCAGTTCCCGTCGCCGCCGACATCTCCGCCACGGATTGGCACCATTCTGCCGTCCATTGTGCTGCCCCCGCCTCACGGTGTGTCGGAGGCGACTCGTGCCTTCGCGGAGGAGCCTGCCGAGCCTGCTCTCCCGGAATTTACCGTTTCGGACGTGCTGTCCGTGCTGGACCTTGAGCCGGTGGTGCCACCAGAGCCCCTAGTCCCAGAGCCGGTGGCCTTGGTCCTGTCTCCTGTGATGGCACATCACATTGCACCCAAGCAGGAGCCGGTGCCAGATCCACCTGTCTTCTCCTTCTCCTCCACGCTGACAGAGCACGTTGTGCCGATAGCGCCGGTGGTGCCAGAGCCCGAGCTATTGGTGGTGTCTGCCATGCTGGCCGAACAGGTCTCGCCAATACTGGAACCAACGGAACCGGTGCCTGTATTGGCGGCGTCCGCTCTCCGGAGCATAAGCATCTCGCCGATGGAGCTGCCGCCGCCGGTGATTCCGGTGCCTGTCGTGGTGCCGCGAGAGCTGCCGGTCTTTTCATTGTCTGGTGTGCAGGTCGAGCATGTGGCACCAGTGGCGCCAGTGACAACTGTGACCCCTGTGGCACTTGTGGCTGAACCTGCTCCTGCTCCGCCCTTTTCCTTCACGGCCATCCACACGCAGCACACTCGGCCGGTGTCGCCGCCAGAGCCGCCGGTGGTCGTGCCTCCGCAGTTCTCGCTGTCGTCTGTCAAGGGCGAGCAAGTCACACCAGCTGCCCCGATGGAACCGCCTGTTCTCCCCCCTCCCCAGTTCACCCTCTCCTCGATCCAAGGCGAGCACGTGGCCCCGGTGGCGGCACCAGAGCCCCCCGTTGTCCTTCCTCCTCCATTCACCTTCTCGCCTGTGCTGGGCGAGCAGGTCACGCCGGTGGCTCCGATCGAGCCGCCTGCTGCCCCTCCCGCTTCATTCTCCTTCTCGTCCGTCCGCGGCCAGCAGGTGACGCCAGTGGCCACGCCCAAGGAGCCTTTGCCGCCGATGTCGCTGTCCGCCGTTGCTTCTCACGGCGTGGCGCCCGTGGAGCCAGAGGTCTACGAGTCTTTCTCGGAGAATGCTTCTTCAGCTGGCACCCTGACAGCGGAGCCCCGAAGCCCCAAACGCAATGCGTTTATCATCCCGCGGGACGCCGAGAACGCAGATCGCCTCCCGCTACCGTCTTCGTCGTTCCAGCTGCTGCCATCCACGCCAAACAGGACGGCCATCGACTCGCTCCTGGGTGGATGGTCCAAGAATGGCAGCCCACCAACGCCTGTGATTGCCGAGGATGAGACCAGACAGTCGCCCAGTGCGAGCCCGCTTGCACAAACACCGGAATCACAACGGCCCTTTAAGGAGATTTCGGCCAACGCGTCGGGCGGCGTGGGCAGCGACGGCAGCGACGGCCTGGACCTGACGCCTCGCGCCATCGGCAAGTCGGCTCTGGCGGCCGACCGCCGCTCGGAGCACCTCGGCTCGCTGATGGGCACACCGCGCCACGCCCGGAGCGGATCTCAAGACAGCATCTCGAGCTCTGTCCGGCGCGGCCGAACGGCCGATGTGACTTTGGCCGAGATGGGCGCCGCCGGAGCCACGCTGTCGACCGATTTTACCATGCCGCCGCTCCCTGCGAACCATCGCGAGGTCATCGAGGCGGCCCGGACTGGCTCCGCCGGGTCGTTTACCAGCGGGGGTGCTATGCCGCCACCGACGACGGCGGCTGCTGCTGCTGTTCCCGGGCCTTCAAATTGGCGCGTTCGCACGCCCACCGGCCCCAACTCGCACGAGTTCAACTTTGCCAACAGGGCCGGCACACCCACCCCCAAGGCGACCATCCGCACCGTGGCTGTGTCGGATATGCGGCCGCCATCCCGGCCGTCTTCCCGGGCCAACGGAACGCAATCCGTGAACTCGATGGCGGCTGGTGCTGCTCGTCCTGTCGGCACCCTCAGCCGCCAGACCTCCATGTCCTCCTTCGCCTCCGAAGTGGACGCCCGCTTCGGCATGCATGACGCCAACGACGTCTTTGGCAACGGCTACGGCTACGGCAGCCACACGGATCCCCGCATGATCCAGGCCATAACACAGACCATGATAGGCGAGTATCTGTGGAAGTACACCCGCAAAACGGGCCGCTCGGGCATGTCGGAAAACCGCCACCGCCGCTACTTTTGGATCCATCCCTACACGCGCATGCTCTACTGGAGCGACCAGGGCCCGACCGATGGCTCTCGTGCCGAACAGCGCGCCAAGAGCATTGTCATCGAGTCCGTGCGTGTGGTCACCGACGACAACCCCATGCCGCCCGGCCTGCACCGCAAGAGCCTCATCGTCATGTCGCCCGGACGCACCATCAAGTTTACTTGTCCCACAAGCCACCGGCATGAAATATGGTTCAATGCCCTGTCTTACCTGCTTTTGCGCACTGACGAGCCGGCCGAAGACGAGAGCGTCATGTCCACTGGCCACCACCACATTACGCGCGAAGACGTCGACGAATTCAACCCGTCTGTGGGGCACCGTCCGGTCGCGTCCACCACCACGAGCAACGCCACCACTGCGACCCAGGCGCGTCGCCGTCCTCCCGTCTCTCTGTCGTCCTACAACTCCCGTACCACCCGCAACGAGTCGCCGGCGCTGGGCACGACAATGAACGTGCCCACGCTGACACCCACGCCTAAGAAGAACATGTCGGCCACGCCAGGCTCGCTGACAGGGTCGACGTCGCGCAGCCGTCTGGGCCGCATCGGCGGCTACTGGCGCTCCAGCCAGTCGCTGTCCGCCCAGTTCAACAGCCTGCGCAGCCGTAGCACCCAGCGCCACAACGGCCGCAGCACCCCCCAGGACAACGGCATCTACGAAGCCAGCGAGGTCAACGACAGCGCCGAAGAGCTGCGCATGCTGTACGAGGCGCAGGACCGCGAGTCCGACCGTCTCGAGAACGTCCGGGCATGCTGCGATGGTGAATATTCCCAGCCCGTGTGCAGACCTCGCTCCTTGTATCCCCCGCTAACTGACAAACAGGCAAACACGACGTCGGCACTCTCTCCCGAGGCTCCCGCCACCACCACCACCACCACCACCACCGCCACTCGCAGCCTGTGACGTCCACGGCGTCCACTCCGACCCATAGCTCTGTTCGACACCGGCCCTAGAAAGTTGCGCTTGTCTTGATGCGAAGTCTCTCCCCGCTGGCCCAGCTCCTGGCCCAGCTCCACCGCTTCTGCTTTCTTTGCTTTCACCACACTCCTTCGGCCGCTTCTTCCGGTGGCCACATTTGTTCTCGTTATGATTTTGATTCTGGTTCCAGTTCTGGTTCTGGTTGTCGCTCTCGATTTCTCCGAATTTGTCCGTGCGCCCACTCCGGCCACCGCGCCGTCAACCGGCATCTCTTTTTACGACTTTACGTCTCTTCCTTTTTGTCCAATTTCCTATGTTTGGCAGACACCTCGCCAGCTTCCACAGTCTTTTCCCATGTCTTTTGTACTCTTTACCGCGGCCGTCTGTCCGCTAGTGCCTCTTAGGCCGTCCACTCCTTGGAATATCCTGTGCTAATGCACATACACGTCTTTACATACCTCCAACTGTCTCGGCGCCTACCGCCCTGCCTTCGTTACTTTTTCATTGTCTTTTCTTTTCTCTTAAACCGTCCGGTTTCGTTCGTTGTACGGTATACGGTGTATGGTGCCAGTCGTGTCCAGAATCACCCAGTCACTCAGAGCGACACAATAATGAAGAACCAAAAAAATCCAACAAAAAAAGGAACAAAATAGGAAAACAATGCTGTTTCGAGAAAGGACTGGATGGAGTACGGATGTTCTTATATTGGGCATGTTTCTCTTTCTTTTTTTCTTCTTTTTGTTGTCTAGATAAACCCACGCACTTCTAGTCTGCTTTTGACGACTTGACGACCATAAACTAAATTGGAAATGTTATGAACCTGCATGAGCGTGAAGACGTGTAGAATGTGTGCCTCCTCATTTTCTTGATAAGCCCTCGCACTGTCAGTGAGGATCTATATACGGAGTCAACTTCGTGCCGGAAGGGAGAAGCGTCCCCAATCTCAATGGCATGTAGTTTCTGCAGGCGGCGCACATGTGGTTCTCATCTTTATTTGTTTTTGGTTACATTTTTTTATTTCTTGATACCCTCCTTCACTCCGTGGAGACCAAAACGAAGACGAATGCACGTTGTCCCAGATCCGTGGTGGATGACGCAAAGGAAAAGAAATACGGACAGACGCATACATAAAAACACTCCAGCAAAAACCGGGCATCCGCGGTCGCTGGGCCAGCTTCCCATATTTTTTTGTTTTCCCCATCCTAGCAGCCAAGACGGCATACACTGCCGAGCCGGCCACTTGTGAGGGATGGCCGATCCCCATACTCGTCGTCTATGACACTCACGCCCATGACCCACCGAACCGATTCCTGTCCGACCCGAGTCGTCGTTTCGGTCAGGCTCGTCGAGATGGTGCAGGCTTAGATGGCGGTGTCGTAGGCGATCGGGACAATGGTCTCTGGCGCGTTGTTGTCGAGCGAGACCGTGACGGCGGGCCGCGGCATGGCGGGCAACCGCTTCAGCTGGACGGCCTTGCCCGTGGCCTTGGCCTGCTTCTTCAGCTCGGCGTTGACCTTGACGCGGCGCAGGAAGTCATCACGCGACCGCGACGGCGAGACGTGCTCGATGCGGATGTTGAGGCGCTTCTCAATGTACCGGTGCTTGACCTGCTTGTAGATGATGACGCCGACGGCGTTCTTGGCCACGTTGTAGACGACGCCGGTCTTGCCGTGGTACACCTTGTGCGGCATGCTGCAGAGACGATTAGCCACTCGTGCTTTTTGTGTTTTTGTTTTCCCTCCTTCCACGCGTGTGGTGTTTTCCTCTTTTTCTCGTTTTTTTTTCGTATTTTTCCCCGCCGAACCCGATGCCGCGTCACTCCGCGTCTTGCCTGTCACATCTCATGCACTCTCCCGACTTTTTCTCTTCCACTTCTGCTGTCCTCCTCCTCTTGACGTCTTCGCACACTATCGGGTTCGGTTCGGGTTCGAGATCGAGATTGAGGGTGAAAAATAGGATTGGTGGTAGCTTACCCCTTCTGGACGGCACCGTTGGTCTTCAGGTCGACAATGTCGCCCACCCTGTTGCATTGTCAGTCAAAATTCACACAAACACAGCAGCACACGGCCGCCAGCGCTCGGGATGCGGGAAAACTCACCGGTAGGTCTTCAAGTAGGTGGACAGACGGATGGCACCCTTCTCACGGTACTTCCGCGAGAACGCGTACCGAGTACCGGACCGGAGACCTGCGCTCTTACCCATGGCGACGGTGGGTTATGGAATGGATGAAAAAGAGAGAGGGAATGAAGAAGGTCTTTGCACGCCGAGGTCGTGGGTGCAAAAGGGGGACAGGTGATGGTGATGGTGATGGGTGGTGTCGGTGTTTTTTTTTTAGTCGGACGTATATGGCTCCTCCCCGCGAAGATTGTTGACCCTGCAAAACCCTTGCACTAGAAAAAAAATATTTCGTTTGTGTGGGCTTTCCGGGTTCACGTGACAAAAGTGGAAATACGGCTTAGTCACAAGTGCGAAAGCAGGCGTGGTGTGCTGTGCGTGTTATGGCTCACAGAGACCGCGCTAGCCAATCAAAGCACTCGCACAATTTTAGGGCCCAAAATTCTTAGGGCAGAGAATTGGCCGCTGCTGGGGCTTTGCACGATTTTTTTCGCTCTAGGCCCGCCCCATAGTTTTTTGGCTTCCTACTATTGGGATTTTTTAACCTCTTCTCTGGTCCCCCTCTCCTACTTCCATCTCAACATCATCAACTCCACGACACCCGACAACACAACCACCCATTTGTTGTGTGATATCCCGATACGATGGCTCCTCTGTCGTACTCCAAGACCGCCAAGGTCCCCCGTCGTCCCTTCGAGGCCGCTCGTCTGTTCGTCTCCCCTTGATTTAATATGAACATGAACAAAAAGGACGAAATCAGCTTTTGCCCAGTGACCTTGTGTCTTTTATTTCTTGTCCCAAAACTCACCGGCCACTGAGCGGAGCTTGATTCTCCTTGTTCAAGTCGTTGTGAGCACAGCAGCTAATTGGGGATCCTGGCAATTGTTTCCGTTGCCTTTGGATTTTTTGTATTTTACAGGGACTCTGAATTGAAGCTCGTGGGCGAATATGGCCTGCGCAACAAGCGCGAGGTCTGGCGTGTGCTGCTGACTCTGTCCAAGATTCGTCGTGCTGCCCGGTACGTTTCTCTGTTTTTTTTTGTTTTCTGCTCCGCATCAAAGATTTTTTTGGTCTATTCTTCTGTGTTTTATTTCCGTGACCTCCGTGGCTAACCATCCGCAGTCAGCTGTTGACGCTCGACGAGAAGGACCCCAAGCGCCTGTTCGAGGGCAATGCGCTGATTCGCCGTCTGGTGCGCGTGGGTGTGCTGGACGACTCGCGCATGAAGCTCGATTACGTGCTGGCCCTGAAGGTCGAGGACTTCTTGGAGCGCCGCCTGCAGACCTTGGTCTACAAGCTGGGCCTCGCCAAGTCGATCCACCACGCCCGTGTGCTGATCCGCCAGCGCCACATCCGCGTCGGCAAGCAGGTAGTCAACGTGCCGTCCTTCATTGTGCGGCTCGACTCGCAGAAGCACATTGACTTCTCGCTCTCCTCGCCCTTTGGCGGCGGCCGCCCCGGCCGTGTCCGGAGAAAGAAGTCCAAGGGTGGTGACAAGGAGGACGGCGAGGAGGAGGAGGATGAGGAGTAAGCGTTGGACCCCGACGGCTTCTCTACATGCATGCCGAAAGGCAGGCGGGCAGCGGGAGGACGACTCTGCTGCCGTGGTCCTGTCCTGCTGCGACAAGACTCTTGACGGGCGGGCAGGATCTGGTGTACACAAAAAAACAATCGTGAGGTGTCTTGCTGGCGGCCGCCGCAAGCACGGGAAACTCACACATGGCTCTTTTACTATGGCTGGGACGAGGGTCAAGACGTTCTGGATTCTGTATGTGTGTTTGGCGCAGCGGAGTCGAGGACACGACCAAAAAGTATCCATTAGAATACCAAAAAAAGAGGAAACGTTAATGTTCCTGTGCGTGTCACTGTGCTTCGGATTCTGCATTTCTTTGCCCATCTCTGTACTCCGTATGTGTGCCCTTGCTCTATGTGTGACGCTCGCACTCGGCCTGTTCGCTCTCGTTTTTCCATGTAATGCAAGTGCTCGTAGTGTTCGCATCATGACGCGGCGAGTTCGTGGCCCGATGTAGAAAGCAAATCGGCGGCCGGTCCTAAGTCGCACACGCGAGATCGGTGATAAGTGGAGGCGGCGTGCCACCTGGCCAATCAGCGCTTGAAGCGGGCCGTTGTGGCTTTGTGCCAGGCACCTAACGGCGACCACGAGACTTTGTTCTACATATAGGGCCGCGTAACAAGTTGGACCGACTCTCGAGCACGACACACAATGCCGCAAAGCAGCAGACCGTTTGGAGGGAGCCAACAGCCGTCTACCAAAGGCAACGTCAGCGCCAAGAGCATCCTGGCGTGCTTTACAGCGTGTCTTTGGCCGGTTTTAGGTGGTTTTGAGTATTTTGTAGCTGTCTTTAGCAGTTGCTTTGCTGCTTGGCGCGGTGTGTGCCAGCATTTAGCGCTCTCCCCAGCGTACGAGTACCACGGAGGCTGTGCACCTGCCCCAGCAAATGCTACCGTAGCTCGGGTGGCTCGGCTTGTCGTTCGTCAAGTGTGCACAGAGGGCAGTCGCACGTAGGATACAGACAAACGCAGCTTACAGGAAGGAGCGGCGGACGCGACGGCCCCAGCCACACTTTGATTCTATGACTAGGCCTGGTGCCTAGTTTTTGCTGGCACTTCGTCGACCTCTTCCGTCCATATTCTCTCGTCTCTAGGCCTTCTGATCTTGTCCCCGCGGCGTTTGTGTTCTGACGACATCTGTTGGGGCCCGCTCATTGTTGCCGCCTGGTCCTAGCCACTGCCGTACCTAAACATCCATACATTCGACATATATTTCTTACAACAACCCCGTGCCCTACGGCGCATTCGCCAGAAAATAAACGGCTTACGCTACCTACAAGTACGAGGGCGTCTGATTTAGAGCCGCGTGGCTGGAGAAATCGGGTAATCGCATAACAGCACAACGACAAGCTAGCGTACATACGACGTACAAACAAGACCGCGAGCGGCTCTCTTCTGACGCTATTCGAACCAGGTGCATTGTGCATTGGCCGAGCCCAAACAGCACAAAACCAGCCCTGACCGCCCTTCCGACGAGTACTTTACATTCTCCGTCGACCGGCGATACCGACCTGTGTGGCCGGTACGGAGCTCTGAGTGTTGCTTGGCGCGCAAGCGAGCTAGAACTACGGTCCAGAGTGCTCGACATTACCCAGTATACGATCTTAGATTGCTGTGCCGCGCAATCACGAGCCCCGACGAAGCCCTAGATCCTTCTGCTATCTCACGGCGAAGCAGGTTGACTCTGTTGGCCTCGAAACACCGGCAAGACATACGACCTAAGCCGTTGCCTAGCTATCGCGGCCAGACCTAGACAGACCCGAACACACCCAAAGACGAACCCAACCTCCGACACCGCGTGCCTATAAGCACGAGCAGCACGAGTGTCCGAGCCTAGCACTGCCTGGCTTCCCGCCCAACATTGATACACGACACAAAAGACACACCTCTTCCGACAAAGAGCCTAGCGCCAGCAGGCAACAAGATACGCAAGGATGAAGAGCCTACGATCCAAGATAGGGCTGAGCAAGAAGGGGACAGGTACGACCGGAGAGAAGACTGCAGGGACTCTTCGAGTGTATTTGAATGCCAGCTAACAAGAACAGAGATTGGTGCCGCCGAAGCTGCCCACGCAGCGCAAGTAGCGAGACGCGACGTCATCAACCCAACCCCCGACGAGGCCAATGCGAGCGCCGCGGCGTCAGTGAACGGCATTGCGGCAGAACAGAACCACGAGAACGAGACAACAGAAGACCGCGCAGCCCGGCTCGTCGTATGTGAACACGGGCGGCAGAAGCTTAAGGCACGGCGCTGGAGGAACAGAGGCTAACGAATTGGGTAGCGGGAGTTCTGCGTGACCGAAGCAGACGGAGCGGTACGTTGACGCCGTTGGATACATACTGATGCTTGGATGCTTGGATGCTTGGATATAGGAGAAGGGGGCTGGACAAGACAACTAACAGGACTTTGCAGGGTTCGGAAGTGGCGCTGCTGCCAGGCATCGTGGAAGCCGCCGAGTCGTCGCCGCAAGCCGCGGCGCAGTGTGCACGGTACATTCGCAAGTTCATGTACCGCGAGTACTGGACGCGACCGAGCTACGTCTACAATGCGGTGATGCTGATGCGGATCCTGGTCGAGAACCCAGGATTGACGTTTACGCGCAACATGGATAAGAAGTTTGTCGACACGGTCCGGGAAGTGCTGCGCGGCTGTAAGCAGGCCCAGATCATCAACTTCCTGATGGAGACGCTGCAGGACTTCGAGGCCAAAGGGGCAGTGGACGAAGGGCTCGGGCGCATCGTGGAGATGTGGCAGAAGGAGAAGGACAAGAGCAAAGCAGCCTATGTAAGTAGGAGTGCTGTGGAAGATGGAGTCGGACATGTCGAAGTACTCGAGACGTCGTACGGAAGCGAACACGTCAGATGCTAACGATGCCACAGCAAAAGAGCTGGCCGCAGCGGCACAGCCAGAGGCCCGGTGCCCATGGAAACCAGGGATGGGGTCCTTCGCCGCAGGGCTGGGCAACTCCTAATCAGGGCTGGGTGGCTCCGAACCAAGTCTGGATGCCTCCGCCACCGCCGGCGAACTTCCACCAAGGCTACAGCGGCCACGATGGCTACGGCCACAACGGGCAAAATGGGTACAATGGGTACAACGGACAAAACGGCTACGATGGGGGAGGTGGCCATGCTGCTGGAGCCGGTGCCGAAGGTGGATCCGGTGGCGGCGGAGTAGGCGGCAGCGGAGGCAGCGGAGCAACCCTTCCCAAGCCGCGGACTCTGCGGAAGCGCATTGACGAGGCCAATACGACAGCATCACTGCTTGCCGACATTGTCAACACAAATACGGGCACAGCCCTGCTGAACAACGAGGTCGCCAATGACCTGACAGCGCGGTGCCGGAGAGCCACGGTGCAGTTTCTTGAATACCTAGATGCCCGGAACCCGGCGCCCGACAACGACGAGACGGCCGCGCTGCTCGCCGCTCACGAGGCGCTGCAGCAGTCGCTGCACCACTACCACCGGGCCGTGCTAGAGACCCGGCGGCAGCTGGGCGAGGGCGAAGAGACGCGGGACGAAAACGGCCAGGCGCCGCTGGAGATGACGCGGGCCGGTGTCGACAAGGGCAAGGGCAAGGGAAAGGGCAAAGGAAAAGGCAAAGACACGGCCGACGGGCCGGTCGGCGTTTTGGGGGGTTCCGGCGTTTCCGCAGTTTCGGGGCCATCCCTAGGAGGCCCGGAGGAGACTGGAGGCGGCGGCAAAGCCAGCAGCAACCAGCACGGGTTCAGCGGCGTCAGCACGCCGAGCGAGGAGAACATCTACGATGCCAGCGAAGAAGAGATGATTGCGGCGGCCATGGCAGCAAGCGCGGCTGAAGGGCCAAATGGCCGTGGCGGCCGCTTCCACGGGCACCCACATCGGACTCCGGGCGGTCCGGCTCACGAGGGCGGCGCCAGCGACAACCCGTTCGGCGACCATGCGCAGGCTGAGGCGTCGCGATCGTCGTCTCGCGCGCGTCCGCTCCAGCAGACCAACTACGCCGGCCGGCCTAGCATTGATACCGTGCCTCCGCCTCCAGGACCTCCGCCAGGATCAGCCGCCGCGGCATCGGCAGCGATGGCAACAGGATCTGGGTCGGGGTCAGGGTCCGGAGGAGGGGGACAGGTCCATTACGTGCACAGCTCGAGCGACGAGGGCGATGAGGCGTATCTGCGGTCGCAGCGACGGGGAAAGCGCGCAGCGGCTGGTGAAGGCTCATCGTCGTCGGCAGCCGCCGGCGGATCGAGCAGCCAGTACGATTCCGGCGCCGGTTCGCCGCTTCTGCCTAACAGCGACATCCAATACTACGGCTTCTCCTCGGGGTCGGGGTCGGCGGCGGCGGCGGCTCCTGGTCCTACGAGCAGCGCTCCAGCACCACCGGCGACTTTGCCTCCTCCAATTCCTCGCGTTCCTCTCTATCTGCCCCCCGTTGTGCCTGCACCCATGTCTGGGTCCTCGGCGGCCGTGGATGCAGCTCATTACGGGGGAGGGCCAGTATTCCGCTACTGAGAGATAAGAGAGCGGAGACGCGGAGACAGAGTCAGAGACAGAGGAAGAGGCCGAGAACGCCAAGACGCCCTGTCTCAGTTTACGAGGCATCCTTTTCCAACTCGACTGATCAGAAGACAGGAAGATTCTGTCTCGTTCCTCGCAGCCAACGAGTGCTCGTACTTTCGTCGGGGTCTGTGCGCATGGCAGGTTTGATTGGGCTGCAATACTGGGGACCCTGTTTTGCCTGGTTTTATTCCATTTTCTTTTCTTTTTTTGTTACGGCCATCCCTGCCCCCATCCTTGATCCTAACAGACAATCATACCGACCCACACACAGAAAGGCAGCGACATGGAGCATACGAGTGCGTACGAGTCTCGAGCGTCCTGCGTACATACATACGAAGCATACATACAGCGGTCTTTTGGTGGCTTTTGGTTGCGCTCTGTATCTTGTGTCTTTTGTGGTTTTTGTGGCTTTTGTGGCTTTTTTCTTTCTTTCTTTCTTTGCGCGTTGTATGCCTAATTTACGAATTCCCCCCCCCGCTCGCCTAAGATAACAAAAAGATACCCCCTTCACATGCATAGTCTGGTGTTGTCAGCGCAAGCGAGCATGTCTGCCTGCCTGTTTTGCGTACCGGATTGGATTCTGAGTTTCGTACAAGTGTTTACAGTAGTTGTATTTCATCTATGCATGTCTTGGTTTACGTCTACTGTCTATCTATTATTTTATGCTGCATAATTATGCATTCTTTGGTTCTTGTGAATACAGTATCCCAATGGTAGAATAGTGTAAGGGAAGCATAAAAAGGAGTGCAGAATAAAGTGAAAAAGGAAACAAAACGGTTAATTAATCGAAATACATAAAATGAATAATTAAAGTGAGATAAATAAGGATTCAATACAAACTCAACAAAAAGAGGCCCTGAATAAAATAATAATTATGCTACAGGTGGTGAAATAAACGAATAGAAGGGAAATAATCTAGGTGCACCGTCCTTCACGGCGAGACCGCCAATGAATTTCGGGCTGCCCCAGCAGTCCGAAGAGAGGGTGTGCACTAGGACAGACAGGACGCAAGGGAGCGGTCTTTGCTCCATGGGGTAAGCCGTGGGCCGGTCAGTTGTGTGTTTTGTGGCTCTGAGGTTGTGTGGTCTCGTACTCTGATTCTCTGCCTCTGGATTTTCGGTCTGAGGTCTTCTTTTGGCCTTGTGCATATCGACAACCCCGCCTGTGTAGGCTGCCACCGAGACTGTCCGGTCTAATGTATGCACTGGGCCAACACCGGATGTCTCGAGGGGTGTCTCGTTTCGGGGGCATTCTCATTGTTACCAGGGGAGTTACGAGACGTATACAAGGCTGTCGTCGTGCGAGGATCGGCGGGAGCGTCGAAAGTATGAATGTCGCTGTACGAGAACAGATGTGCGGAGTCGTCCGTCGTCGCATCGCAAAGAGTCTGGCTTGAGTCTGGCTCGGGCCTCTTTGGGCCTAGCCAATATCACGCCCGTACTCTATGTACTCCCCCCGTCTTCTGGTCGGCGAACGAACCGAGCCCCACCGAGGATCTGTTTTCTGGAAGCGAGAGGAATCACGTACCCTTCTCTCTCCTCTCTCCTCTCTATCTCTCTGCCTCCCTCACCAACCCTCACTTTCTGCCCCCTGTCTGTGATTGCTCGTGCATTATTGTCTCGGTTGAGGTTGAATTGGCGTATTTTCGTATCCTGGCCACTTGACATTGGCTGTTGGTGTTGGACCGAAGGAGGGAAGCTGGCCGTGATCACATTTGCGAAAAACAGGTCCACATGCTTCTCACTTTGTAGACAGGTTTGACACCTGCTGCGTAACCGGTGGTGAAAAGAAACGGCGTCGTGCACGAGCAGGGGTCTACACTACACCGTTACTACGAGTACTCGCTATGAAAGCGAGCAAGTACGGAGTATATGGGCCTCTGGGACGACAGTACTCGTACGAGGGTGAAGGACACCCACTTTTGGGTCTAGTTCAGCTGTCGTAGTCTTGTGCATTCTTGTTCCTATTCCGCTATCCACGGGGGATGTGCCGCGATGGAGCCCTTGGCGAATCCAAGTGTACTCGTAGTTGTACGTACTAGAAACAACTTGTGGACTCTGTCCCGTCTCACTTCTTTGTCCTGCTGGTCTCGGTGCTTCTGGCTGTTCTGGCGCATAGAGCCATACTCCACCCATCCTCAACCATATGAGTGAGCCCTCGTACGAGTGCTTAGTTCTCGCACAATTACGACCATGATGAGGGAATTTCCTGTGGGGGAGAAACAAACTGGCGGTGAAGCCAGCCACAATGCGCCATATTCTGCTGGCTGCTACTCGCCACCCATTCTTGTTTCCGGCTACATGTGCGTGCGATTCTCGCTGAGAAGATCAGTTTTTCATTGGCTTGGACCTGTCTCGAGCATCTGCCGGCATGGAGACGAAGTGTCCCCTTCTCTTCCTCATCGCGCCCTCCGCTTGTTCCCAACTTCTCCCATCGCGTCCTCTGATACAAGCACTCTTGCTCCTTACAACTACGACCCCTTGGTCACTATGGTCCCTCTCACACTTCTGTTCTAGCCCCCCCACTCAATTGTGAAGGCTCTCAGCATTTGTCCAGGTCTTGCCCAGATGAGAGAGCTTGTACGGACCTGCCTTTGTACGGGTGCATGCTGCAAGCGCCTCGACTCGACCTACGAGCAGTTTCATATAACTACGAGTCTGAAAAGAGCGTTGGCTCTCCGACGTGGCTGCGGCACAGCTAGCTAGCTCGAGCTCCGGGCGACGAAGTTGAAATTAACTGAGGACTATGGGATGCCTTGTGCTAAAATAGCGCTGTCTCGTTTTACTGCGCAGTCAACGCATACGAGCACACACTCATACTCCGAAGTCGTATCAGCACATCCGCTGATAGCAAGACTCGTACTCGTAGTGCCGTTCTGGCCATCCGGGCAGTCTAGTTGGCTGCTGAGGCCAGACAAACCCACCAGCGTGCATTACATACTCGTATGCAAAAGCATGCACTCGTCTGCTTCGAGCAAACAGAGGAGAGACATCAGTGGTAGCGTCTTTTAGCGGTCGACATCCGGGAGCTACTGCCCACTTTCCGGAGTTAGTGCTTCTTGGGACCCGCGTGTCAACGAACGTGTCGCTATGAGTACTGAGTGACAACAAAGGACGAGAGAACTCGCAGTCGTCTGATCATATGTACGAGCATACACGACTCTTCATACTGGCTGCGATGGGCCGAAGAAGAAACGTACCTTGGAACTCACTCGGGTGCACCTCGAGGTAGTTCAACGAACCTCTACAACGAGAGACACGCTTTTTGCTCTCGAGGCTGAGAAGACACACAAACATCTTGTTTTCATACTCGTCGACGCGAGTCCAGAACTCCGCTTCGCGCAGCGCCGGTGGCTTCTGTGGCCGGTTTTCTTTTCTTCTTCTCATGCTCTCACTCCGCCACCCTCCTTGTATGCACCTTTTCGGAGAAAGCCTGTGGCCATACGACGCACTGCTATGCAGCTACGAGTGGTCCGTAGGCGTACGCGTTTCGTACTCATATACTCGAAGAGCTTTGCCTTCTCTGACGCCTCCCACACTCGTACGAGCAGTGTCTCAGCCCACTCTGTCTGTCTCACCAAGCTGTTGGCCCTTGGCCGCAAGAACGTGTGGGCATCGACGGTGTTGGCACATATTGCGAAGATGGGCAGAGTGATGACTGAGGGCGAGAATGTCCCCCTTTACCAAGCATGAAGTGCCAGAAACACCGGCCACCCCAGGCCCCAGCCCCAGGCACCTTGTGGTCGATGTCTGCCAGACAGTTGGTGGCGGTGCGTGAGGTCTGCAGTGTATGTAAGGTGTAGCTATGTAGGAGGCTGTCGGTAGTCGTAGATGGGCAGCGCTACTGCTCGAGGTTGAGCACCACACACAAGATGGGCAAGCCCTTCGTATTCTTAGACAGAGCGGAATGCAGGCTTCATTCAGAGGCCGCGGAAAGGTCACTGGTGGTCCTGCTGCACGGTACTTTGTAAGAATGGCCGAGGCGTCAGAGACAGAAGAAGAAACAAAAGCAATCAAAAACAATGGGGCCTGGATGCAGGCGGCAAACGGCCTTGTACTTGGCCGCGGTGGCCGGTGCTCGCTATCGTTTGGGGAGAGGGCAGCCAGGATGCGTGGTGTTCAGCTGGACGCTGATCCCAGGCCCCAGGCTGTTTTCTGTATTTAAGAAGCCGGCGGATGTCCATTCCAGTTACTCGTATTCGCTCCATGCCATCTTCGTCTTGCCGCCTTTTTCTACTTGTACGTTTCCACTTGGATCTTTTCCAAGTCTAGTGCTACGTCGCAGCCTTGCCGTTGGCGGTCTGGCCTGCTTGTCGTTTTGAGCCGCTGCTCTGGATCCGTTCTCGAGCCTCACCGACCCTGGAGAGTCTGCCATACCTTGTACGTTTTGCCGACATTGCCGTGCCCTTGAGCTTCGCGGCCGATCGCCGAGCCTTCTAACCTGACCACAGTCCCTATGCAGAGCTGCAAGATTCCTGGCGTTGTTCAAGTCTTTAGTTTACCCCAGAGATCACCACATTAGCCTTTCCCCCTTGTAAGCTCCCTTGCTTTGGAGCTTCTGCTATACTGCCCCTGGCCTAGAGCTGCCGTTGTATTTCCCGCTCTAGCTCCCCATTACACCGGTCGTCAAGCTCCTTTAGCTTGCGTCTGAGCTCGCAGAGGTTTTGTTACAGTGGTCTTACACAGTGGTCTTGTTCCATTACTAGCGTGGAGCTTTATGGTTCTTTTGCTGCTTGGCTTCTTCATTCTCTGGTACATTTCTCTGATCTTAGACCTTCCTGGCTCGACGGTTCTGGGGCTGTTGTCACTCGGTCACAGAGTTTTTTACTAAGGCCTTGCCATCTCTGCCTTGCTCTCAAGGGGTGTCGCAATCCCTTTCCCCTGATAGCCAAGGGCTGTGGTTCGTGGTTGAAGCTGCCATTCAACATGTCTCCTCCGTTCGGGAAGAGCATCGATGCAGCGACCTTGTTCGGCTACATTGCCGCAGCAACTCGCAGGCATGAGACGGTGGCACCGCTGCCGCTGTGGAAGCCTGGCATGGCGGTGGCAGACGCAACAGGCCGACCAGAGGTGTTCATTGTGCTGCTGGACCCCGGAGTGGTGGTGCATGCGGACCCCGATGTGTTCGGCGCTGTGCAGGACATTAAGATGTCGGAGGTGCCGCACAACTGCGAGATGGTGATGGTGCCGTCGCTGGCGCCTCGGGTGCCGATGGATGTGTTGGTGAAAGAGGTGAAGCGGGTGAGTGGTGGTGATACAGCGTTTGATTTGTTTGATTTGTTTGATTTGTTTGATTTGTTTGATTTTGACTTT
Organism: Graphilbum fragrans; assembly: GCA_001513895.1. Lineage (NCBI taxonomy): Eukaryota > Fungi > Ascomycota > Sordariomycetes > Ophiostomatales > Ophiostomataceae > Graphilbum > Graphilbum fragrans. Next base: position 146,784 of record LLKO01000012.1, read on the forward strand.
GAGTTTGATTTTATGGTGTTTGGTTTTGGGTTCGGTTTGTTTCTTTATTTCCGGCTTGCTTCGTCTTCTGCACCTTTCCACGAGCCACAGCTAACGGATGACAGCGCAAGATGGTGCTGCTGACAGTGGAGGGCGTGAAGCGGGTGCGGCGGCGGTGCGGCATGAACAGCGACTTCCAGATCCAGGGCGACAGCGCGATGCTGCATGAGATACAGCTGACGCCGGGATTGGTGCAGGAGGTGCGGCAGGCAGAGACGTATCTGACGACGCGGCGGGTCAGCGACACGGACGACGAGGCGAACGCGGCCAAGCTGGCGCTGCTGATCTTCCTGTTCAGCAAGGATGTGCACATTGTGGACATGCCGTCGGAGCTGGATGTGTTCAAGGTGCTGGCGCGGGTGCAGCACCTGGAAACCGTGTAGTGAGTTTTTCATTTAGTTTGCCGCATACCCAGTGATGTTGAGTTTTGAATTCTGGAGTTCGGGTTCTGTCATGTTTGAGCCCTGTTGTGTCCGTGTCCATTTCGAAGCTATTCAGTCCAATGTTCCATTTCATGCCATTCATGCCATTCATGCCATTCCTGTCTCCAGTGCTTCTAGTTGTCCTCTCAGTCGCTAATCGTCAGCTGGGACCACGTCCACAAGGAACGGGTGCCACGCCCAACCGTCCGCTGCGGGAATACTGAGTTCAACATTACCGGCCTCGAGGGCCTGGCCACGGGAAAGATGCTGCGGCGCGTGTTCACCAACGAGCGACTGGCAAAGCAGCCGGGGCGCGTGGCCATTCCCATGACCATCAAAGGGCTGCCGCTGCACGGGCTGAACAGGCGGCTGAACGAGTTTGTGGGCTACGTGGAGGAGGAGGTGCAGCTGGTGCCCGGGACCAAAAAGCGGAAGGCTCCGGGGAGCGGAGGGTTCGACGGCGAGCCCATGCCGCGGCACCCCAGCAGCTCCAGCGGCTCCAGCGGCTCCAGCAGCACTGCCGGGGCCTCAACCTCCAGCACGGCAACTAACGCCCTGGCCAGCCCCAGCGCAGCGGCCACGGCCCAGACAGACGACGACGCGGACGTGGACAAGTCGCCGCCGTTTGTGGGCAGCCCGTTTGCCTGGCACCACAAGACGTTGGCCGACGCGGTGTGCTGGCTGCGCGAGCTGGAAGTGTGTGTGGTGCCGCCGGACTGGGACGTGCAGCGGACGGACAAGGACACGGGGTGTGCCAGGAAGATGCAGAGCTACGGGCGCGTGCACCAAAAGGACATGGACGCGCTGATGGAGCTGGTGATGTCGGCGCCGCTGCTGGAGAAGCTGGACATCCGGTGCTACGTGCAGCCGCCCAACCGCGGCATGGGGGGGTCGGGCGAAAAAGGCGACTGGCTGCCGACGCGGGAGTACTATCTGCCGGCGATGGACGCGGACAAGCTGCCGTTCATGCGGGGGGTGGTGCCGTCGCGCCAGCTGCGGCGGCTGCGGCTGGTGCGGCTGCGGCTGTTCCGGTACGACTGGCGGTGCCATTCGATCTACGACCGGCGGCGCCTGTTCGACATGCGGGCGCTGCGCACGCTGATCTTCGAGGACGGCCCGCTGCGGTGGTTCCTGGGGACGCTGCCGATGCGGCAGCTGGCGAAGCTGCAGCATGTGCGCCTCGAGGACGCCGAGTGGTGCATCAACCAGGAGGAGGGGCGGCAGGCGGCGCTGCTGATCGGGCTGCTGCTGCAGCACCACGTCGGCGCCGGGCTCAAGACCCTCGAGCTGCACCGCATCTACACGGACGTGCTGCCGCTGGCCGCCGTCCGGAAGCACGCCGCCACGCTCGAGACCCTGCGGCTGCGGCACCCGTTTGGCCTGTGTGCGGGGGCCGACTCGTGTGTTCCGTCGCCGGTGGCGCAGCTGCTGATGGGCCTGACGCAGCGAGGCCACCAGGGGCGGGGGGCGGGAGGCAGATCAAGACCAGGACGGTCACGATCAGGTGAGGGGAGAGGATCAAGATCAGGACGGCCACGATCGGGTGAGGGGAGAGGCAGATCAAGGTCAGGACGACCACGACCAGGGTCACAGTCACGATCACACAGCTCGGGCGGCGCGGCCTTCTCGCGCCTGACGACGCTCGAGATCGACTTTGACCCGCGCGCCCACCCGCCGCATCGCGAGAACGAGCTGCTGTCGCGCGTGGCCCGGTTGCCCCGGCTGCAGCATCTGGTGCTGGCCGTGCCGACGCAGCTGCGCACGCTGGCCCAGGTGCCCAAGTTCGACCTGGATCTGCAGCACGTGCTGACGCAGTTTGTCGTCTTTGCCGGCCAGCGCCAGCTCGCCCACCGCTATGCCCTGGCCGCCCAGGCCGAGCAGCGCCGGTTTGCGCAGACCTTTGCAGCGCGCTTTGGCCGGGGGCCGCCCACGTACATCGACGGCAGCGTTGCGGTCCCGGATCTGGTGCCGGCCGCCAACTCTGCCATGCTGCAGAAGCACGAGATGCTGGCCAGCGTCGTGTTTTATGTCGGGGGCTGGGAGCCGCAGGCCGGAGCCACGCTCGACCGAATGATCCCGGTGGTCCCGGGGCGGAGGGAGCCGGTGACCTCAGGATCAGAGTCAGGATCAGAGTCAGGATCAGAGTTAGAGTCGGAGTCAGAGTCAGGGCCAGGGCCAGTACCAGGCTCAACACCAGCAGCAGCAGCACCACGACCAACACCAACGATGGGACCGACACCACCGTCACCGCCACCATCTCCACCACCACCACCGGAAGAACCTCTCCTTCCCCAGCAGGCCCACGGCGCGCTCGACCCCGACAACACCCCCCGCGGCGTCGTCCCCGTGCATTTGCCAACACCGCTGCCGTGGCGGCCGCCGCAGAGAGGCGTCTTTGTCTCGGGGGCCCAGCCAGGCGCCTATGTTGTGGCCAGCGCCGCCCCGACGCCCCCCCCGTCCTCCATGCACATGGTGGACCAGCTCATGGACAACATGCGCTCGCTGTCTGTCAACGAACGCGACGTGCATGTGCGCACGGCCGTCGCGCCAGGGCTCAGCCACACAGCCTTTGGCGTCGGCGGCAAGCGCTGTTTTGTGTTTGAGCGGCCGGTGCCCCAAGACCAGCGCCAGCACCAGCGGACCCACGACGTGGGCGTCCCCGACGACATGATTTCGTACTTTGTCTACGAAGAGTTCAACGACCCCTATGCCACGGCCACGGCGTCGGAAGGCGTCCGTCCTCGCACGCGCGTCCAGCTGCCCTACCGCATCGACTTTGCCCGTCCCGACATGCATCCCGAGCCGGAATGGGACGTCATGGGGCTGCCGCTGCACGCGGAGGAGGAGGAGGAGGAGGCGGCGGCCCCGAAGGCGTCGGCATGTCCGTGTCCGCATTCAAAAGCACCTGCACGTCCGCCGCAGACACAGCAGGCCACGGCACCAGACCCGGCCATGGACGCCCGGGCCGCCATGCAAGCCGCGGCCCGGATGGCGACCGCCCGGAGATCGCGCAAGGGCTCCCACGGCTCCCACAGCGCCCAGCGACCGCCCTCTCACGCCACACAAGGACTGCGCCAATGGCAGAGGACGGCCACGTCGATGCAGGCGGCCGACCACGAAGAGATGGAGCACCGCGGCCGCCTGGAGCAGCACGAAATGTGCCTCCGCATCTGGCAGGGCCGCCTGACCAGCAGCTTCGGCCCCTGGTTCGAGCTGATCATGGGCCACATGGGCGCCATGAAGACCTTTGCTGCCTATAGCCGCCACCACCTGGAAGCCCGCGAAGACGTGGTGGCGCATCTGCGCTCGCCGGCCGAGCAGGTCGACGTCGACCAGCGGCGCCGGCGGCTGACTGCCGAATCGCAGGGCGCCGAGCACACCCACGAGCACACTATGCAGCACTTCCGGGAATACATGAGCAAGGAGCTGGCGCTGCACATGCAGCTGGCCCAGGCACGCAGCCTAAGCCAGGCTGGCTCCCAAGCTGGTCCAAGCCAGGGTCCAAGCCAGGGTCCAAGCCAAGGTCCAAGCCAGGCCGGTCTAAGCCAGGCTGGTTCAAGCCAGCCGAGTGCCTCCAGTTCAGCGAATGAGAGTTAGCAATAACTGAAGTGACGGAGGTGGACGGTCTGGTGTGTCGATTTAAAGGGTGGGAGCCACGCTGGACTGTTGGACCTTGGACTTTTTGGGCGTTTTGTGTGGGTACTGTCTTCAGAATGAATTGCCGGTGTTTTCGTTTTTGCTTTGGATGGATTGGCTGGTTGGGAAACGCTGGTGAAGGAATGGAATTCAGTTGTTGAGTTTTGGAGGGATTGGTATCACGGACGTGACTGCTAGGGTTGGTCTCATTGGTAAAGGCCTGTTAGCACCTGCCTTGTTTGCTATTGGTTTTGGTTTAGCTGGAAATATTTAGGTCTTGCGCTATGCGTGGCTTGTTGGGACTGTGAAGCTGCCAAGAACTGTGTTCTGCAGAGACGCCTACTCGTTCTGCGTCCGCCTTCTCACATCTTTCTCTTCCTCTTCTGCACCCGTAATCATTCTACTACGCATCCGTAATCATTCTATTACAACACCATATCCCATAACCTATCCGAATGAACGAGTGTATCCAACGCCAGGCTTATGCACATGCAAAATCAGACCGCCCAGATGCTTTCTACCCTCCCTCTGCCCATCCTCTCCCCTATGAAATATGCCCCCCCAGTCCACTCACAAAAGCCGCCATCGACGACGTCAGCATCGACGCCCGGTTTCCCCGCACAACTTCGCGCTTTTCGTTTGCGCTGCCGTTGCTGCCGTTGCTGCCGTTGCTCACGTTGCTCACGTTGCTGCCTGCGCTCGCACTCGCCACAATCCCCAGCCCTGGATACGATGCCGCCATCGGGGGACTCGACAGCGGACTCGGCACATTGCGGCTCGGCGTCGTCGTGATGGGCGGAGGACTGCTGCCGCCGCCTGATCCGCTGGCCACATGGCCGATCCGCGAATGCCGTGCCGAGTTCAATCCGCTCGGCCCCGTCGCCGTCGCCGTCCCCGCCGCTGCCGCCGGCACCATTCCACCGCCCATGCGCGCCCAGAATATTTGCTCACGCAGCCGCACGCATTCTTCCCAGGCCGCATGCTCGGCCTCCTCGTCGTCCGCGCGCCAGTGCCCGTCCTTGATCATGCGCAGGAACACCACAAAGCCGCAGACGGCACGCACACGCCCTAGGCAAAAGCCGCACAGCGCATACGGCGTCGACTTGTCGCTCTCCGTCAGCCGGAACCGGTGCCGTCGTAGATACGGCTCGTGCGCGCGGTTTTCGCCACACAGCGTGCAGGGCCCAACCGTGCTCGTCGGCGGCTGGCCGGTCGGCGTCGCTGTCGGTGCCGCCTCGTGGGGCACTGGCTCGGCCACCAGCGTGCCTTCGAGGATGGCTGTCATGATATTGCGCCGCACAAGCCAGAAAACGCCTGGTGCTGTGTCGAGGCGCAGTGTCGGCTCAATGTCCTCCACCAGCACCCGCTTGTAGAACTTGGCTTCTTTGAGGTCGCGTGCGTTTTGCTGCGGCGAAGTGCCGTTGGCCGCTGCGGTCCCTGTTGCTGTTGTCATCGTCGTCGTCGTCGATGCCGTCGAAGCTGCTGCCATGGCTAGTGGCCCTGTCATCGTCGTCATCACTGTGAGGGGTCCGCCTGTTGTGCCTGCTGGCGCTGACCAGCTGCCCGTAGCGAGAGGCGGCGTCTTGGGCAGCGACGTCGACGATGGCGACCGCGTGTGTGTCTGTGCCTGCTGCTGCCATTGTAGCTGGTGCTGGGCCAGCAGAATCTGGTAGTGCGCAATCCGGATCAGGTCCACAAACTCGCCGTACGCCGCAATATCAAACCGGAGCACCGGCCGCAGAAGATGCGTGTAGCTCATAGGCTGCGCCGGCTGCACAACATGTGCTGATAGGTGCGGCTCAGGCACTGTTGCTGCCGCCTCTGGCTTATGGACAGACGTCGGCGATGCTTCCAAGTCCACCACGTCTGGCTGCGTGGTACCAAACGCCTCGATCGCCTTGAGATCCGTCCCCGTCTCTGAAAAGCAGCTGTCTGAATCCTTCGACTCCTTGTCGTCAAACTGCCCAAACCCAGGCGATGTCGGTGTTGTCGGCGACGGCTGCGATGCAATCATGTCTTCCATCACCAGCTTTAGCTGCGCCAACTGCTCCTGCTGCGACCTGAGCAGCCCCTCTGTGTCCGCCAGCTGCGCTTTCACATTGTCGTACCGCCGATTCGCCGCCAGCTCTTCCTGTTTCGCCGCCTCTTTCGCGTCCGTCACCATTTTGTTCGCCTCTTGGAACAGCTCCGCCGTCAGCGTCTCTAGCTCCAGCTCCATCTTCTTCTTGGCCTGTTCCGCCTCTGTCCGCAGCAGCTTTTCGTCTCGCATCCGCCCCAGCAGCTCGGCTCTTTCCTGGTCCACCGTCGATCGCCGCACCCACACGCTGCTCTTGAGAAAGTCGCCCTGTCGCGCGTGCAGCTCTTCCAGCCGACGAATCTTTTCCCGTGCCTGTTCCAGCTCGATTCGTGTTTGCGACAGCGAGTCGTCAAGCGTGCTCTGGTAGTTGATTGCGTCGATCAGCTTCGTGCTTAGCGCCGTCACCTCGTCTTCCCGTGCGCTCTCTGTCCCCAACGGCGACGCCTGTCCGCGTTTCCTCGGATCCGGAATCGTGCTGAGGTCTTCGTCCAGCGACGACGACGATAGAGACGATGGCAGTCGCCGCAGAGTCGGGGCATGTACATCAGCCGCTTCGCTGCTGCCGTCGACTGCAATCACGGGCAGATCCGTCGTCAAATTGGCTTTTGAGGGAGGCGTCGTCGATTCGGTAGATGGAGCGTCTTGTGCATCTGATTCGGCACTTTCGGCACTTTTGCTGGTGTCCGGTGACCTAAGTAACGAATGGTTAGAGCTTTCCTCCGCGAGAGTCAAGGTGACAAAGAGTCCTACAATGTCTGTTCTATCGCCTCGGCTGCACTGATTGTCTCTGCCTTCACTCCATCGTCCAGTATCTTGGACACCGCAGGCGCCGCTTCTGGCAGCTTGGCCTCATCGGTCGCCATGTCCGTTTCTGGTCGGTCCCCAGGTTCGATACGGAGCAGAAGATGGGTAGAGCCTCAGGCAGCGGCCACGCCGAGACCCAACAAAGCAATTGTCGTGGCCGAGTCTGTCGTGGCTGATGCAGGAAAGCGGCGACAAAGAAGCGTGTAGAAAACGTGGTCGAGGGTCGAGAATGAGGAATGAGAACTGAGGAATGCGGAAAGCGGATAGCGGAAAGGGGAAAGCGGTCGTAAAAGGAGCGGAGTCGCCGATGTTGGGCAGCCGTCAGTCGAGTATGGGCGAGGCAGCAGCAGCAGAGAGAAGACAAGAAATGAAGGGGCGGTGGGAGAATGTCGAGCCGCAAATCGACAAGAGTCGAGAGAAAACAACCAAGAAGCCTTGTTGGATTTGGTGGCGAAATGGGGAAAATGACCCAAACGAACCAAATGACCCAAATGACGCCAGTGGTTTTGTGCCCAAGCAATACAAACAAGGCCGACACCAGGGAGAGGCTGAGCACGGGAAATTAGCAGCAATCAAAGCCACTGTTCGCAGTCGGAACAGAACCCAGACGAACGAAAAGGCGCTGGGCGGAGTCGATCGGTTTCTTAGGAGAGAAGGGGAAAGCGACAGTGAATACTGGGAATTGGGAGATGACGATAAGTTCGTGCATTAGTGCCGTAGTGCACTCGTGAGGAGGGAAGGACCACCTGCCAGCTCTGTGGTTGCTCTTTCCTGGCCTGCGCCAGCGAGAGCGCTATACGCCGTCGTTGCCGAATCAGCGTCAGAATCACAGGCCCAAATCCACGCGGGCCAAGACTCATACACTAGCCGGATCCGGACTAGCCCCACTTCCAACCTGGTCAAAGAACCAAGGACGAGGACGGGCGGCAAGCAGAGGGCAGCAGCAACCGGGACCTGTCGCAGCTTCCCAGACGGGCGTGTTCCCTGCACTGGAGAATTTCACACATACTGCATCCTGCATACGAGCTGTGTTTGCCATTGTATCACACTTTCGGCATAAACAGGACGACTGCAAGCTTCTCGACATGTGTTTTGGATCGGCCAGGCATTGAACGCGACCCTGATCCTGGCGACCCCACCACTTCGTCGTATTTTGGGACTAGCCCTCAATTTTGTCTGGAAGCTCTGAGCCCAGCAGAACAGGGATCTGCGAGTACGAGTCGTTGTAATTGCGCTGCTCGTATCCGTGAGAATAGTTTGTGGCCGCCAGCAATACGGAGGGATCGCCGACATACGAGCAGCGATACGAGGAGTATCAGAGCGCAAATATCGAGCACATCTATCTTGGTGTTGCCGTACACATGAGACGGCACAATGTGGCAACCAGGTCGCTGAGGCCGTTTGTTTATGCTATATTACTCGCACAGCTATATGAGGTGCCATGGCGTGCCAATAGTGTCTGCGAGGAGAAGCAGAGCGGGCCAGGCCAGCCGTGCAGGGGTACGTCATGGGCGGACGATTGGCGAATACAGTGCTGGGCGCAGTAAGCTTTCAATAGTGCCGTCCCTTGCTACAGGGGATATGGAATAATACGAGTACGAGTGCATATGTACGAGCACAAATCCGTAGACAACTACGGCGTAGTTATGCAACTGCCACCAATTGCTCACTTTGTCACCAGAGGTGCAATTAGATTGAATTTCAGAACAGGGACCAGAAAAGTTGCTGCAGCTTCACTTTAACAGGATCTCGGATGGAGATTATTGGCTTGGCATCCCAGGAGCCCAGAAACAGCTCTCAGAATTTCGTCGATCGCGGTCTGCGCGTTTCACTCCCGAGAACAGGTTTGAAGATCACATCCGTCTGTGGGGGTCCTCTAGTTGTGGCTTCCGTTGTGGCCTTGAATTCTATTTAAAGAGAATGGTGAAGCTCCCAGCATACGGTACACGGAGATCATCGTCTGCTCCCACGTCTTCAGCACCGTCTCGTCCTGCGTCAACTTCGTCAGGCGCACACTGTCGCACCACAGCATCGTGGTATTGAACGCCTGTTGGCTTCAGTGCATCCCGTCAAAATGCAGTCCTTTAGTGGGGGTGACAGCGGAGGCGACCTGTCACAAAAGCAGTAGACATTCGCCTCGAACATTGACATCAGATACGCCTCCGCCGGCAACACCTTGATGCTCAACCTTGAGGCCACCCATGCCTTGTTACGCCGCATCAACGTCGTGGGAATGGCTTTAAAATTCATGCCCACCACGCCGATGGCCCTCGCAGCCGCACGGGGATTGCTGTCGAGCCTTTGCAGCTTCTCGACACCATCACCTCGCCGGCTGCCATCCGCGGGTTGATGCAGGCTGCCGAGGTCCAGCCCGACGTGCTCGTTTCCATATGGGGCTGGTGCATGCTCCAAGGCGCCGCGGGCCGTAGCCAATGCCTCATCACCGAGAACACATCTCACGGCTGCGAGCCTGGTGTTCCATTGGCGTCAGCACGGAATACGGAGCCGGTTGGAACCAAACCTGAAAGCAGTATGGTTGGCCTGGAGATACTGGAGGGAGAGTCCTACCACAAGCCGGTACGTGCAGTAAACGATCATGGCGTGACAGCAGTAAGTGTTTAAACCATCTTTTGTACCAGTGTATGGAAATGAATCACCAGTCGGCACTTCAACTGCACTGGCGGTTGCAATCAGCGATTCATCAACGGTCTTTGAGTTGCTTCGATACCACACTTCCATTTCCAGGCTACAGCAGCTTGCCAATTGTACCCATGCTCTCGGCATAATGGCTCATGTAGGGCTTGGACAATTACCATGCTACTACGGAAAAACAGGCCCTTACATATCTTTGTTACGGGACGTTTAGGTTCGTTTTCATTTGCGGCAACACGACGGCACTACAATGAACAGTAACGAGTATTGAGATAAAAGCACCTAGTAATACGACGTATTTGGATACAGCACCTATGACAAACCCTTCGTTAGGCTCGCACGTAGTGGCTTCAAAAGTCAAACTTGGGGCTTTCCAGCCACGACCGCAGCTTCATCAAAGCATAGTAGTCGTTTCTCTTTGCCGAGACAGTGGTTTTCCCCCGCAAGCTCGGCGTCCAACCAGTGACACCCGCGGTCAGTCCCAGCCGTGTGCCCACCTTGCGGCAAGCCCCAAAGCCCGAGAGCACCGGCATGCTGTCGTGGCCGACCATGATGGTCTTGGGGTTGATGTTGTTGTGGGCCAGATTGAGTCCGTGCAGGTGGTACACGGCTGCCGTCGCGCGTCTCATGAAGGCTTCGGCATGGATCGTGCCCTGGCGGTGGCGCAGGTAATTGTACAGCGTGAAGTCGTGTCTCTCCAGCACGAGGCCCGTGATGTAGTCACGACGAACGCGGCAGCCGTAGTACGTGACAATGCAGGGGTGCGGATTGTGGGACAGGATCTCCATGACCCGCGCCTCCTTGAGCAGATTCACCGCCAGTTGGCTGAGCAGCTGGAACTGCTCGCAGTCGTTGTACATGGACACCTTGGGGCGTCGCATGTAGACGTCATCGGGGCTGGGCGTCTCAGGGGCCAGCTGCAGTTCGCCATTTGTCGTCGACCACTTGGCATAGACGTTGTAGTCGGGCACGGCCGTGAGCGCATCCCGGATGCTTTCCAAAGTGGCGTTGGTTGACGTGCACTCCAGCGTGCCGTAGAAAAACACGTCGTTGGCACCAAACAGGCCAAAGGACGTGTACTCCCGGTGGAACTCATCCCGGTCGTCTTCCATGAAGGCAAGGTCCCGCCATATGATTTGTTGGGGGGGAGAGATAGATGCAGGCATGGTCAAAGAAACGGTGGCACCAAAATAGATAATAATTATGTAGATTTGAATACAAGGATGGTAAATTGATAACAAGTAAATCAGGGATAGTACAGTCGTCACTTCGGTTGAATTTAGGAAGCTTTACCAGGACTGAATGATTTGGATTGTACGGAGTGAGAGAGAGTGTGACCTAAGGGAACCGCCTTCTCTTATAGGCTCGTAAATCAGGAGAAGGTGAGTAGAAACAAGAAAAGAAAAATATACAGAAAGCAAGAGAAAGGCACAACCGCAATAAGCAGGAGGCTGCGCGGTACTTAACGCCCTGTTCCACGCAAATGTGTGGCGTCGGCCAACAAGGGGGGTGCGGCTGAGAAGTCTCAGTTGGGATGTCACCGTCATCTGTCAAAATATGTGCCAGCATAATTTCGCCTATTTGTGTAAAAAGTACCGAGCATACGGACTGCAACAAAATACAAAACGCACGCCCCTGCTTCTTGACGGCTATGGGTGGCCTTGGTCCTAAGCTTGAAGGAGCTGCTGCTCGAGGATCTGGCTGCGCAGCAGAAGCAGCAGCTCTCGTTTGCTGGTCATTTCTTCGTATGGGCCCCGGACTTGTTTGCGCAGAGCCTCAAGCTGCTCCTCAAATCTATAGAGGTACTCCTGCACATACTGATTCACCGCCTCGAGCTCCTGCCGCGCCGCCGCCAGCTTGTCCTGGAACAGAATCTCTGTAAAGGTGCAATCAAAGATAATGTCCCAGACCAAGCTCTTCTGCGGCAGCTGGAGCACCCCTACCCCCTGCAACGACGAGTCGATATTGGCCTTTTCCAGCGTCGCATTGATCTGTGCAGCAGCTTCGGCTACCTTCTTCTGTGCGCCGCTCAAAAACTGGCCAACCTGCCACTCCGCAAAGCTCTCGGGGTCCGACATCGTAATCGCTGCGTGGGTTCCTAGTTGCACCGGAAAGATGTCCGTCATATTGGCTTGCATCGCACTGTCAATGTATCGTATGGCGCTCCCAAGCGAGCCAAGTCCCAACGCCAGGTTGTTTGTGATATCAGCCATTGCGCACACCTGCGCTTGGATCGCCTCGTATTCCTGTTCATCCGTATGCATGTCTCAGCTCTGGCTGCGCGACACAAAAGACAGACAAAATACGACGAAAAGCACAAAAAGAAAGAAAGAAACAGAAAGGAGGAAAAAGAAAAAGGAGGAGACAATACGAAAAGTACGCCGGGTGGCTGACTTACGTCCTTGGCTGCCTGATACTGGCCCTCCATTTCGTCGTCTTTGGGATACGCCGGAGTAGCCCCGTCAAACACTGCGTCGTAGAGCTTCTCGACGGCATTCTGGTATTCGAGATTCTGCTTGGCCAAGGCCTCGAGGTCGTCTCGCTGTTTCTTGGCAGCCTGGAGCCGCCCTCTCACCTCTTCCGCGGCTGCCTGCGCGGCGGTGTGTTTTTCTTGCAGCTCGAGGTACTCGGCCTCTTCCTGCTCTATTTTCTCTCTCTGGCCACGCAAAGACAGCCCAATACGCCGCAGACGGCTGCCTTTGTACTTTTCTGCCACCTTTTTGTGCTTCTCCATCGCGTGATACAGCTCGCCCGATCGTGAGGATGCATCATAGGATTCGTTGCGTAGGTCTGCTACTTGCAGCTTGCATGTGACCAGGCTGGACGCTGCGTGATCCGTCTCAGCCAGCAACTGCAGCAGTTGCTTCTGCTCGACGCCGGCAGCCAGGAATCGGTCGTGTGCTGTTTCGTCCATGGTGGCGACTCTCACCGTACTCGCACACCAGGTTGAATCCGTGATGTGATGCGGGGGAGTTTTAGTTTTCTTGCCGACATTCGCTTTCAGCTGCACCAGGATTCGTCCGCAATGGCCTTTTAAATTAGGCGCTTTGCTCGCTAGGGCCTAGGGCCAGAAGCAACTGCATGCCTCTTGCATTGTAGTTATGGGGTGGTGAGATACTGTTCATTGCTCATTTACACAACTATGTAGTGTACGATTGAGACGACGAGCGATTAACAAGCCACATCTGTGGTAAAAAAACAGTAAACTACTCTTATACCTGCTATTGGAAATGGCGTTTTAAGCATACAATCCATTTTAAATAGAGAGGATGTCCGCGCATCTTGGCTCGCAAAATGCACGTAAATATGCTCCTCTTTCGTTGTAGCGCTTCACATGGCATTATCACACTAGGATTTAGTGGGATGGGGCGGATAGAGGCCGCAAGATGGCTGCAATTGTAGACAGTCAAATTCTTCCTAATAGAGTTGCCCAAACACGATCTTTCGAAAGGGTTGGAGACCCCGCAACCAAGGAACGAGTCTTTGATAACTATGAAGCTCGACACAGCCATTACACGAAGCGCAGATTCAGATACGACATTCCTGGCTCCACAATGTCCTTCCCAAGAGGCTCTACAGCAGCATCTCCAGCCGCACCGGCTGCCACCAATAAAGGAGTAAAGTGCTGCCATGTTAGCGCATTGACGGAGCTTTCGATACATGAACTCGACATACCTCAACTGTAGGGTGCGATCGCTTGAACTCTGGCAGCGACTCCAGTTTCAGCAGCTCTGCCCTTCTCTCGGCGGCCACTTTCTTCGCCACGGCCTTTCGTAGTTCCGTGTCAAACGTTATCGACTCGGCCAGCACTTTGTCCGTGATGGCTTTCTTTTGCTCCTCTGACCCAGCCTGGAAAATCTCACCAATGGACGCAAACGAGTGCACAGCCATGCCGGATCCCACGATGAGGTAGCCCTCATTGCTAGGCCGTTAGCAACGAGTAATTTGAGGCTGCCTGTTGGGTTCTACATACCGCAGCGAACTCAAGGCCTCGCCGAGGCGGATCTGGCTCTCAAGATCGTAACCGTGGAAGGTGGACACCTGCACGATGGGGATCTCAAGCGGGTGCTCAGGGGGGAACATAATTTTGAACGGCACCCAGATGCCGTGGTCGACGCCGCGCTCAACACGCTTCGTCTTGATGCCCGCCTTCTTCAGATGGGACCAGATCTCGGACGCCAGAGCTGGTGCATCCTGGTGCGGCCAATCATAATCGTACACAAACGGCTGGGTGTCGTGGAAGTCGTTGACAAAGTCATGCTGCAAGGGTCAGTGGTGTGCCAGAACGTGATTGGGCTCCAATGTTCGTCCGGCTTACTTGAATGTACGAATTCTTCTTGACATTCACTAGTTATTGTAAGCACTTACACCATTTCGAGCGCATCTCAGGGAAGCTGAAAAGTACCTTCAATAACGCCAGGGCCGTGGATTTCGCCGGCTTCAAAGTGGCCGCTGAATGTCAGAATGGCTTTGGGTGGCGGCGAGATGGCCCGTATTTCGTCGCCGATGGCGCGGAGATTTTCCTGCACGGTGCGGTTGTTCTCGCCCTCGCGGAAGAGTAGACCCACGCCGGCATGGCCGACAAAATACACCGGCAGTGGCGACGGCGGTTGGACAGCGGAAGGCATGATAGGGCTGAGCGTGAATATCGAGGCTAAGAGGTGAAAGAGTGCCAAAATTCAAAGTGCCAAAACTCTAGATGCTGTCACAGTGAAGAAATGAATAGGATTCCACGGCGGCATTTCCCCCCTGGCGCAGAGCATGGCGACAGGCATTAAATGCGTGCACCGGCGACACTTGTCGGAACTGCTACCCGCCTCCCACGGACATGACGCGGAGCTTCCACACAATTGGGGATGCCGCAAAGTTGGGGGAGATGGTGTCATTACTAGTGACACTCGCCTCGTGGCCTCACTAGCCCAACTGGGCTCCCAAACATACTAGCCAAGCTTAGAGAGCGCACGCAAACGGCAAAGAGCGCATGTCGCCAGACTTACTATCGTTGCCAGAGAGGGCCCCAAAATACCTAGACGCCCTATTTTGACAATTCTTCGCCGGCAATACGGATGAAGTTTATGTCCACATCGTGCTATGTCGATGCATCTATTAGCAATCCTCCAGAAATTCATTCTATGCCGTGGCTAGACCCTGGAACTAGCCATCTAGTCGATGGCGATATACACAAAACCTGGGAGCGAAAGAGAGTTCAAGGGTGTGGCCGGATGGAAAAATTTCCACCCGTGCCCCAGTCGCCGGGGACCGTTAATCTGTCAGTCAACCATGTGTCAGGGTCCCGGCAATCTGTTTCGGTCCACCCGTAGCTATTACGCCATCATCAGAAGCAATGAGAGCAACAGTCTAGACAGGCACACTGCCTTTATAAAGCTCCGCCCGCGTCCGCCGTATGCTAGATATGCTCTGCAGCAACCACGGGACCTACAGCACGAACAATCTAGGCGACACGCGAGGCACGGCAGACCGAGAGCAGCTGCAACCAAAAAGAGAAAGTCATCTCCACGGACATCTTGCATACGATGGCCTCCCAGACAACTGCCCAGGCTAGTCCTATTGGCCCGGACTCTCTGGCCGCTTCCGTCCTCCGTGACGAGAAGCCGGTTGCCGATGTCAGCACAGACGCCGAGATTGCAAAAAGCGGTTCTGATATTGAGAGCACCGACGATGGCCTGTTTCATCAGTACATTGAGAAGGACGGCCGGGATGTGCTTATCAGCTGGACCAAGGCCGAAGAGGCTCGTGTCGTGCGCAAAGCCGATTTCCTCTTCCTCCCGCTCTTTACTGTACGTTGGCTCAGCTTGTGCCGCAGACTACGAGCTGTCTAAAATCTAACTGCCCAGCTTCTCTTCACCTGGATGGCCATTGACCGCACCAACGTGTCCGGTGTCCTCACAACGACCTTTCTCAAGGATACGGGCATGACCAGAGACCAGGCCAACACAGGCGTCTCGCTCATGTGGTTTGGCATTGTCCTGCTCGAGATTCCTTCCAATGTAAGTACGCTACTCTTTTATCTCCACCGCCCCAGAGCTGACCGAGAAGATCGTCCTGCACCGGATTGGCGCGCACTACTGGATCCCGGCGCAGGTCGTCCTCTGGGGCCTCATCGAGGTGCTGCAGGCCTTTGTCAAGAACAGCCGCGGCTGGTACGCAGCTCGGCTGTTCCTCGGTCTGGGTGAGAGCGGCTTCATCCCTGGCTCTCTCTACACGCTTTCACGCTGGTACACCCAGGACGAGCTGGCCAAGCGCACCACCTTGTTCTTCCTGGGCCCTTCCATCTCAGCGGCTTTCGGGTCTCTCATTGCGGCCGGATCCATTCACCTGAACGGACACGGCGGGCTCAAATCATGGCAGTGGTATGTGAGCTCGGGAAAAGATCACCGGCGTCAGAATCTAACGCAAGCAGGATCTTTATTATCTGCGGCGTGTCTACAATAGGTACGGTGTCTTGTTGAATGCATGACTCGAAGTATAATAGCGGTCCCTGCTAACTATGCATCAGTATCCGGTCTGCTTGCCGTGGTTTTCCTTCCCAAGTCGCCTCGCCACACCAATCGTCTGTTTGGCGGTTCGGTTCCTACGTGGGGGTGGCTCAATGAGCGTGAGGCCGACATTTTTCTGGCACGGATTGTGCGCCGTGATCCCAAGAAGGGCCAGGCCGCCACACTCAAGATTACCTGGAAGGACATGTACGTGAGATGCCGTTCACCTAGAACATACGCCATAGACTAACAAGACTAGCACCGATGTTCTCTTGTCGTGGCAGACTTGGCCGTACCTGATTGTGTGCTTGAGTGGCCTGCAGTCTGTCGGCGGCTTGTCTACCTGGGGCACGACGATCATCCAGTCACTGGGCTTCAGCCGTGTCAAGGCAAACCTGTTGAACGCACCGGGCTCCATCCTGTCAGCCGCCACTGGTTTGGTGTTGTCCTACTTTGTTGATCGGTACAAGCGGTTTGGCTATGCCATTACATTTTCCGCTGTGTGGACGTTGGCAGGCCTGATTGCCCTCTACGTAGGTGCCGCTCTTTTTTATGCTGTCTAACCGATACTGACATACTGTAGCATCTGCCCGTTACGTCCAAGGCCTCGTGGTCTTTCTATGCCGCGTATATTGTGACGCAGTCTGCTCCGTGAGTCCTTGACAGGCAACAGAATCCAAGATGACACACCTGCTGACCCGGGATAGTATTTGGCAACCCCTGAATGTCACTTGGCTATCTCTGAACTCAAGAACGCCACAGACGAGAGCGGTCGCCTATGCGGTGTACAGTGAGTGCAGTGCTGATCCTTTTGGTGTGAACCATTGTCTAACAGGATGTAGTTGGATGCTCCAATCTCGGCGGGGCCTACGGAAATCAAGTATTCCGAGGGGTAAGACAAACTGTCTGCATTGCGCTGGTATACTAAAACATGGCTGACCTGTTCTAGAATGATGCGCCGTTGTACCATCGAGCCTGGGCAGCCTGCTTAGCGTTGGGCGCTGTGTGGTTGGCGGTGATTCTTGTGCAGACGGCTGCGTTTAAGCTGCAAAATCGGCGTTTTGCCCACAAAGTGGCCGCCAACCCAGAGGAGGACGAGAAGGCGCTGTTCAGAGATGCCAAAGGCCGTGGCTATGTGCACTATTGGTGAATGTGAATGTAGTCGCGGGAAATATACCTTTACATGGAAAACAGTCCATCACGTAGCCGGTGTTCAACTTGAAATGAAAACTACGGAGTAGCTACGGAGTATTTCGTGGGGTTGAGCACGATTTTGTCTCCGCACGGGGCTAAGCTTTTTTCCAACATGTGGATTTCAGGGGACAGGTCACCTGTACTCGTAGTTTCTGTTGAGTTTAAAGTGCCACATCAAAAGCTTTCTGTCGTCTGGACGGATCTGGCTTGAAAAATGGCGATGAAGTACGGAATATGTAATACATCGCAACGCGGGATTACGAGCAAGTACTCCGTTGTGTGTGGTGCTCATATTTTGACCAATCACAAATCATGGATAAGCTAGAGTCTCCACTCCTGATTGTCAACCTCCAGATGAATAACCCCTCCTCTAGGAAAATGGGGCGAATCATTGCTGGGAGGAAGGAGCTACGAGTGACTCTTGTTTGTATGTTTCAATTTCCTTCATCCGTTCTGTGGACAGATTTGCTGCCATTCACAGGCCCACATTCTAAACATCATACCCATGGAACTCCGGCACCAATCCTCTCTCGAGGGCGTCCTTGACTTCTTCGACTCGCCTGTCGTGTTTGGCGATGCGGCCAGTCGACAGCATGCTGAGGCACTGTTCGCTTCGCTTCTGGCCCGGCTCGAGGCTGATGGGGACGAGACCCTGTCGACGAGATTTCGCCCTATTGTCATGATTCGTGTAATGCACCAAGTTGCCCTCTCGCCGTTGTCCAAAGATCTCTTTCTTAAGTATTTTTTCGAGAATATACGTGTTGACATGGCGGCGGACATGGCGAGCGTTGACATCGATAACGCGCGCTCTCGTCTCGTTGAGTTCGCCCATTTTCTCAATAACAACTTCTTTGGACCCCGTACGTGCATTTTCCGTCATTTTCAAGGCAAACTAGAAAGAAAAACCTAACAACCATAGTCAAGGTTTCAGCGACGAGGACGCCGCAGCCCACTCCCGCTTCACTCTCTGTGCCAATCCTTGCGCCAGACTGGCTTCTCCCAGGATCTCGCTCCCGGGTTGCGAATCTTCGTCGAAACTGTCTTATCCGAGACAGACACCGATGCGTCGTTAGCCGAAGTTTTGACCAGAGCGAGGCGGCTGTTCGTGCTCGCTTGCACGGTGAGAATGCGACCGACGACGATGGCGTTCGTTTTGTCGATTTTCCAGAGACGGAAACATTTGAGCTGCTACACGTTTGTCACATCTTGCCTCATTCTCTGATGAACATCGGGGACGACAGCGAAAAGAGCACAGCTCGACGTACTGCGCTGGCTATCCTTGACATGTTCGATGTCGGTGTTCGGCATCTCACCGAAGGGACGAACATCGACCGACCGACAAATGCGATTACCCTGACAGCAAACTATCACGACACGTTTGGTTCGTTCAGCACATTTTTCGAAGCGGTTGCGGGGCAGCCGCATACGTACCGAATCCAGTCTGTTCGGTCTGACATAGTGCGCCGGCCAAGGCAACCGGTGACGAGAACACTGTTTATGTCGGAAACAATCGACCCACCTCTCCCTCGTCTGCTGGCCATACACGCTGCCGTCTGCCAAATATTGCACCTGAGCGGGGCTGGCGGATACTGGGACGACATTCTTCGGGAGGCCGAGGAAGAGATGGCCAAGACAGATGGGTCTAGCAACCTCGGTGTGTTGACGACGCTGCGACTTGGTGGCTGGTGGGATGGCATGACCGTGTGAAGGCGGGTGCGGGACGAATCCGATATCACGGGGAAGTGAACGAGACACACGACCACGACCAAGTGTATTTTTATTTTGGGTTTCTTTAGACTCTCCTGGGTGCCACCACGACTAACGAATTGAAGAACGGAGGACGACTGCTCCAATGGTCGCAGGCCATTTAACTTGTACATTTGGCGCTGGTTTGTTGAAAAGCTAATGGACGGGTGTTGGGTATGTCGCAGATATCTGTATCAGCATGGCTGCTGTAGCTACAAACGGTGGTAATATCCAGTGCAGGAAAGGTTAATACGACTAACACGCCCATAAGTTCTCGTTGTGCCTGTGTGAACTAGCCTTGGCGAGTTCATGGATATAACAGCTAGCATCGCGTAATAGTTGAAAGCCGAGGCGCAAGCGCCTTTGCAAACTGGGCAGTGTTGGTATTTCAAGCACATCGATTAAACGCAATGGATGTATTCTGGCTAGATGATGAACAAGTCTTCAGATATCTGCTTTTGTAACGAAAGTGCCTCAAGCAGAATCTGGAAGCTTTGGACCTCCTCACAGAAACGCTCTAAAACTGCTAACGTGACGCTTTGCTGTGCCGTGGGCTAACAGTTGCCCGGAACGAGCTGTTTTCGCCATGCGCGGCCAACACCGCTATGTCCGGGCCGCCTAGGCTTTATTTATTCTGTGTAGATACGAGTGGTGGTGGCCCGCGGCCAATGTGGCCAACTACAGTGGGCCGCACTTCTGCTACATTTTGGCGGGCTTCCGTAAAAAGCAAGGTTGGGTGCCACGAGTTCGGGCAACCAGCATTTAAGTCCCTCGGGTCGCGATGCTTTGCTCTTAAGTTGAATCATCCATAGTAGAGGCTCGCATAAGAGAGTAGAACGACGACACCAATCCCAGCATATTCTGCACGATCTTTCAAAATGGGCTCTATTGACTTCGCACAGAAGCAGCTCCCGTATGTGGACACCCCTAATATGCATCCACAGCTTTGCTGTCTGCTAACGATACGCCAGCTGCCCGCTTCTGGAAGAGCGCTACTCCGTGCTTAAAAAGTCCATCATCAAGCCGGAAAACAGGAACCGTGTCATCGAGTCGTACCAGCGCCTTACACAAGCTCTTGCAACCGAGGCAGAACGTATAGCAGAACTTGGTCCCAAAGCCATCCCGGAAGTCAACTTTAGCGACATCAAGGAGAACGGAGGCGCGCTCACACCGGCTCTTGAAGAACTCGTCCGCCAGACCGGCTGTCTTATTATCCGCGGTGTTGTGGATGAAGAGGTGGCTACGAAATGGGAGGCAGATCTTAAGACATACGCCAAAAGCCACCCCAAAGTCGGAGGTTTCCCGAAACACGACCCTCAGAATTTCAGCCTGTACTGGACAAAGCCGCAGGTGGAAATCCGCAGCCATGGCAATGTCTTGGAGGCGATGAACGTTGTGTCCAAGCTGTGGCATGTGACGGACGACACCATCCCTTTTGACCTGAGCACCCAAGTTGCCTACGCAGACAGATTCCGCATCCGCCACCCGACCAAGAGTATGTGGCCCCATGCTTGCCAACCTCGTACGTTCTCATCTAACCTAATCTAGACGAAGAATACACCCTTCGCGCCCACCAAGACAGCGGCGCCATCGAGCGCTGGGAAGATCCTCTGTACCGAGCCTGCTACCAGCCTATTTTCGACGGCCGCTGGGAGGACTATGATGCTTTTGGTGCAGACTTCCGCTCTGAGGCCAAGACCTGCCTGTACTCCGACAGTATGCCGAACCCTCCACTTCTTCCTAGCCCCTGAGCGCCCCCTGAGAGCTTGCCGTCCCTGAACTAACACGATGAGAATCCTGCACTGCTTTCCGGTCCTTCCAGGGATGGATCAGCCTGTCGCACACAAACACAGGAGAGGGCACTCTCCGCCTGGTTCCGGAGCTCAAGCTGTGCACCGCGTACATGCTGCTGCGGCCTTATTTTATTCTCGATGAGACTTTCGATGACACAACCCCGGTGTTCCCTGGTGCACGACCTGGCGAAATTCAGTTCAAACCCACCGTAGAGATGCACCCCCATATGTTCCTCGACAAGATGACCGTGGGCATTCCTCCGGTGAAGCCAGGCGACTACGTCTTCTGGCACTGTGACGTCGTGCACGAAGTGGATAGATTCCATCCCGGCACGCGGGATTCGTCGGTCAGCTACAATGCCTGTGTCCCTTTGTGCCCATACAACCTCGACAGCGTCGCCGAGCTGCGCGACGCCTTTTTGCAGGCCGTCCCTCCCCGAGACTTTATGAAGTACGAACACGGCGAGCAAGAAGCCGCCCATGCAGACCACGGCGCCCGCAAAGAGAACATTCTCACAGACGAGGGCTTGCGAGCCATGGGCTTCTTGCCGTTTGATGTCGAGGAAGAAGGATTGACGCAGGGCCAGAAGGAGATGCGCAAGATGGCCAATGCCCGTCTGGGATTTGCTAGTGCGTGAAGAAGCCTTGATTGCCTGGGATAGCGAAAGAAAGTGTAATTTGTGGAAAATAATGGGAAAAATAGACTCTATACTGCCTATATTACGGAGGTAATCAAAGAAACCCATAAAGAATAGAAACAACCAAAATGCCTTTCAGAGTACAGAAAGATCCGACCGATAGCAATGTGAAATGTTTTTAGCCACCTCTAGCTTCCCCCTCGAAGGTGTTGACGGTGTGACGGTTTGTCGGTTTGTCGGTAAAGTGCAAGAGGCCAGCTGCTTAGTTCAGGCAGTTGTACGAGAAAGACTGCCAATGCTTGCTAGCACATTCACCGAGCTTGAGCTGCTTAGGACCCTGCGTGCAATACTTGTCGGTGAACACGGTGACTGGAATATTATTAGCTGCCGGCCTCTCTATGGATGGCGCAAATTGACAGATAAAGTGAGTATGCAAACGTACAGGTGTAGTTGTGGCCATGGTATTTGTCTAGGTGCAGCGCCTTCACACCGTGCCAGCCATTGCCAGAAACACAGCCACCCTTGCAAGTATCGGGGGGGCCGTATCTGCCATCGTTGGTCATGCCACCGCAGTTGGGGCCAGAGTAGAGGCGGAGGTGCCCAAGAGCGTCAACCGAGCTGAGGAGGAGAGCGGAGACGGCGATAGTAATGAACGACTTCATGGTGAGTGAATAGTGCTGGTAAAGCGTAAAAATGAATGTGCTTGAACTGCAATATCTGCAGTCTTTTGGAACTGTTCGAGAAGATCAAAGGGAGTCAAAGGAGTGTGCTGGTTGATAGGATTTCTATTTTACGAGAGGATCAAGCGGAAGCAGCTGTCTTTAAGTACACCCAGAGGGACAGATGGCGCGCGCCAGACGCATAGCTTGTTGTTTTCCTCCCTTTGCATGGCTTGACTTATTGTGCAAGTCCTACCAAATGATTCACGCTTTGACATAACCATTGACACTGACAACCTACGTTCACGTGAAAATATGGCTAGATCATTCCGAGCACACGATCCCTCGACTAGGATGTTTTTTGCTAGCGCTGTGTAATTGTTATATTTAGGTGCACTTCATGCTATTCAAGTTTAGGTCCAGGGGGTGGTGCCCCGGGCCAAGAATCACCTGAAGGAGCCTCAACTGCATCTAAGTGGAATACCTCAAATCATATGTCAAAAAATCGGCTAGCTTCCGTTGAGCCATGTGGACTAGATATTGAGTAGAAGACAAAACGATAGTGGGCGTGGTAGGGTATGCTCAAAGGCGCCCGTTATTGTACATCGCGATGATCGAGCCCTATCGGAACTTTCCATCGCTTATCTAGTTATCGGATGTATATGATAACTACCACACAGTAGCCACCACGTGAAAATCAATCTCCGCCAATTCTAGTTGAATTTAAGACCGGATACGCCTCGTGCTACCGAATTATGAAACTGCGGCTCTGTTGTATCTGTGAATAGACTGGGTCGGGTATGGAAGGATGACCCCTATGGCTGTGCATCTACTAACGTGGTAGTGAAGGAAGACGGATTATGTGGGCTAGTCACCCAAACGAGCCGCTGCGCTGAGCTAGTAGTATCGACTTAGGGATATTAGGTTCGAACAGTTTTGTAAACACCAAATCTGTCCACTCACGTAGCAAAATTGGCTTGAAACAATGCCGGCGACAGGAGAAGCTGCGGCGCTAGCTAATGAAATTAATCTTTGAATGATTGGGCAATATGCTTATTTCGGCTTATATATTTGCTGCCAAATCGGTGACTGTTTTCGCCCCTGAAATCAAATCTTAATAGCTGATTCTACTTACAAGATCAGCCTCGAGTGCAGCATGTAGGAAAATTACACCTTGAAACATCCTGGCATCATAGAAGGGTTCCGTGGACAAAAATAACCGTGGAAATTGAATACGGGTAACACACTATATGGACAAGACTTCGATTGTATCAGCCCCCAAGCTGCGAAAAGCGGCACACTGAGAAAAACTGGTACCCCAATAGTATCTCGAAAAAGCAAACACGGATCAATCTTTGAGAGTAACGGTCTGCGGGACAACAGAAACATCAAAATCTTCATCGTTGGACACGCGGGGAGCCTCATCGACGGCCTTTGTGAGGTGCATATGCGGGTCGGCGTTGATGTTTTGAACCTCGGTGATGCGGGCTCCAATGCCGGTGGCCTTGTAGGAGGCAAACTTGCGAGCGGTGACCCTAGCATTGAACAGCTCGTCGAGCTCTTCCAAGCTGCGGCCCTTCATCTCAGGCACCAAGAAGTACACAAAAGCGATGGCAATCAACGAAAAGGAGCCATAGATGAAGCCGACCTTGGCACCAAGATTGCCAGGCTCGTTTTGCACAAAGGGGTTGATGTAGCTCACCAGCAGCACACAAATGAAGCTGAACGTGGTAGCAATACTAATCGTCTTCTCCCGCAGCTGAGCCGTGCCGCTCTCGGCCGTGATGATCCAAACACACGATCCCCAGCCGCCCGTTGACAGCATGGACCAGATAAGCTGCAGGAACAGCAGAAACTGAGACATGTTTCCGCCATGCACACCGCCCGGGAGCCAAGCGACAATGCCGGACGTCACCCACATACTGGCCCACATGAAAAAGGCCGTGACCATGAGCAGAATGCGACGACCGATTTTATCGGGCAGGTAGAAGCCCAGAGAGGCACCGGCCAGACCCATGCACGACCGAGCCATACTGGATTTGTACACGTCGGTGATGCCGGCCTGTCTGAGGAAGAGCACGCTGTACGAGCTGGCAAACGCGTTTCCGGAGAGCTGCTCAAAGATCTGGACACCGGCCGCGATCATGGTGCGGCGGCCATTGGTGCCGCGGAAACAATCCCAATACGACGACACGAGGTGGAACTCTTGCTGCTCGGCGACCGAGGCCTCGACGAGAATCAGCTCCTGCTCGACCTCCTCTTCACTGGCAGCACCGTTGCGGATATACATGAGAGAAGCCTTGGCCTGGTCGCGACGGCCTTTCTTGAGCAGCCAGTTGGGCGACTCAGGGAGAATCCAGTAGATGCCTAGAAGGAGAAGAGGGATAATCATCTGGATGACCATGACTAGGCGAGTTAGTGGAAACCGATGGCGAGATAACCTAGGGGCGTTGCTGCCACTTACCGAGTCGCCAAGACCAGTTTCCGGTCGGCCACATTGTGTTGCTACGGAGGACAACGAGATGGGCCAGAATGACGCCCACTATCTGCCACCATTGGTAGAAGCTTCGCATGTTAGCAGCAGCGCCACGAGCAGCTTATGGTGCATGGAATGGTACACACTTGATGAGGGAGCCGCGAATGGCTGGTGGACTGAGCTCCGACATGAAAATGGGGATGTTGTTGGCTTCGAGGCCCTGGCAACTGTGAGCTGGAGGTACAACCCAAGACAGCATCGGAACGAGCCTACCATGGAAATAGCGTTGATCATGCGGCCGATCATGATGGCCCAGTAGCTGGGGATGGCAACCTGGATGATCATACCCAGCAGAGCAATCGAGAGAATGACCAGCACTGTGTTCTTGCGGCCAACGAAAGAGATCACGGGGCTGGCAATGATGCAGCCGATGGCCATACCGGCATTCGCTGTTCCGGAGCCAGCTGATTGCCAGGTCGACGGAAGGATGTTTTCACCAGTTGGACCAGGACGACCGAATCGATCAGCAAATTGCTGCAAGGCGATGACGTTGGACCACCAGCCATTGTCGAAGCCAAAGTTCTAGACTTGATTAGTTATTGCAACACGGCAATCTAGGTTTTATTCGGTGTAAACCCACAATGGCTCCGATCTATGGGTTATGTGTTAGCGGGCGTCATGATATGTGAAGACTCTCTCGCAGAATTTAGCTTACCGACATGAACATGTACACCAGGAGCAGCCGAGGAGTAAGCTCCCGGATCATCCCAATGTTTCTGAACCTTTCACGCAGACCCATGATGGCGATGTGGAATTGTACCTAGCCACGAGGATAAATGATGGGAGAGGAATGAAGTTCACAAGGCGATTGAATGCTCTCATCCAGGAAAACGATAGGATGGCGGAATGGCCCATTTATATGCCCTGCGAGATAGCCTGGCCAACAGATAGGTGCAAGCCGTCTATCACTGGATAACAGGAGCCATGCTGCACTGGGAAACTGTTACCTCGTGGACCAACTGGGGTTGGATGTGCTTGGATGTGGTGGGTTGACAGCCATGTAGCTCTTATCTGGGTGAACAGGCAAGCCATAGCCTGTGCTTCTTGGACGGCCTGGCGCTAATTGCAACTGCTGTAGGGCCCAATGGCAACGATTGTTTTCATAAACTCTGGGGGATGGTCGATACAGCCACTAGCGGGTGCTGGTTATCACCCATAGACCCAGTTATCTGTGGGAGTCTAGCCTCAAGATGCTATCCCTCTATCTGTGCCTCACTACTAACTTGGGCACTCTCCACAATCGCAGCAGCAGTTGCTGGCACATTCTCCCGTTTATCAACGGTAATCGTGTGGCGGGCTGCCTCTGAGTACACAAAGCATCGGGTTTCCGACGGTGGCTGTCACATTTCTAGGATCCCCATATCAGTAGTCTTGTATGGGATCCGCTAGAGGGTCACTTGATGTTTTGGCCAGCGGCCAAGGGCAAAAACACCCAATTGGCCGCTGTGCAAGCCGGCCAACGTGTTACTTGCCCTACACTGCAGATTTCTGGCGCCCTATAGCTAATACTATGCAGTGAACCGTAAAGCTGACATACCGGGAGAAGAGAGGAGTACTCCGTAAGGGAGGCCGAGTTCTTATGGGGAAACTGGAAGTTGGGTGGATACTGGTTGAGGTCTGTGTTGACTAGATTCATGCAGCGGGTATCTTACAGAAGGGGGAACTTCCACAGCCTGCATCTCTTCCTTCTATTTACAGCTATTTCATTTCCTGGGAGAGCTAAGGTTATGGCTTGACCTACGCCTGGAAGACCATAGCGTTGGCATGAATAATACTCACAGCATTCATCGTCTACAATGCCAGCAACAACTCAAGCCGCGACAGCAACGGCCGCAGCAGGTCAGATGGCCCAAATTCGGCTGCAGCGATGTGATACGGAGCTGCCCCCAATGCTAGACCCGCGCTTTGCAGGGCTGAAGAGGCAGATTATCCAGCCAGCAAACGAAAAGGCCGTGACTGCGTCGTACAAGCGTCTCCTGGCGGAGCTAGAGGTGGAAGCTGAGAGGCTGGGCAAAGAACAGCAGGCAGCTATCCCTGAAGTTCCCTGGGCCGATGTAGTGGCCAACAGTAGGCCATCTATGCACAAGACAGCAAGTATGAACGAAGGCTAACGAACAGGCCACACCATCCCAAAGAATGTGGCAAAACAAGCCCGCGAGGCCGGCTGCGTGATTATAAGGGGGGTCGTGTCTGAGAAGCAGGCTCTTGACTGGAAGGCAGAGCTGGAGGACTACACAAAGCGGCATCGAGCAGTCGGCGGACGGCCAAGAGCAGACCCGACATTTTGGCTGTTGTACTGGACGCGCCCACAAGTGCAGGCACGGTCCCATCCCGACATCCTGAAAGCGATGGAAGCCACGGGAAAGCTGTGGACAGTCAAGGACGACACGGTACCAATCGACACTACAAGCCAGGTGGTTTATGCAGACCGGTTTCGAATTCGCCGCCCAGGTTAGTTTTCGTGGCGTGAGAACGACGGTATCCTGGAAAGGTAACTGACACTAACGTGTCTATAGGAGACAAAGAATACACCCTTAAGGCACACCTGGACTCGAGCGCCATCGAGCGATGGGAGGATCCGCTGTATAGGTCGAACTACGAACGCATCTTCGAGGGCAGGTGGGAAGAATACGACCCGTGGGTATTGGATGACCGGCCTGATGCTAAAGTCGATCTGTATCGCAGTCAGGGCAGCTGTTCAGCCTTCCGATCGCTGCAGGGGTGGCTGAGCATGTGTTGGTGCGGACCGGATGAGGGCACATTGAGACTGTTACCGAGTCTCAAACTCAGCACGGCCTATATCATGCTGCGGCCATTTTTCTTAGACGACACCACGCAAGAGCTCGACGTGTCACAGCCTACCTTTCCGGGGTCGACGCCGGGCCGCGGCCAACTGTACCCGACGCGCAAATGGCACCCGCATCTCGACATGGACCGCACGATGATCAGCATACCCAAGGTCAACCCGGGAGACTACGTGTTTTGGCACATTGACCTCTGCCACGAGGTGGAGGACCAGCACAACGGGAAGCTGGATTCGAGTGTGAGTTCGGCCGGGCCTTCCAGGAAAGAAGAGGTGCTAATCTTTCAGGTCATGTACAACGCAAACGTGCCTCTCTGCCCATACAACATGCAGAACATGTTGACCATGCGTCAGGCCTTCCGCGAAGCTGTGCCGCCGCCGGATTTTTACCGGGATTGCGGCGGGCCGTTCGAGGTAGAGGCGCAGCACTGCGATCACGGTGCGAATACGGAAAATGTTATGACAGTAGACGGAATGCGAGCGCTGGGAATGGCCAAGTTCGACGAAAGCGAGCCGGGCCTGACCGACGGCCAGAAAAAGGCGCGACGGATGGCCAACGAGGCGATGGACTTGGAGTAAGCTGCAGTCTCTCTTCTATCTAGACTCTGAAATCAAAGAAGATGCAGCGCTGGAAGGTATCCAAGCAATCCAATGCAGACACGAATCTCGCGTCTCTGGTTCTGCCGGCCCGTTCATAGCATACCTCGTAGGCATACTACTGGCCTGGTCTCTGGCCCTGATAGAACTCGTATTCGCAGCGCTATCGTATGTCGGCTTAGCGGCAATGCCAGACGGCGGACGCTATCCGGGCTTGGGCTGGCTGTTATTGCTGGAAATAAGACTAATGCAGTTTTCCGGCGACTTGTCCTAGGTCGCCAGGGTCGCAGATTGGGGCAGATTGGGGGAAGATTGGCCTGGCCGACCGGCCCGACGACCGGACGTAAAACGGCGGGCTCTCTCCAGCGAATCCGGCGGTCCCTGCACTGGCACGAAGAGATTTTCGGCAGCCATTTTGCGGGAAAATGGCGTGCTGTTTGCGACTGTCGATCTAGCATGGTTTCTGGCCTTCGTTGACACCTTGATTTTCTCTTTGCCTTCATACCGCCTATCCCATACACCGGGTAGGATGCGTCTACGTCCTCTGGCATGGCTGACAGCGACATTGAGAAGCGGGCGGGTGTCGAGGAAGTCCCTCGGGGCGCCGCCGAGCCCCTAGACAGTCCCGAGGAGGCCAACGGCGACACCACCCCCTCTGCCCCCCTGTCCCGTGCCGGCACCGACTCGGACGAAGCGCCGGCGAGCGCGGTAGATCTCGCCCTGTTCACGACAGACGATGCTGCCGTCTTCCACCGGTTCAGCCGCAATCGCAAGCGGGCGATTGTGGCCATTTTGTCCATATGCGGCATTGTGTCGCCCATTTCGTCGACCGGCAGCCTGACGGCCGTCCCAGACATTGCGGCCAGCTTTGGCACGACGAGCAACATTGTGGAAGTCGGCAATGCGCTGTACATTGTGATGATGGCCCTGTCGGCCTTTCTCTGGGGGCCTCTAAGCACGCTGACGGGGCGGCGGCTAGTGCTGTATACGAGCATTATCTCCTTTTTCGGCTTCTCCGTGGGCACGGCCTTGGCACCAAACCTGGCGGCCTTTTTCGTCTTCCGTCTGCTGTCTGGCGTCGGCGGCACGGGCGTGCTCATTATCGGGTCTGCCTTTATCGGCGATATGTATAAGCCGGTGTGTTTCTGGTGTTGATTTGTGTTGGTAGCAGTCAAGTATGGAAGCTGATTTTCGCCTACAGACCGAACGAGCGACAGCTCTGTCTATGTTCTCTAGCGGTGTCACTATCGGGCCAGCTTTCGGTATGTTTCTTTCTTTTCTTCTGCTTTTGATTCCCCTGCTTGGTGGCTCACCAGCACCCTCTAACGACCAGGCCCTATGATTGGTGGCGTAATTGTCACATACGGCACTTGGCGCGACATTTTCTGGTTCCAGAGCGGCATCTCAGGCGTCGGAGCCGTGCTGGCTATTCTTTTTGTGCCCGAGACCATCCACGTCCGCGGCCTCGATGCCATTCCCGAAGACCAACGGCTGCGCAAGACGCTGGCAGCGGTCAATCCGCTGCGACTGCTGGCCATCCTGCGCAGCGCCAACATGTTTATTGTGGCCTTGTGCTCCTCGGCCGTTACTTGGAACATGTACTCGTTTCTGACGCCGATTGTCTATGTCATCAACCCGCGTCTTGGTTTGACAACCCCATTGCAGTCGGGTCTCTTCTACCTGGCACCGGGAGCCGGCTATCTTCTCGGCACGCTTTTCGGTGGCCGCTTTGCCGACTTCTACGTCAAACGATGGATCCGCAAACGTGGTCGCCGTGTCCCCGAAGACCGGCTGCGCAGTGCGTTGCCGTGGCTCGGTCTAGGAATCCCAGGATCCATCCTGGTGTACGGCTGGTGTTTGGAGAAAAATCGGGGCGGCATCCCGACGATTGTGATATTCATGTTCATCCAGGGCTTCTCGCAGCTGATGATCTTTCCGTCGCTGAACACATACTGTCTAGGTGCGTTGGTGTGCTTTTTCCTATATCGTCAACGAAAGTACGCTTTCCCCCGTCTAACAAACAGACAAAATGCCGGACCGGTCGGCCGAGGCGATTTCCTGCAATTACATGACCCGGTACCTATTTGCTGCCGCTGGCAACGCCGTTGTGCTGCCTGCTCTGGATGGTATCGGCGTTGGCTGGTTTAGCACGATTACTTCATTTTTCTTGCTGTTTTGCTGCGCACTTCTAGTGTGGGTGATCCAGCGCACGCCAAAAACGGAACCACGACCAGCCTAAGGCCCACGAATGCAACAGGACGACACTGTAAAAGGAATCGAGTAAAATAAAAATACCGGGAATAGATATAGATAAAAGCAGGCCAAGTACGGAGTACGGGGTTCAAAATAGAGAAATGGCACATACTTCACAGCGAGCCCGAGAAATAGACGAATGAGCGGCCAATCATTTTCATTGATATGCCCAGACTAAAAGAGCGTGGGCTGATAGGACGACTGGTCTAGCACCGATAGCCGTCCCCCACCCTATTGGCTGGGCGATGCCGAGAGCTGCGAGCGCAGCCCACCTTCTTAAGCCGGTCTGGACTTCGGCGCGGATGCTTGTCCGCAACTTCACCACCCCCTTCGCAGCTACAGCCGTTCGCCATTCAGATTCCGCATCCCAACCCATGGAGCAAGCCGAAGGACGAAAATACAAGTCGCGGAGTCAGCCCCCGTAAGTTCTGCCCCTCTTGTTCTGTTTCTCGTAGCCGTGGCCCCAAGTTATCTCGACCCTTCCCTAAATCCATTATCGCCCTACTGCCCCTCTAATACTCCCCACAGATGTGACGCCTGCCGTAGGCGCCGGATCTGCTGCGTGCATCTGCCCGGTTCGCCGGACTGTGCGCTATGTCAGACGCGCAAGGTTCACTGCACGTACAACAGCGTCCCGGTGCCCAAGAGCGGTCGGGCGCCGAGCAAGCGATATGCACGCCAACGAGAACGGCGGGCGTCGACAGACGCCATGCCACCGCCTCCCGTGCCGAGCCGAGGACGGCCGACCTCCGGAGCCGACGCCGGAGCCGTTCTTTCGCCGTCCGGGATAGTTGCCGGGACAAACGCGAGCGGCGGCCC
This sequence comes from Graphilbum fragrans, assembly GCA_001513895.1. Taxonomy (NCBI): domain Eukaryota; kingdom Fungi; phylum Ascomycota; class Sordariomycetes; order Ophiostomatales; family Ophiostomataceae; genus Graphilbum; species Graphilbum fragrans. The sequence continues at coordinate 177,949 of LLKO01000012.1, forward strand.
CGGACAAACCAGCTGGATCACGCAGTTTCTCGGCCTCAGCGGTGACCAGGACCCGTTTGTGATGCGGCACTGCTCCTTCGACTCTGGCTGCTACAAACAGGCCGACTGGGCCTGTCTTCGTGTCAGCAGCCAAGGCACGGAGCCAGCACACTTTACCGTTGTCCCCGACACCCACCTGGATGCGCGGCCAGACTTCTACCCGACTATGGATGTGCGGCGCGTGCTCGAAACCGACCACTATCGTATGCTGAATGCCTATGTCGACGTGGTTCACGTTTCCTTTCCGCTGCTAGATTCCACCGTCCTCTCCCAACTCACTCGTTCGCTTGCTAGCTCGTCCGCAGACGCTGCAGACGCCGCAGACGCTTCGGATCCCCTCCACTCCTCAGACGCTTCAGATGGCCCCCCTGGACGACCAGCTCCCAGCAATCTCCTGCTGGCCGCCATGTGCTGTCTTGCCGCGCCCTTCCACAAGAAGCCCGAGGAATCGCACTCTGCTCGCACTGATCTGATGCGCTTTGTCTTTGAGGCCCTCACTATTGAGCGGCGGCACCCGCGCGTCGAGGCGGTCGAGGCTGCCCTGCTGTTTCTGCAACGCGTCGCCCGCATCCACCGCCCGCCGACGACGCCTGGTTTGTGGGCGGAGATGGGCAACATTGTGGGCATGTGCCACGACATTGGCCTCAACGTCGATCCGAGTGGCTGGAATATCTCGCCGGAGCACCGCAACCGACGCATCCGTCTTTGGTGGGGGACCTACATTTTTGAAAAGTTCTGCTCTTTCGGCCTGGGTCGGCCGTCGTATATCCACGACAACAACTGCAACGTGCCGATGCTGAGCCTGCAACACTTTGATGCCCGCGACACTGCGGTGCCCATGGCCAGCAAGGTCCAGTTTGTCAGCATGGCAGCCCTGTCCACCATTCTGTCCCGACTGCTGGTCGATTGGTACAGCTTGGCGGCTGTCGAAGGCCTCCGTCACAGCCCCCAGGCTGAGATTGCCACTCTCTTCTCGGTGTTCCGGCAGCAGCTGGATGCCTTTAGAGCCGCGAATATCGATACCTTGCCGTCCATGGCCGACGCCTTCCTTGATTCGACGGGTGAGCTGCTTTTATTTCTATGCCTGCGCCACGCTTCTTGCTAACTCTGCAGGCACTATCGTGCTCGCCTTCCACGCCATAGAGATCGCCCTCTGCCGTGCAGCTCTGCGCTACCTCAAGAATGGCACCCCCGAATACACTTCTGTGCGCTCCTATGCCAAGACGGCCGTCGAAGCTGTCATAAGCGTCCTGCGCAAGCTGCAGGTCAACCAATTGCGTGCCTACTGGTGGAACCGTAAGCTCTGCTGGTGCTGTTTGTACGAGAATCACACCTGGCTGCATCGCTAACTGGATAGCTCTCTCTGAAATACACTTCTCGCTTGCTGGGAGCTTCTTATTTTTCCTCTTGCTCAGCTCCACAGAAGACGACGAGATCGAGCACTGGACCTCTCAGATCAAAGTGTACAAACAACTGCTCGAGCTCGAGAGCTTCGGCTTCAAGGTCACCCGCCTTGCCGCGAATCGCATGGCCTTGCTGTCATCGGCCAACGAGCGTTCTCTTGCGCAGTCTCCCCCAGGCTCTAGCGGTGATTCCTCGGAAGGGGGCGAGTACTTTGACGGTGACCTCATGGTGGAACTCGGACCAACTTGAGCTTTACAACTTTCGTCAACGTTTCCGTTTACAATTAGCCGTGGATATCTGGTTACCCATTTAGTTGTCTCGCAACTTCTCTACTGCTAACCTGCTTAAACAGTAGCTCTTCTTTACTAGATGATTTTGTGGGCCTATCTAGTGCTCACTAGATTTACCTTTCATAATACGACCCGTAGCATGGGATAACCTCGAAACAACTTCGAAAATTCCAGACGTTTAGAACTAGAAGCAAGCCACGTACTGGCTATCTCACCGTCGGGTAAACTGACCCATCGAGGCCGGAGTTGGTCGTTTTATCAAGAATCACGGAGGCACAAATGACTCGGGCACCATTAGATTTTAATGCTCGGCCTAGTAATTTTGGTTAGAAGAAGCAGGACTTATGACCACATCATTTCAGAGTCTTGCTGTAACTTGGCTCGTGATTTCATTTTATTATATACTACTTTATCTTAGCATGCATCTTGTCCAAGTTGTCCCTATCGTTTGACACAGTGAAATGCACTGCCTCCGGTGGTGACATAACGCTGTCGTTTGAAGTTATCTGAGGTGTGATTTGTTTTGAGATAAAGAAGCTTATAACTAATAACATGCCTCACTATCCTAGCTTCTATTTAAGGCCGTGTATACTGAAAGCTCCCGACTGCACAAGCGGTTGCAATTGCCTCCAGCCTACCAGTAACAGAAATAACTGCAGGTGGGTACCAGATCGCGGGGGGGCTGTTGTGGGCGGAGTCTTGTGGAAATACACCACAGACCCGGAATCCGTTGAAACGAGGCCGATATTATTGACTCATCTATGCATGCCAGATATTTTTCTGCTCCCATACGGCTGCAACTGTCATGCAGAGAATGTCTTCATAATGGCGCCCGACCAACTGCATCCCAACGGGTAATTTCACAAGTGGATCGTCATGAGGACTAGCCACCGCCACCGGGAGAGACAAGGCGGGATGCCCTGAGAAATCAAACGGGCTTGTGTTTTGGGAGACGCCCACAGTTCGACTGAGACGCTCCAGCGGTGTAAGTGGCGTGGTGCTGAGCTTCGGGGCCAGGGTGTTGATAGAAGGCATGATCAACAAATCGACCGTCTCTAGCGCTTCATCGTATGCGTCCTGCATTGGGTACAATATGATTAGGTTAAGCATAAACGAAAACGATTGCAATAAGCGGACCACTCAGAGACTGACCGTGATTCTCCTTGATAGATTCATTGCACGGGCATGGATTTCCGGCCCGTATTTGTGCTCTAGGTAGGCTCCGCGTAGATAAACGCTTTCGCCACCTGGACCGAAAGCGTTGAAGGCTTCCTGGCTTAGTTTCTGGTCGCTCTTGGCCACTCGGTCGGTCATGAACAGCTGCTTGCGACCCGTCAAATCGCCGAGAAATCCTTGCCGTTTTGCTGCCAGCGGCATCACACATTGCCACACTGTCATGGCTTTGCGGTGCAACGGAATGGAGCACTCAATAACCTCTGCCCCGAACTCCCGCAGGCTCTCGGCTGCATTCCTAACTAGCCCTGTAACAACCGGATTGCCTCCCTCAAAGCCCTCTGTCAGCAGCCCAATTCGTGTGCCAGAGAGTGCTGTTGTCGCGTTGGCCTTCGCTTCGTCAAGTGCGCTGTCGACTCCGGCCGTGAATTCAAAGGTTCCCGGCCGCAACATCCGCGGCACTCGATCGTCGATTCGGTCTGAGCCCGCCATCACATCCATCATAAGCGCACAGTCTCTGACAGAGCGTGTCATGGGTCCAACATGATCCAGCGTAGCCTCGAGGCTAATTATACCAGTATAGGGAACCAGCCCCCATGTTGGCTTGAGGCCGACCAATCCACAATGCGTCGCTGGAAGGCGAATCGAGCCGCCCTGGTCGCAACCAACAGCTAGGTCAACCTGGCCACTGGCAACAAGGCGTGCGCTGCCACTGCTAGAACCCCCACAGCTATAGCCGTCGGCAAAAGGGTTGTGGACTGGGCCCGTGACGGAGGTGTCGGATATGCCACCAAAGCAGCCGTTCTCGCAGGCAGCCTTTCCCAGGACGGTGGCGCCAGCATCAAGAAGCCGTTTCACGATAGTGGCATCAACCTCTGGAACCCAGTCCATGGCCGCTGTCCCATTTGTGCAGCGGACACCGGCAAGGGCAATGTTGTCTTTTAAAGCAACGGTGCGGCCTTGAAGGATATTGCTGGTGGGGGCGGTGCATTTTACAGTAACCTTGACATAAAGGTTAGACTGAAACCAGATGCTGGAACGAGCAGAGACAAAAAACTTGAAATCAGCTCACTTTGGTTGCCCAGCCACCCTTGTCGGTGTCTTCTGGTATATGGATGTCCGTCCGCGGATATAGGTCAAGATCAGGCGTAGATAGATAGTCTGTTGTGAGATGCAAATCACAGAGAATAGATGGGGAGACATACCTTCGAATGACATTACTAGCTGAGCTGCTTCTTCAACCCCACCAACGAGAACTCGAAAATCGTCAAACTCGTCATCGGGGAGAACCAGCTCAGTCCCCTTGAGCACTGCCCGTAAATCTTGTTCACTCGTTTTAGCCATATTCTGTACTTCGTTTATTCATTGCAAAAAGAACGGATTTCACATTTGTTGCATTTAATAATTACGTAGCGCCGTCTTGTCGCGAGCATCTATCCGCCTGTTCAACTTTCGTTGATCGCACCCCACAGTTTGTTATCACATTGGCCAGCGGCCAAGCCAGCGGCCCCCCCTCCTCATTTCTGGCCGCGGGAGGAAACAGAAAACAAACACCACTATCTGATATATACAGGCAACAGCACCTTATGCAGGGAGGCAAGAGTCTTCCTCATACCATCGTAGACACTACTATTCTCTATGGCTCCTTGGGAAGAGAAAGTGGCGGCACGCCGAGAGGTTGTTGCGAAGCAGATACCCGTCGAATGGCGGGTCAGTCTTCCATCGGCCCAGGAGAAGCCGTGCATGATCCATGATGCAAGCATCACCACCCTGCTGTCTCCAGAGGAGGTCGATATCACAGAGACGCCGACCGTGGAGCTGGTGAAAGGTCTGCAGACCGGCTCTCTGAAGGCTGAAGATGTCATGATTGCCTTTTGCAAACGCGCTGCTTTGGCACAGCAGGCCCTCAACTGCGCCACAGATATGCCGTTTGCGGCAGCCATTCAGCAAGCTCGCGAGTATGATGCCTTTTATGTCTCCTCGGGTGGCAAGACCAAAGGCCCCCTGCACGGCCTCCCCATTTCCGTCAAAGATGTCTACGACATGGCTGGATTCGTTAACACGAGTGGCTACGTGTCTCGAATCGACCGTGTGGCCTCGACAGATGCCCAGCTTGTCGCCATCTTCAAGGCAGCCGGTGCTATTCCGTTCGTGCGCACCAATATCTCACAGGGGTGTCTCCTTGTTGAAGCCATCAACAATGTCTACGGCACTGTTATGAACCCATGGAACCGCGCCCTGAGTGCTGGTGGCAGTTCCGGGGGCGAAGGTGCCATTGTCGCCTTCCGCGGGTCTCCCCTGGGTCTTGGGACCGATGGAGGAGGCTCCCTTCGCATCCCGGCCGTCTGGAACGGTGTCTACACCATCAAGCCTACATCACAGCGCATTCCAGGCAACGGCTCTGGTGCTGGGTACTCGGACAGCATGGCTGGCGGCTATGGGCCTCTGGCCAACGACCTACAGTCGCTGCGTCTTTTCTGTGACGTTGTGCTGCGCGCGGAGCCCTGGCTGACGAACCCGTTCGTTGTGCCGATACCCTGGAAATCCGAGATGACCGCTCCTACTCACAAGCTGCGACTCGGCTTCCTTTTCGACGATAGCATTATCCACAACTCACCGCCGGTCGATCGGGGTCTGCGGGACGCGGCCTCTGCACTCACAGCTGCCGGGCATACGGTCATCGATCTTGGCCAGGAAACGTCTGTTGATTGGCCCGCGATGCACCGCCAGGCGGCAGAGGTTGCCTTCAAGATGTACACACAAGAGGGCGGCGTTGGCATCCGAGAGGAGCTCACGAAGTCCGGTGAACCCCTGGTGCCGCGTGTTTGCACTGGCTGGTCGGAGACGCCATTGACCCCCATGCAAATTTGGCTCAATCACCGCGCCAAGAAGGCTCTGCGAGCGCAGTATGTGCAGCATTTTGTGGCATTGGGTCTTGATGCGGTCGTGACAGCAGCCATGCCACATCCTGCACCCCCCCACGGCGAGTACATTACGTCTGCCATCTGTGCGGTCTTTAATGCCCTGGATCTGCCCGCATGCACGATCCCCACGGGCTTTGTTGACCTAGTCCGCGACGAGGCCACGCCAGATTGGTATACCCAAACGCCATATGCCGACATGCCAAACTTCCCCTACGACCGCTACGACAAGGACATGAAGAAGCTCTGTAAGTCAAGTTAGAAAATGAGGGCTGTGATTATGTGCTAACGATGCTAGACACGAGTCCTAAAGTGTTTGAGAATGCTCCATTAGGTCTGCAGATCGTGACACTGCCGTTCACGGAGGAGTATTGTATTAGCGTTTCTGAGGTCATTGAGAAAGCGTGCCAGAAATAGGGTAGAAGGGAATTTGGCGACAGTAAATACAACCAAATTGGATAGAAAGTACCCGCAGAATATGCAGTAGTATGTGCTCCGATTGTTCTCACCTATTGCTGCTTTATCGACGTACTACTGCACTTGGCTGTGAATAAACGTGCTCTGGTTTGTATTCCTTTATGATCTCTTCCACAACAAGCTGGCCCTGCTCGATTAAGCCAAACCCGGTTACGGGAAACGTTCGGGGTGCGGACCGTCGACCTAGACCCGAGAGCCCACATCTAATATTCGGCAACAAGATAACTCAGACCTTTCGGTGCAGGCACTCTTGGTATATGTCAAGATTTGCGGATAGGAAGAGAGGGGGTGAGGTGAGTTAGTGATGTGCCTAAAATGTCGACGCGTGAGGCATAATATCGACATGGTGGCTGCGATACGAAAAATGTCGGTGTTTAATGTGGACTTTTGGTGCACTTGTAAATAAGTCCCAAACCGCGTCATGTTGGGTCAGGAAAAAACAATGTGACCGTTGGGTGAATGCTAACAATAAATGTGCGATCCGAAGCCATACTCAGAATCCGCCAGTTCTATTGCGCAGATTCAGTGGCTATGGCAACTCTTGGCCAATTAAGTAGTTGTTAGCGCTGCCACCCATCTGCCTTGCGTTGGTTTACAGTACCGCAACGGTACGGAGCATCGATTTATCCGCTCCTAATTTACTCTCAATCTTAAGTAATCACGCGCAAGACGCAGGACACCTCTACCTTGTTCCTTCTTTTCTCCTCACTACTCCAAAACGGAGGGCACTATCATCACTTTTTACTCTTTTTTCTCTGCGTATCGTATATTGAAAGCCACCGCACTTTTTTTGCAATGGAGCAGCAGCGACAGACAGCTACATGGCCGCTATCCAACATCAAGCTCCGTGGCCAAACCAAGAAGCGCCTTGCAGGACGGCTACTACAAATCCACCAGAAAATACAACTGCTTGGTACGAGGCCACAAAGTTCTGGTCCCTTGGTGCGCGTTGCTTGTGTTGCCGATACACATAACAAAGAGCCTGTTTTACCAGACGGTGACATCTTAATCCATGCCGGCGATCTGACCGAAATTGGCTCATTTGGCGAGGTGCAGGCTGGTTTGGCTTGGTTAGCAGCACAGCCTCACCGTTACAAGATCTTAATAGCTGGAAACCACGACGTATTACTGGATGCAGAATTCTTAAGCACTCACCCAGAACGACGGTATGGCCAAACAAAAACGAAAGACGATTTAAATTGGGGCGACATTATATACTTGGAGGATAAACAAGTCACTGTAAAAGTCGGCTCACGGTCCATCACTATCTACGGATCTCCTTGGACTCCCATGTACGGCGTTTCCGCTTTTCAGTATCGACCTGATAGCGAGTCGCATTGGATGAGCCGCCTTCAAATGTTTTCGAGGTCTAGTCCGCCAGATATTCTCGTCACTCACGGCCCACCAAAGCTATACTGTGATCAACGAGATTGGTATCGAGCTGGGTGTGCATATCTTACAGAGCAAGTGGCACGCCTACGTCCTCGGTTGTGTGTGTTTGGACATATCCATGCAGGGTATGGGCACGAGGACGTGGAGATGGACAGTGTACGTTGGCAACATGACTCGATTGTAATAGGCTGGTCTAGTTGGGAAGGGCTGGCGTGGATGGCGTTGGCCGTTACTTGGGACCTGATATTAAGGGTATTACGAATACGCAGACGTGGAAAGGTGACCACGTTTGCCAATGCAGCAGTAGTAGGAGGGCCAGGAAATGAGTTAAGAAATTCTGCAATTGTTGTGGAGATATGATGAAGAGGGGACTAGTCGGTAATTATTTGGTATATTCGACAAACTAATATCATCATATGACGCTGCCCACCGCCCACTGCCCATCTATACCTTCTGATCAGGAGCCTCTCCTAACATCTACCCCTTGCGCCCTAGTGGCGTTCCCCTCCCCACGAGGACAAGCAGGGCCAGATTCTGCTTTGCGTAGACAACTTTGACGTCCATGCCGTTTGTAGATTGGTCTCCCACTGCAATAGTAGCAACCCTTGCCGCATGATTGCCATATGACTGCTCTCGTCTTTACTGCTGTCTTATTAGCGAAGACAGTAAGATCTGTCCTACTTGGCGAGCCGAGTACTTTCCATTTCATTAATTAGAAATTGTGCTGCAACGCCGTTGAGCTTGGATGACACTATGCTCTTAAAATTCGGTCAATGGAGTACTTACCTTGTCTGAGAATGTGGCCCGCAAGACAGGTACGCCATGGAGGAGGGCGTTACACTCATATGCAGCTGGTAGCTGTCCTGCGTGGCTAATTCGAGTGACTGGGCACCAAAGCCATTTGCCAGGCTCCCACTTGTGCCGGGGAACCCAGATGGCTGCTCGCAGATCTCATCAACACTAGTTATCGAACGTTATCGGCAGCAGGCTTGCTCACTTATCAATATACCGTGTCTACGCCTTAGAAAATATTGGATAGACCACGACATGGGCCGGAGGATGCTTCAGCCATAATACTGGGCATCAAAAGCCAAGACAGTTGTGGCTATAGATAGAGCAGTAGGCCTGGCCCGCCCAACGCCAACGTCTGAGACAAAATGCTGGCAACGCACACAGTGATTGCAAGTCACAACATCCTCGATTGGCTATAGGAAGATCGGCTAGGAGGGTATACTTTGAGCACATTCTCAGATTTGAGGTGAATACAATGCCCTTCAGGGTTTTCGCAGACGGGCCTAGTCCCACCTGTACTTCTGCCTCTTTAAAGCACCGGGCACTATTTGCATCTCCACATGGCACTATCTCGGAGAGTATTTGAACGCTACCACATCGGAGACTTTTAGTAGCCTTCACTTTATCAAACACTGACAGAAAATAACTAGCATAACTTTCAGCCACTTTTTAACAAGCAAACTCAAATGCTTGAAATTAGCGTGGGGTGCGTATTGTTTACTAAAAAAGTCTGGATGCCAAGGCTCTTATGTTGTCAGCTTCCGCTAGCAGCAGCCAAAGAGGTGTTATGAGGCCATAAGTTCGCAGCTCTAGCCCAGCTTGACATTCTATTAATTGGATCTTACAGCATAAAGCGCACTTGATCCATTCAGGCCACGAAGGATTCAGTTGCTATGAAGATGCCAAGCCATATTGTCCATCCAGGTGGGGGAAATAAAGCAATCACCAGAGTTGCTGAACCGAGTAGTATATAAGGAAGGAGCCTGCCGTAGACTATGTATACATTATAATTTCTGCGCGCACTTCCAGCCTCACTTTCGCAACGGATCCTAGTACCGGTACTTTTCTACTACAGAACTTCCGAGCTGCCAAACGCAACATGCCGTCCCTATTTTCTGCCTCTCTGTTAGCACTAGTCACGCTCCTTTTGGTGGCCCCGGCTGTTTCGCACATTCCCTATCTCGACGATGGCTTCCACACCTCACTAGCAACCGCGTGGGAGTTCCCAGACGATGTCGACACGCGCCTTCTCATGGTCGACTTCGACTGCCCGTCCCTGACATCATACATGAAAGTCAGCATCACTAGCACGAGCTTTACCTTCAGCATCGGCATCCCTAACATCACAGCCATGGTGGACTATCGCCCATCTGTGTGGGTGATTGGCGAGAATGTCACGCTTCCGCAGGGATACGCGTCGACTCCGGCGGACGACGGAACGATTGTCGACCCATTCCGCCCTGTTGTGCCGCGTGGCTTCACGGCGATTGAGTTTTCCTCACAGGGTGTTGGCTCGACTGTTCCGTTCAGCGAAGAGGACTCGGGCACTTCCGGATACGGCCTTCTGGCAGGCCAAGTCAACTTGACGGCCCCTGGTTTGGTTTATCTTGCCCTAGAACCACACGAGAACCGGCGGGCGCGGGCATTTTTGGCGCTGGGAAAAAATGAGACGGCCACGCCGCAGCCTGGATCGGCGTCGGAGATGGTGATCCAGTCGTGGTTCTCGCAGACAGCTACGCCTCGTATGGGACAAAAGTGCGTGCCATGGTCGGCTTAAATACGGGACTATGAGGACGGTGCACGCTATGTTATTGTGCTTTAATAATGCAGAGGCCGGCAACAAGCCATAATACCAACTAAGTAAAATCCTAACAATATCGTGTACAAAAGTTGGCCTATTCTAAATGAAATAGGCATCTCCATAGCTAATTTCCCGGGCTGAAAGGGTGCTCTTTATGCTCTTAGCTTGCATTTTCTTAGCGCGTAGTAAACTAGACACCGGAATGACTCTTCAAGTATCTAGTCAGCTAACGGACGGCCTAGAATCGTAGTAGCCCGCCAGCTGTGCGCCTGTGTAGTCCAATGGTCATCATTTTCGGGGGTCTTGTTTCCGCGAACGTGATGTCGAGGATAGATTGCTATAGTCGAGCAAGTCCCAGTATAGTACGTTTAGCTATTGTCTTGTCCCATATTTTACTTTCTAGTCTCCATTTTGATTTACAAGCCCTGAAGACGCTGTATATTTGGCATCATTGACAACTTGTCTATATTGGCATAGCTCAGCCCTTACACTGAATCAATGAAATAAACTTGTGTTTTCCACGCACATATAAACATGACTCAACAGTGAGCAACCCACGACAAGTATGCGAGTATAACCCAAGCCAAGGGCTCATGATCATGGCATGCAAAAAAGCCAAAATCGCCTACACGAGAGGGCCTCCTAAGTAAATCTCGTTGCAAACACGATTGAAGACAAAGGCACCACACGAGTATCTCATTGAGGATAATGAAAACTGATGTCTACTCTGCGACACGACCAACGATTAACTAGAGATAACACTATGTAAGGGATGCTAAATAACACACTAAGCGTGCCAGAAAGAGTCTTCGACCATTTGCTTCCTCGAAACCGTCGAAAACCGCCCCCCTAATACTCCTTGACCATAGTGTTCATACGAGAAAAAAAAGGCCGGGCCTAGTCGCTGACCCTCGGCAGGGCTGCTTTCCCCGAAAACGGACTTCCATGGCTCGCTTGGTCTGTGCCAGTTGACCTTTCCCAATCGATATACCGGAGACATGATGCCTGGTTGTCCAACATAAGTCAAACTTGTAATGAATGCGAGTGGGGCTGCCTTACGCACGTGGAAATCTATTATGAGATGGAAAACGAGTGCTTGCTTTTTGGTAGAAAAGGGTGTTCAAAGTACAAGCGGTGGATATCTAACATCAAGGTTGGGATGCAGGCATGCCAGATATAGTTACATGCACACTTGGGAAGGCCCAACAGGAACTGGATGATGGGAGGGAGACCAGCTAGCTATATCCCGGGATTGAGGGTGCGTAGTACAGGTCTGACGTGTTTCAAATTTCCCACTAGTGAACGACCTGGAGCTTATCTCAGAGAAGCAAACTCTGAGAAGGGGGGGGCACATCAGTGAGTTACTAGCAAGATATGAAGAGCTACCCCAATGTAGTATACTGTAGTGGAAAGGGCGTTTATTTCGGCAAGTCATCCACCTGCACCGGAAACCGTGCATGGCAAAGCAGTTTCAAAGTCCGAAAACAGCCTGCCATGGCAGTGTGGTGTTACCTCTACGGTGGCGCAGTTCTTGCTGTTCCATCCGTGGATGTCTATTGAATCACAGCGTGGAGAGCGCAGCATAAGCAAATACTTCATCGAGGATGCCACCTTAGAAGAAACAAGTCACTTTGACGGCAGGCACGCGAGAGAGCATGTTCGTGGCCCGCCTCAGTTTGTAATATCTGAGGAAAATGATGTTTCTCACATGTGATGACTCTTCGGCGTGCTACAAACCACAACATGTGGCATTTTGTGGGATGAATCATCAATTGCGTGTACACACCAGTATCAAAGCTGTTGAGACAGAGCTTGACACGATCGGCCTTCTAGATTTGTGTATATCTACATAGTAAGTAAGTCAATCTCTAAGACAAAGGAATAAGTAAAAGGGATATGGAAGTACTTGCAAACGCCCTGTACCCCCCAAGAGTGTGTTTGGCGGAAATATTGACCTTTTACGGGATCAGCATGTAAGACGATAACTCTTCCTACGACATTAATGTCCTACGCTGTCTTACGCACTTTCTGGCATCCTTCGGCTCTAACCCGGCATTCAATTTGTGCATCTATGTTGTGGCATGCAGAATACTCGAAAATTAAGTGGAATGGAATGGAATGCCATTGGTATACTGGATATCAGCTACAGGATCTATATGTTGAGGTCTTTATAAGAGGGGTGCGAAGCCGATGTATTCCCCGAGAAATTTGTGCTTTTCCGATGCATCGCCTAAGAAAACCTTTTCAGCAGCCAAGCAAAGTTCAAGAACGGCCGGTATTTATGGGCTCCGTATAAGCCTGCATGGAATGCCCGATCTGGTGCGGCCGTAAATAAGCGATGGGACGCATTTCATGATCTCCCATTCGGCGGTGATTGTGAGAAGAACTTAGCCCAAATAACGCCGAGAATATGAGTGTCTGCCGAAATATAACAGTCGATGGCTGTTATGTCGATCTTCACACCCCCCTCCTTTCCGGGCATGAAAATGTGGTGACACAACAAGAAAGTACAAGGTTGGCTTCTTCCATCGGAAACCCACCAATAGCTACACGATGAGGTTGCAACGGTGTGCTTTAGTCAAACAACTTTAGAGCTGTATCTGCCGTACTGTATTCTATATCTAGACAGGGTTAGTAAAGGCCCGGTCCCTATCACCTGACGCTACATGTTACGGGGGGGGGCAATAAAGCAGTGTTCTTAGAGCTAGAGCTGGGTCGCTGATGTAGTCCAGGTAACTCCTTACCTACACTTTCAAATAAGAAAAAGGCTTATGTTTGCGAACGAAATTTACAGTAATACCCATCTTCGCGGGAACTAGCAGGTGGTCTTTATGGAGTAGGGCTTGTCAAAGAGTCGGGACATTCATTTTCTCGAGCCCAAGTGGACGCGCGGAAATGTCGTTACCGGAGGGTGTTAAGGCGAGTTGCAAACATTACAAGCAGGGCACTCAAATCCATGCGCTTTACATACGCCTTAGTGCATACTATACTGGGTTACTCCAAGTTTCTAGTGGCTCGGCGTGCATGATGATTCGGAAGAGGCGGTGTTTGTTGAACATACAAATACAGACTCCGAGACGGGAGACGAGGACACTATCTTTACTTAGGAGGCTATGGAGGAAATATCGAGTGAAAGAAGAGCCAAGAAAATTACCAAAGGGCTCATGTCTTCGGGCGATGCTGTCCCAGAGCGAGCGACCGCAATCAATAGACGTAGGGCGTTAGGTTCTAGGAATCAGAGCTGAACTGATAGAAGGCGGTGGAAAGTTTTTATGTAAGCTCCAAGGACACAAGTTTTAATTGAGCCCTCAAGCCACATTCTACACAGCTTAGATTGGAGGGAAATGCAAGTTGGTGGGAAATGTTTGATTTTGTAGACTGATAAACAGCACACTGACCCTTTATTGAACGAGGCCGTCTCCAACGTCTCGACTGCAATTCCAACGGGATTTTTATGACCACAGTGTGCCCACCAACGCCGGAATGATACAGATGCCCAGGAATTGTACAAAGGAAATTATTTGAGGTGCTGAGCGTTTGTGTTACACAAAGAGGCGGGGGAGGGGGGATTTTGTTTGCACGAATCACAAAGCAAACGCGCCTCAATATTGGTGTATTCGTTTAGGGCGCTATTGCTCGCTATAACCCCGCTTTTTCAGGGCGTGGCGGGCCTTCCCAGCACCTATTTTAGCGCCCGCTCCTCTAAACCATCGTGGATTCCCCTTCGTCTTCCTCCTTTCTTGCCTTCCATTGCTGTTTTCGACACAAACTACCCGGCTATTTCCATTCTTTCTTGGATACCTGGCCGCTAGTTTTTTTTTATTTGACATTTTTATTTCCAAAAACGACAACAAGACGCTATTTAGAGATGTCTACGAGCATTTCCGGCGGCGCTTCTGATGCCGACAACCAGATGATCTACCTTCCTACCGAGAAGGAGCTGGAAGCAGCCGAGAAGGCAGCCATCGCTGCCATTGACGAGGATGCAGTCTGCAAACTAGCGTCCGGAAACCACGGAGACCAGACTTGCGAGGTTTTTGATCGCAAGAATGGCACCTACAACGTCTGCTTCTTCGTCCAGTTCGCTGAGGACCAGGCTCGTTGGGTGGTCCGCATTCCCTTGTCGTCTACTGTTTGCGATGGCTGGGAGAAGATCCAGGGCGAAGTGGCAACGATGCGGTACGTGAAGGTTTAGTTTGATCCTGATGAAACAATATTACTTATAGATGTTCGATATCCATGCTAACCTCGCGGTCTCTGCAGATTCCTGCGAGCCAAAACCGAGATCCCCATCCCTACTGTCCACGGATTTGGCAAGGCCTATTTGGCCAAGGAAAAGGACAAGGAGATGCCCTACATCATTCTCCAACACATCCCGGGTCTGTCGATGGCTATAGAACGGATTTTGTATGCACCTCGGGAGCGGGTGAACGATTTCTACAGCCAGCTCGCCGAAATCATGGCTCAGCTGTACCAGACCGAGTTCCCGGCGTGCGGCTCTCTCATGCTTGGAGCAGACGCCGAGAACCCCATCGTGGGCCCGTTCACGTCGCCGCGCACCAACGAGATTCTCAGCCAGGTGCCCAGCGCCCGGGAGTGGATGCCCAGGGGAGCGCATCAGACGGCGTCTGACTTTAGCCGCTTTCAGCTGCGCCTGATCGAGGAGCGCCACAAGTTCCCCATGAACGGACAGACGCACATCAGCGCCCAGGCCGGGCTCTTTGCTCTCAGCCATTTCGAGGACGATTTGCGCCGTCACCAGCTCTTGGATCACAGCGCCGAGACCCCTGGCGCCTTTCGTCGGTCTGGGGGCCCGTTTGTCCTGTATCATCCAGATCTCCGGCTCAGCAACATCTTGGTTGACGACAACCTTAACATCATGGCCATCCTGGACTGGGAGTGGGCGGGCATCATCCCGCGTAAGTTATTTGTGCCGCCTGGCTGGATGGCCAACTTCCGCATGGCGAGCCACATCGACTTCTCGTTCGGCGAAGAGTTCTTCCACTTCCACCGTGCCCTCAAGAAGGTGGCGACCTCGACCACAAAGCATGCTGTTGCCTGCCAGCGACTCGACGACAATTGGGGCAGCAGTGATTTCACCCACGGCGGCCAGCTGGCTGTGGCCGAAATCCTGCACCGGCATGTCAACTTGTCCCTCGTGTACTTCAACTCGCTGTTCCCTCAGCTATACCGGCGCCAGGTGGAGGATGTCATCGCTGCTTTCTTTGCCCGCCCCGGAAATCAAGGTCTGCGGCGCCAGGCTAGAGAGCAATGGTTGCGGTCTCAGCGCTATACGCAGCACCTCGCAAGTCAACAGTAAAGGGAGGCACGCCTTTAAGTAAGGCTCTTGGAGACTCGGAGAGGGAGTGGTTAAACAATGGATATTCTGTGTGTGCCTTTGTTTGCATTTCAAGGTGCAAGAAGAATGAATGACTGATGGATGGATGGGCCGCATGCCATTCGACAGCCCCCTCATCGTGCGGTCACTTCATCGCCTCCTGGTAGCCTGTGAATGTCTGAAATATCCTACCTAGTACTTTAATCATTCATGCAAGTTATGCTGTATGCCCTTCGGTCCTCGTAGATTCCAATTTCTTACAAATCAGACACTTAAGGTAGTAAACGTATACTATCGCCGTCTCTGGCGTCAACAGTTACTCTTCAATTTTGCGAACAACGCGAGCCGGACTGCCGACAGCAAGGGAATATGGTGGTATGTCCTATGCAAAAAAAAAAAAGCAACTAGTCAGCAACGAGAGTTAGACTCCGCGGGAGGAGGAAAGACCAGTCCGGGGAATAACCTGGATTGAGACTCACTCGGGTCACAACAGAACTGGCACCAATGGTGCAGCCCTTGCCGATGGTCACCCCAGCCAGGATGGTGACGCTGCTGCCGATCCAGCAGTCTTCGCCAATCGTGAAGGGCTTGCCGAACTCGGGCCCTAGCAAGCCGTTGCGCTCCGATTGACGCAGGGGATGGAGGGCCGTGTAGATGCTGACGTTCAGCTCCATTAGAGTCCGCGCCCCGATTCTAGTATCAAGGTGTTGGTGTTTTGTCGATAAATCTTCGGCTGGAACGCGGGGTAACTGGCCTTTATGTAATGTTGCGTGCCAGGTGATAGAGAACGGGCGGAGTTTAGTTGTCAGAAGAAAGGTAGTTGTTGGGGCTACTGGCATAGAATAACAACTGCTACCATAATGTATGAGCATGTTGCTACGCGTATGCAGCGCATCATATACATGCAGAACCCCGACCATATTTTACTAGACAACGTAAGTCCCTCAGTATCTATTCCTAGACTGATGAAATTTATCACACCACGCATTTGGCCTTTGCGGACATTCTGCAGGCAGTGGCAGTAAATCCATGAAACGAATCCTCTTCATTAATCCATGAGTCCCTCATTGTCTCATTCACAAAGATGTACTTTACATATATTGAAAACACCGCGTACTTTTCTATGAATCTATCGACAGCCTCTCCTCGCTATTATTTATAGGCCCCCTTTCAAGTAGAATGAGGAATCTCTTTCCAGCAGGTTGTTGGCGCGGTGACTCCTCAAACGATTCCATGCCGCTAACGGGAGTCAAACAATTAGAGTCTTAATCTCAAGTAGACAGTGCTGCAAAGGTCGTAGATGCTAGCGGAATGGGGCTTGGCATGCGGAAGGAATCCTATGGGTTCTGCGCATCACAAAGCGCCGTCTTCCTCCGACAGGTAAGCTTCTAGCTCATTCTGTCGGTACAGCCAAACTTTCAGGCTTTCAGCCCCGTGCTCTAGCAAGAAGTCTTCTCCATCATCATCCGAGCTAAAGGCATACTGAATGGCGGTCTTCTCCTGTCCAGGTTTCCCCACCCGAAGCACGCATCCCTCATCCATTTTCTCCCAAGAGTCTAGGCGGTCATAGTATGTATTAGGATGAGTAGAAGTCGTTCCGATTATGACAACTTTGTCGCGGTACTTCCTGAGATGAGTCGGTAGTCTTCTCCTGGTGCGGTTGCGCCAAACAAACTCTTTCCACTCCAAGCTCGGCGAGTATAAACGGGAAACTTGGTCAGACGTTAGGCTTTCGATGGCAGCATTGGGTATCTCAATGCTGAGGATCACAACCGACTCGCACATAGCACGGCGTTTAGCGTAGCTAGCATAGCTCTGTGCTACCCTCCACTCTGGAGTGAAGCAGTACAGCGCTCTGTTGCTACTGAAATCGCTTGGCAGAGCGGTCAAAATTTTGCCCAAGGCACTAACTTTACCATTCTTGTCAAAGAGGCCTATGATGCGAGCTTGGTCTAGACTTTTGTATAGAACAGTTTTTCCGGCAGCATTGCGCGCTGCGACGGCGCTCGCGGACGTCCACGAATCCGGTTGCAACCCTTTTATGGACTGCTGTTGCACCCCACACACAGATTGTCGGCCACTCACTGCTGTTGATGTTGTGCCTTGTGCATGTGGAAGAAAACCACTTCCAGAGCCAATTTTCTGGAGTGCTCCGCTAGGGCGTGTGGCTTCCTGTTGAAGAGCCATCTCTCTCTCACGCGAGGCTTTCTGAATGTCCTCGAGGCCGTAGAACCGCATTTCCACGGTGTCCCGAGCCCAGTACCAGCAGCTGTTCGACTCCCGCAGGTCTTTGAATCTCGAATCCATAATCGTGTCCGTGGTGCGATTGGCCATTCCGAACGAGCGCAGGCTGACTCGCCACGCTTCGTCGTCGCTGCCCCAGGTGTCGGTGCCCTGGCTTTCCAAGTGGCCGATGACGAAATCCAAGAAATACACCCGTAAGCCCCAGCCGTTGTCTGGGTCAATCTCCCGTTGAGGGCCCGTGGTAGGCCAGTTGGACCACTCATTCCACAGTGCTTCCGTCTTATCGTCAGATAGTCCAATATATCTAAGGCTCTCTGGTGATATAAGAGTGGTGGGGATGGTCACAAAAGCATCGATGGCATCTTCAGCTGTGATGGGAGCGTCTAGCGAGATGCTCTGGTACTCTTCTTCACTAGAGCTGTTCAGTCGGCGCTTATGCAGTCGATAAGAGCCGTGCGTTGGGCCGGGTCCTACCAAACCATGGGTTCGTAGGTCGGCAAAATCGATAGGCGCTAAAATTTCAGTAGACATTTCTTTTTCTGCAGATAGATCTGTGGGTTCGGAGATGAAAAAGTGTTGGTCAGCTTGAACATGCGTAGATGGAGATGTTGCGAATACAATTGAGTAGAGTACTGAACTATATACCCCAAGCTCTAAAAAGTTACTAGAACACAGTCAAGTTTGTTCCGCTTTCGTGGAAAAGCGGGTCGCACTGTCATAAATACAGGGCATTACAGGTATTATAAGGGATCAACCACTGACTAATACTGTATTCTTTTTTTTAAAAAAGCCAAAATCAACCATACTTTATGGCTAGGTAACTAGGTGACTAGGAGACTATGTAGGTGACTAGGTGACTAGGTGACTCCTCCTCCCTCTGAATCTTTAGGAATTTAGACTTGTAATAAGCCCTAATAATCTAATGCCTCTCTTCTCTACCATCTTACTCACAGTCTTAAGTACCGTCCTAACACAAGCATGGGCGGTAGGCTTTCTGGATCTAGCCGTGATGCGTCTCAAGTCCGCCCACGGCGTTCATGGCGGTGTTTCCTTGAGCGCATAGCGAACACCGACAGCATTGTGCTCGTCGATCTCGACCTAGTAGGCAAATATCTGGGGTATGGCCAGGCCCGACCAGGTGTGGACCCGTCGCATCACGTCGATCGCGCTGCGCAACTTCGCTAAGTCAGCCACAACTTTCGCATCGCGATCCAGGTCACCCACGGCACGCCGTCCAAAATCGGGGCAGGCGTACGTGTTGTTGAGACCGTTCGTGGCACCGTCCAACGGCACACAAGACTAGCCATCTTTCAAGTCAGAAGCCAGCTGGCAGAGCTTGTCCAGTCGGTCTCTCGTATGGCTTTCCTACAGAAGCCTCGGGGTTCCAGTTCCACTCTGTTCAGTTAATTAGAGTTAGATCGACTCTTCTAGACTACATTCCGGTACTATTTGTGACGGATAAGGGGCGCATGCACGAATATCTCATCAATTCGCAAAAAAACCAAACTAAGAAAGGAAGGCAGGTTGCATTCAGCAATGCTTAGGCAGACGTTTCACCCCCCGGGCCCTCGGCCCATGACAATATTTTTGTTTCTGTCGCTGCATATTGTTGCTGTCTTCTGGCTACGCCTGGAGCAAAACGATTGGCGATGCGCTGTGAATGACAACCCGTAGATGAACTACAACTGTGATTGCAAGTCGACCGTTTCGGCATAGAGACTAGATATTACGCCATAGCACTGTATTGCCACTGTGCATTATTGGAGCTGTCTGTTTTATCGGTTGGTACTCTGTATAGGGGCATGGTCTTTGATTCCAATACTAATCTGATAATTTTTGACAAAATCTGTTTAGTCACAATTCAACGCCGTGTCCCGGTTTTCCTTGTGAACGTGACAGTTAAACTAGGCCGAGCATAGGTACTTGCTACGGTTTAGTGAGGGATGATCGTGGGGCGCATACCTATTCACGCAACGATCCATGGCCACATGACTAGTTTCTACCCAGTCATTCTAAGAATATGCTCGAACATTCTTCTAATTGAATACACAAGTATAAATGTACAATCACCCCTACGACCCGTAGAAGGGCAGAGAGGGTGAAAAAATATCACAAAACTTATATACCAATGACTAATTAATTAACACAGCAATTTGGATAACTAGTGTTTCCACCTGAAAACTAAATCACCTTAACTAGGCTAGCTGAAAAAATGTAACACGGCCAGAAGCATGTCCAAGCACCAATATATCGCCATAGACTGCATTGCATATCGCGCGATACTCATGAGGCAGCCATAAAAGATTCTTTCCATCTCCAATAACCCAGTTTTTCTCTACAAAGATTCTCCTATCCAATTCTAGGAACGATATGTTCCAAAGCTCGGGAGACGTAGATGGCAACAAGCGTTTGCTAATGACGTCCCAACGTTGTATACTACCATCGTACGAAGTCGACGTAAGCGTTTTACCGTCGGGCGAAAACACGAGAGCCTTGACGGGGTAGGTATGGCCTTTAATAAGGGTCTGGCAAGTGCCCGTCGCGATGTTCCAAAGTTGTATAGTTTCATCGCGCGAAGCCGCCGCAAGCGTTTTACCGTCGAGCGAAAACGCAAGAGCCGTGGCGGCGCTGGTAGAGTCTTGAAACTTTTGGCAAGTACTCGTCGCACGGTCCCAAAGTCGTATACCACCGTCCGAAGCCGATGCAAGCGTTTCACCGTCGAGCGAAAACGCAAGAGCCGTGACGGCGCCGGTAGAGTCTTGAAACGTTTGGTAATTGATCGTCGCAACGTCCCAAAGTTGTATCCCATTGTACGCAGCCGACGCAAGCGTTTTACCGTCGGGCGAAAACGTAAGAGCCGTGGCGGCGCCGGTAGGGGCTTGGATTGTTTGGTAGGTGCCCGTCACAACGTTCCAAAGTTGTATACTACTACCGTACGAACCCGACGCAAGCGTTTTACCGTCGGGCGAAAATGCGAAAGCCGTGGTGGCGCTGGTAGAGTCTTGAAACGTTTGGTAAGTGCCCGTCGCGACGTCCCAAAGTCGTATACTACCGCACGAACCCAACGCAAGCGTTAACGAAGCCGACGCAAGCGTTTTACCGTCCGGCGAAAAAGCGAGAGCCGCGACGGCGCCGACACGGCTTTGAAACGGTTGGTAAGTACTCGTCGCGACATTCCAAAGTCGTATACTATCGTACGAACCCGACGCAAGCGTTTTACCGTCGGGCGAAAATGCGACAGCATTGACGGTGCTGGTATAGCCTTCAAACGTTTTACCGTCGGGCGAAAAAGCGACAGCCGTGGTGGCGCTGGTAGAGTCTTGAAACGTTTGGTAAGTACTCGTCGCGACGTTCCAAAGTCGTATACCACCGTGCGAAGCCGACGCAAGCGTTTTACCGTCGAGCGAAAACGCAAGAGCCGTGGCGGCGCCGGTAGAGTCTTGAAACGTTTGATAAGTACTTGTCGCGACGTCCCAAAACAGTATAATACCATCGTACGAAGCCGACGCAAGCGTTTTACCGTCGGGCGAAAACACGAGAGCCTTGACGGTGTTGGTATGGCCTTTAAACGTTTTACCGTCGGGCGAAAAAGCGACAGCCGTGGCGGCGCCGGCACGGCTTTCAAGCGTTTGTAGAAGAGCACTCCAATGTGGATCCATTATTGGTTTTCGTACCATCCAACCCGGCTCTTCGTTCTTGAAAAGCCTTCTGATCAAGCTGTGTTCGGGACTGAACACGAGTGCTGATGTATAAGCTTGTAATGGAGCAAGCTCAATCGACTGTTTGTGTGCAAGAATGAATCGGTGTGCGTCTTGCAGTAGCTCTTTCAGTTGCGCTGCTCCCGTGCTTCTCTGAATATGTGTTAGACTATTTTCAGTAAATTTATGGCAACCGTAACTCACCACTAAAGCCTCTAGCTTGTGCACCGCCATGATTCCTGCCGACATAGCACGCAATAAACTCAGAGATTCCAGCCAATATAGGAACTTCGTTTTGATGAACTCGTGAACGACACCGCCATCCTGTAGACCAATGCCTTCGCTTTTCTTTGAACC
Source organism: Graphilbum fragrans (assembly GCA_001513895.1). Taxonomy (NCBI): domain Eukaryota; kingdom Fungi; phylum Ascomycota; class Sordariomycetes; order Ophiostomatales; family Ophiostomataceae; genus Graphilbum; species Graphilbum fragrans. Next base: position 199,875 of record LLKO01000012.1, read on the forward strand.
ATATGCCTTTTCAAGATGGTCAACCCAGTAGATGCATAAATAGCTGATCGGAGACAATGGGTCAGGGTCAGGTGGCGAGATCTGATCGATGAGACTTCCTGGATCGCTTAGGTTGTACATGTCGCGTTGGAGGGTGTCGAGTAGAACGTTTATGGACCTCAAGGCGACAGCTAGGTGGAGGTGGTCTAAACTTTCGTTGCACGCATTTTGGAGCAAGAAGTCTTTTGCCGACTGATGCACAAAGAAGACAACATCTTTTCGGAGAGTTAGGAAAGAACCACAAGACTCGACAATATCCTTCAGCTCGTCATAGTCAAACTCCTCGAGTGACTTAGAAAGGACTTTCAGCTGTTCCAAAGTGACGGGGCGATATACAACTGAAATAAGATTCAGGGTCTCCCTGCAAAGTTGCGCATCGTTCGAATCGCTGATTTGTTCCATCATCCGCTTGTAGAGATGATCCAGTCCTGGTGGGAACGATTTCTCCAACTTGGCAGCTGTGTGGCGAATTCGGACCTTTGGGTCAGCGAGCTCTTGGAAGACCAAGGCCACCCATAGAAAGGTGCCACCAGCATTGTCAACCAAATGGCGCTGGACAGCGTTCCTCGTTTCCATCTCGTACTTCTTGATCCTTGCTAGTTCTGCCACCTTGTACTCGATGTACGTGTCAACGGCTTGGGAGATCGAGTCGTCATTCAACTCAAGGTGCAACATGACCTTCTGGTTCGTTGTGTCCAAGACTTCCTCAATTTCTGGCCAGTTACGGCTAGACACAATCCATTTAACAGGGGAGGGCTTAGCAATGAGGTGAAGAAGATTGTCTCGATTCGTTGTGCATTCGTCGACGCCGTCCACAATTAGGATCGCACCCTCTGATCTCTGGTCGTCGACTATGTCCGCCAGTATCTCTGACAAGGCCACCCATGCGTTTCCATCCTCAAAAAGCCGCTGGCCCGCATGGTCATACTTCTTCCGAACGTGTGAGATGAGTGCCGGCTGTTGGAGGACCAAAAGGTAGATCAGGCCGCGTAGCACAGCCACTGCACTATTCAGTCGTACCTCAGTGGCCTGGCAAAAGAAATAGGAAAGGTGCTTGTCTGACAATTTTTGCAGCTCGTCGATAATGCCACAGAGCAACATTGTCTTGCCTTTACCGGGATCGCCTTTGATCCAAAGCAGCCGGCTCTGCGGACCGTCAAGCCATTCCTTGAACTGGCCATTGTCGAAGATCCAATGGTAACAGTCTTTGATCAGTTGGCCCTTTGTATCTTGGATCCGTGTCTTGTCATCTCTTGGGTCGGTGATGTGTAGGTCTCGGACGCATTTTTGCCGCTCTTTGATCTCCCCCTCAAGCCGACTGTACGCACTCGTGCATCCTTCTCCATAGCGAAGGGGCATTTCAACATCGAATATGCCAAGGAGTGCATACGCTTTATCTTCCTCTACCTTTGTCTTGCGGGGTTGCATCCACAAAAAGCGCTCGTTGTCGCTGAATTGAGACAGAGACATTCCTTCAAGTGCGGCATGAGGAATTCCTGTGATTTTGCAGATTTGTGTTTTCTGTGATTGCTTGTCGCCAAGCTTCTTCTGATCTTGAGAGAAGAATTCGACGGTAGTTGGGGCGAGGAGTTCTTGGAGGGTCCAGCCCCGTTCAAACCATCTGCTTCGCTGAAAAGCTACCTCCCAGTCTGTCTGTGTTGATACATCAGACATGTAGACGTAGCACTTCGCCGCCTTCTGGTACCAGCGAAACATTGAGTTGATAGCATTCTGGACCTCGACACTGTTCGATTTGTCGATGCAGCAGGTGTCCACCCAAAAGTATTCCAAGCCGTCGCTCTGGGCCTGTTGTGCGCAAAATTGGATTTTGTTATAGCCAGTCTTGTGCTTTCCTGTTCCACCTGACATGTCCTCGAAAGTGACCTCTTGGTCGTCCTCCCAGGTGTGCGAAAGGATCGCATAGGGAGGGATCGCCTTGCTGTTCTGGAATTCAGCGAAACTGAACCAGTCAGGGCCGTTGCATCGCAAAAGACGCATTGTTTGGCATAAAGATCGGTCGAAGCTGGAATGGATCTGTTCTGCTGATGTTGGCCGCAGCAGCCTTGGTGAGGGTGTGCTTAACGCACTCTTCCGATATGATGTCGGCCCTACCCATCAAAATTAGCATGCGTAGAAAGAACAGGTTTCGGGATGATGGCTACTAACAAACCGCAGCTAGACGTGAGTCTCTGATGGTGATGGACAATGAGATGTTTGTGTAGAATCTTCGACTGAAGCAATGGATGCTGCCTAATTACCCCTCCTTTTAAGTCACATGGATCGGGCTGTGTATTTGGAGGGGCTTGTCAGTTGGTGTCAGACTGCGCCTCAAACTGTTGAGTCATAATGATTGGACACCCTGCTCGACTTTGGGTCGAGCGCGGCGACATGAACGGCTAATAAATAAAAAAAAGCACAACCGAGAGCACATGGGTAGAACAGGACCGAGATTGACCGAAGAAAGAAGGCCAAATGAACGTACGCCTCCTCTAGCATCGCCGCGATGTAGTGTTGCACGGCTCTGATCGGCGTCTCCTTAAAGGTGTGTTGGCCGCCGACTGTTGTGCTAACCAACCCCCAAGTAATTGCAGCACTTCTCTCACATCCTGCTCTGTCTTTGGGCTGTGAGACTGGCGGGTATCTTTGGTATGGTCTCCAAGTTGTGGTAGTCTCTGCGCACCCTGATGCGCGCGTCTTAGTGCGTTGAAGCATCAGTCTCTGTTGAGACTATATCGTAAACAAAGGTATGAATACTTGTGTTCAGTGAAGGCACAGGACCAATGGCTCATGTAGATAATAGAATTAAACAAGTGGCAACCGCTGCCCCTAAGTGATTCCCACCTAGGTAGGGAACTAGCTGGAAGGCTGTGGTTAACGCGATGGGTGCGTAGGAGGCCGTGAGAAATTCAATCCCCACCCTTTAACACGTATTGCATGAGTTGCAGCGAACCTTGAATGTGCGTATCATGGCATGCTTCGTCGTAGTCAACCGGAAATCTCAACTAACAAGATTCGCCTTTTATATTATTTTGCATTCACATTTAACCACAGCCTACCCATCCAGCTGTTATCATCATGCCCTAGCATTACGTCTTGTGGGGGCATGCAACTCCTCGGTCGGAAATACTGTTGTGGGCTTGGAATTGGTGGTTAACGTTCTCCTTTCGGGTCATCTCCGGCTTACGTCGGCAGCAGGAGACCTGCTTGATCATACGCCCCTGAGATATCATGGTGGAAAGTGTTGGGTTAGGAGAAAGAGATTACATAGAAAACATAAGAGCCAAGGCTCACCAACTAAGTCCATAACAAAGTTTACGGCTAGCATACTTAGGACGAGGTTTGGCTAAAGTTGATTAGCGGCTTCTCTTTGCAGTCCCCAGATGTGAACAGTCCACTAGCCATGCGAGGATCCGGCTGGTGCTTCCGCAACCCGCGGATTTTGGCTCTCGCAATTCAATTCTCGTCAACCCGAAGAAAAAATCAGGAAGAGTGATAAGAGTAGCTATATTATCAATTCACACAACAGATTAAATTTCACGGAGAGCTAGATATTGTTATGGCTATGGGAGTTGTGCAAGTAGAACTGTCGCACGTCGATTTTCTTTTCGAATACGGGGTAGAAGCTCGTCACAGACAACAGTCATTGCATATAAAAAGTCGTTTAGAAGTTTTAGCATGCCATTTTTAGTGAAAAAACGAAGTGCGCCAGAGGGACATTCGCCGCCATGAAACCCCCCTTGAGCCAGGCAGTGCTCTGCTAGCCAAGGGACAGGGGATGAGTTATTCGAGTTATATTTACTCGCCAACAAGGGACAGTGGATTACACCGACACTCGCTCTATAACATCAACACTCTGTCTAAACGCGATGTAGGCATACCGCTGAGCGACGGCCTGCTCCTAAGTGCTGACGTATTCTGGAAAGGAGACAGGGTATGATCTTCAAGTTAAGTCTTATATTGGCCACCGATACCCAATTCGATCCCCTCCATTCAGTCAGTGAGTTGATACCTTTCTTACGAAACCATTTGAAATTACCCGTGCCAACTATCAATCCGACGAAAAGGCTATGCAGGTATAAAACGACCTTCAATAGAGAAGAAGACACACTTGTTGCCGGGGATCCCACGGCGACTCTTTTCGTATCGTGCGGGGTGCACGGCGGCCTTGGTGTCTTTATGTAGCTAAGAAAGCTGATCTTCATGGTGTCCAGGCGTCCAATGACCATTGCCGAGTTTGTGCCGCTGATAGGGACGCCCGTAACCGTAAACGGGGGCCGGTATCTGGTCCACCTCAATGACGAGCGTAGTAGCTTCATCCATATACCAATTACCCAGGCGAGATGCCGAGGACACCATGGGTTAAGATTTATGTCGCATTCGCCGTGTCGTACCCTGTCGTACCTGAATCATTCGGAATCGTTACGTTGCTCTTCTTTTATGTAAGCTTCGTTGTAGGACATCTCAATCACCGACACCACGACGCAATGTGATGACTGGCTACCAGCCCTTCGATGAGAGAATGCAGCTTTATTGATGCACTGTTAGATTATTTCTCCTCTACTTGATTAAGCACAGCGTATCCCTTGCTTATCTTGGCCTCACTGCTCGATGAGGAGTTCCCGTCGTGCAACGTGGCCGCCGTGTTGCCAGCTACTAGATGAGGATGGGCCCCAAGCTGGGGTGCTCCTCTAGAGGCGATGTCTCCTCCGCAGCCCTCGCAATTGTTGGTCTCCGGGCGTCGCCGCTTCATGGCGAGAACCAGCACGAACAAGAAGAGCGTGTACGCGTTTTGCAGATACACAAGGTCGGCCTGGATGACGGTAAAGACCAGTGTTCCGGCCGACTTGAGGCGGGGCACTTGGCACACGTAGTCGGTAAGCAGGATGCTTTGCGTGGTAAAAGAATTGTACGCCGGGGGCGTGGTCGCGACAAAGGTCGCGTTGGCCAAGTTTGGGTCGAGAGCTTGGGTGATGTTGGCATGGTTGTTAGGCCACGCCTGGTATTCGGCCGTGTAGTTGGACGTTAGGTTGGGGAGGAGAACGGGGTCGACGAACATATTCGGCATGGCGGTCTAGTTGCGGCCCAGGTCGGCCAGCACAGAGAAGCACATAGCCTTGCCGAGGATGTCCACGGACGGCCAGATCAGCGGATAGGGACCGCCTTGGCCCTACATCAACGACGAGATGTTCTTGCTGGCACAGAAGCTGCTCTCAGTGAAGCAGGACACGTGAAAGAAGTCGACGCTCTCAGTCTCAGCGGCGGTTCCGGCAGCCGATGACGAGGCGCGTGAGAAGGTGATGGTGGAGTCGTATTGGTCGTTCTGGATGCTGGCCACAGCTAGCTTGTAGTTGCGCGACAGCAGTAGCCAATACATCTGCAACACCGACTCGCCCCAGAACAAGCTGACGGTGACGGTGCGGTTGCGGTGCAAGAAGCGCGGCGTGCCCGAGTCCACGAGGTTGTACGCAGCCACGAGGTTGAAGTACGTGGGCCCCGTCGACGTCGTCGATGAGAGAAGTATCGGTGGCCACAGAACTCGTAGCTGTCGGCGCGGGAGATGGCTGACAGGTCGATGTTTTACGAATAGCGCCGCAGCTCCTGGATGTTGACTGAGTTGACGTCGCAGTTCTCGAGGGGGTTGTTGAGGTACACGAGCCCAGGTTGACTGTAGTGCCGTTGGTCTTGGTGCGCCACACTTAGCTTTGGGGGTAGCTTATTTGACTACCCCTGTCGACGACGGCGCCGACAAGTGTGGCATTGGCACTAAAGCAGGAAAAGGGAGCGAGGGTGCACCCGTCTCCACCCAAGGGCAACCAGCATTCATACCAGAATAGCGATTGTTGGTCGTCTCATGCCTGGTCGGTTCTGGCACCATGCGAATCTTTATATGTATTCGTATCTACTCGTGTACAACTACTTGCACGTCTTATGTATATCCTTGCAAGCACTGCTCCAGAGGGCCGCTTCATGAAAGGAAAGACGTCCTCTAGCATCAGAATAGAATTGTGTTTCTCAGTCAGCCCGTGGTAGGGCCAGGCTCGATAAGCTAAGAAGCCGGGGTTCTCCACTGGCACGTTTCGTTACCGAGGGCTTTTTCCGCTCAACGTGCACCGGGCTCCTTCGCAATGGTGGCGAAATGAAGGGATGCCAGTCGTTCATGTCAGACTGCCAGCGGCTGAATTGGCGTCGCCAGAGAAGCACAGCCCCTACGATGCATAGACTGTAAATATTAGCACGACTCCGTGTGGCAAGGCGGACACTAGACTATGTATGTACAGAGTACACAGTATCTTTTGCATCATATCGTAAATGAGTCTTATTTTGAAGTAGGCCAGGGTTTCATCACAAGCACGCTATTCATTTACGGTCCCTGGGCATTACCATCTCTATTCGCGCGCATCACCATTTCCAGTATTCTACCCACGCCCACTCGTGAATCTAATCAGATCCAGCCCAGCTGTGAAGCGCCGTACAATGCCTGCCATGTTCCACTACATCTTCTGTTAACGGTCAAAGGCTACTGGCATATCCCCTCCAAACTCACTGAAAACAATCATCGTGTATGGCCTGAAGTCTCCCACTCTGGCCAATGCCATCACCTCTGCGACCTCTAAATTTGCTATTTGGGTCCCCGAAAAGCACGCCAGGGATTTTGTTCGATTTTCGTTTACCTCAAAAACATATCATGCAGAGCAGAGGCTTGGCATCTTGAGTAACTGGCTTTTCGCCAAGACTACGAGTCTAATCTATTACGCTGAGCTTACGCCCCTTTTTATCCGCTGCGTTAAGTCTCCCACACGTTTCCACGTCTCGGTCAGGTATCAAGTGCTCTTCCACGTCACGTCTGTGATTGGTGCCGTCCACGAAATGGATGTGTCTGTGGGATTGCAGGTCGACAACCCGTCCGCCGTGCTGCAATCGACGCTGCCCTTGATAGTCGTTGTCGAGCTTCCGCTAAAGGAGATCCTACAAGAAACGTGTTAGCTCCACCGAAGCGATACTAGACAAAACAGGACGCAAGGCACATACGGATGGGTGGCATTGAGGTCGTTGCAGAGCCAGTCGGCCTTGAGGTCCAGCTTCTTAGTCGCGGCCGAGTACTCGAAGCTGCAGGCATAGGGCCACAAAGTCGGACCATCGTCGCCGCCGTCGCCAATGGAGCAGTTGTACCACGACGAGTTGCCCAGCCGGTCGCCCTGGCTAATGCTGATGGGGAACTGGAAGCCGGGGTTCGACGTCTGCAGGATCAGGTTGAACGTGAGGAACGACGGCGCGCTGTTGTTGGCTGCCGTGGCGCCGATCTCGTAGCCGAATGCGCTAAACTGCCAGGTCGGGTGCAGAATCGACGACAGCGTGCAGCCGTCGGGCGAGGGCGGCGGATCTTCAATCGAGAACGGTGGCAGCGCTTGCTCGCTGACAAGGCTGCCCTTGACGGGGATGACCTCGTACTCGACGCACTGCTTGACGCTGGGGATGGCCTTGTCGCTGCTAGTCGTTGTTGTGCAGTTAAGCTTGAGGATCTCGCTCCCGGAGGCAGAAAACTGCACTCTGTTGGCGCGAGTAAGGACATTAGGACAATACGGACGGCGACAATAACGACAGCAAAGGTACTCACGGCTTTCCAGGGTCCTCGTCGTCGCAGTACCACGTCTGGTTGACCTGGAAAACGGACGTGGCCGGATCGTAGGTGGCATCCGTCCGCATTTGGTACTGGCCGCCCCCATACGAGCCAAACTCGTTGCCCGTGCACACAATATGCATCGGCGCTGACGAGTTCGACTCCAGCGGTGCTCCGCTCACATAGCCGGCCATGCAGCCTGCCTCGTAGCCGGTCGCCGGATTGGTCACCTGGGCGATAAAGTCCTGCCGTGGAGCAGCCGTGATGCCGTCGCCAGGCTGGTTGATATAGGAAATCTGAGACAGCGTCCACGTCGGCGACTTGGCCGCAGCGGCACAGCCGCGACGGCTGTGGCCAGTTGGCCCGGTGGCATAGGAGGGGGTGACCACGATCGGCGAGAGCAGAGTGCCCTTGACCAGGACCAACGGGTCCACGAACTTGCAGTCGGTCCCGGCTTCTTTGCCCGTGCAGTTGAGACCGGTCGTGTGGCTGCCGACAGCTGTGAACTTGACTCTATGTGATATCCACCGTTAGCTGCTTCGGCCCATGTATTCTTTCCGCAGGCCCAAAACGCACGGTGTAGACTTGCTGCGGTCATTGCAGACCCAGGTTTGATTAAGCGTCAAAAAGGCCGACGTGTTGCTCAGCTCAACATTAGCTGCGATGGTATCATTGCCCCATGGCGCCTTGCCAAACGAGCAGGCACCCCATCCCTTGCTAGTTGCACACACAGCCTCCGCTGAGAAGTTGTTGGCCCGGTTGAGGATGTGGAAAGATGCGCTGCCGTTGCTCGACGTGGCAAAATCCCGGATCACCCAGCTAGGGATGGAAAAAGAACTGGTCGTGCATCCGAGAATAGGGCTTGCTCGAGGCGGCCCGACCTGTGCCGACACCAGCACAACTGCTGGAGTGGCGAGGAGAAGCAGCAAGCTCTTCATCATTATAGCTCAACGAGCAAATCAGCGGAGAGCTTCTGGTACGAATCCGCAGATGCCTTTCGGGAAAGTCCCGAGGCCACTGGGTCTTATAAACTGCACCATGGTCCACATTATATATTTCAGGTACCTTATTTTTCCCTTTGCTTCTTGTCAACAGGATGAGCTATCGTGGCCGTGCTTCCCCCCGTTCGGCCCGTAGGGTCGATTAGATTGCCTGAAATAGGCTGATTCGGGCACGAAATGGCCACGAACGTCCAGAATGATAGCCAGGGCCACGATTGTTCCGGAAGAAATGGCACGGCAGAACTGACCCGAATCTTCTACCAGTTGTATCATTGTGCCTAGCAGCTCATAGGTTCGCGCGCTGTAGGTACCGGACACATGGCGCACCGACTGATTTCGGCTACTTAATGCCAAGCCCTTGAGGTTTCTTCAAGCCGACATTAACCACGCACAGCACCTATCATTCCACGACCCAGGCAAAGCTCAGCCATGAGGAAGCTCCAACGATGTGTGGGCAGCTATAATAGTATCCGGTGTTCATTAGCCCGCCCGTATCGCTGTTTTTATATACAAAAACGGCTTATTTCGATCCCGTTTCCGGCTTTGTGGCTCTGCTTCATATACCGGTCAAAGTCAGACTTCCATTTCATTCAGTGATATCTCCATGCTACATAGTAACTGTCTATATGACAGGCTACAAAGAAAGTGCTCTGCTTCTTCTTGAATCGTCCACAAACTCATGAATGCTACGACGGGGAGGAAAGGCAGACTGGTATTTATATGTTAGACTTACTATGCGGATACATTCGCTGACGTGTGTGGTTATGTACACTAGTGTAAGGGAAGCTCAGTAAGTGTGCTAGGTTATTGGCGGATTTGGCAAGCCCTCTCGTCTCCTACACTTAGCCTTCGTGCCCTTCGTGCCCAAGTGCAGGATTTGTCCTGATTAGACAGATCACATCCATTCAGCGCAATATTGCAAACCTATGGGTTGTTCCTGCTAGTGACGTATATTTACTGCTCACCCCCAGGTAGTTTTTACTGTCGTTGGGATGCGCTGATAAGGCGGATTAGCTTGGCGCACCGCACTGCCTCGACTGCATACCAAGGCATATTATGCTCGAGTCGCTTGCCGCCCGACGCCTGAACCTCATACAAGGGGCCAATCATGTTGATAGAAAATGTGGCTGTGCTTCTAGCGCTAAAAGTGTCGCCTTGCATTGCCCGAACGCACATTTATCTTCCTTGTTTGACTCTAAAAAGAGCGGTTACTTTCCCCTAACAAACAGCAGCTTCATCTTCCACCTGACTTCATTCATCAGAGCAGCCATGTCCGATCCGCTGTCTATCACTGCGAGCGTGGCAGGCATCGTCTCACTAGGCGGCGCTATTGCTAAAGGTCTTTACCAGATCGCGGACGAGATGAGCACAGCTGGAGTTGAGGTGCGCATTTATGCCAGTGAAATCGACTCTTTTGCCAAAATGCTTCTCAACGTCGACGGCACAATCAATGGTCTAAAATGCAGGGCCAAAGAAATCTCCGAAATCAAGACTCACATCAAGGAAATCATGACCAACTGCGATCGCATCATGCAGCCACTTCTAGAGATCCAGGTAACTCTGTTACCCCTAATGCAGCGCTTCCGTGACAGCTCGTCCAAGTTCTATCAGGTTGCCCTGCGAGTTCGCTGGACATTTGCCAGCAAGGGCAAGGTTCTATTCTACCGCGAACTCCTGCAGCGCCAACACCAAATTCTCGATACTCACCTAGCGCGCGCAACTCTCATCTCCGTACAAAATGCCAATGCGGAGCCGCCAATTGTTAGGTTCGTGGTTATATTTCATTCCTATTTGCATTAACAAAAGACAGCACTTTTCTAACCTTATGCGATACAGAATGATGCAAACATCCCTCGAGAATTCTATATCGGGAATCACACATGCCTCCCAGTCGCCAACTGCCGCTGAAGAACAGGGACACGCTCGGCTTCTACTTGGCTTTCACTCAGGCACAAGGCACATTCAACAACGGCTTCAGATTAAATCGAGCTTGTCTGGGGGCCAAATACCTGGACAAACAAAGGATGACCAGAACAACACAGCTCTTGTTGTTGCACGAAAAAATCCAACATTTCCTACTATGAATATAAATCCCGGCCCAGGGCCTACTCTCACAGGATTCACGGAGCAGGAGACCCAGAGCATTCTGGATGCAACCAATCTGAACATCAACGAGCAGACATTACAAGAGATTGGGCAGATTCTCAGTGCCACTGAGAATTCAGAATATGCGGCTCTTGACCTTGCGACAAAGGCGCTTGGAGACTCAAAGGCACCGACGCACTCTTCATCAGCCTTTTTATCCAGATGCGGACCCGAGTTCATTGGAGAGTGGAGCACCGCAGCAAAGCGTGTATTCCGGCCAAGATCAATGCGGTTCGAGGTTGAGTTCCAGACCCCCCATTTTCTTCTTCCAAGCAGATACGCCCCAGTAAATGCAATTTTCGGTACGAAAAGAGGTCGCGAATGGTCAAGAACAACTCAAGAGGAGCCTCCAAATGATTCGATTGCCAGTTGGCTACTCCTTCTATACTCTCTTGAGGATATCCAATGGAGATTGCACAATGTAGTTTGGGGTAGGCATCCGTGTCTGGAACCACGTAATTATACCTGGGACACAAAGAGAAATAACGTCGATAAGCCACTTGCCACATCGACCATGAGCGCCATGATTGCAATGGTTGAACTTGCTGGGCTGTTCTGGGAGACGTTTGACACAAAACAATGTCAATACTATGCAAAAGGAAATGGCTTGACAGTATCTGGACGCAGACTGCCTGATTTAGGCGTGGTGTTCACTTGGAAGAGGAATGGATTGGTTGGTACCGGCGATAGATTGGATCTAGAAGGCAGGGAGGTTTTTGAAGGGATAGGGTTGGATTTTCTGGATATGCCAAACTTCATGTCCATCCTGCAGCGTTTGAATTGTGGGACTACAACCGTCGACTACTTTCGCACCGAAAAAGCGCGCACCCAACACATTTTCCCAGGTGAGTGAACTACTCTTGCTCTCCGCTGCTGCTGAAGAGCAATCTTAAAAAATAACAACCTAACGCTTATTTGCGTGAGTCCAGTTGGTTTCGAGTTGGTTGGCATGCTGCGCCGCTTTATGGATTTAGCAACTCAAATTTTCGAAGGTTACCTAACCCAACAGAATGGCAATGGCCCAAGGAGACATTTTCACCATCAAGACTATTACAGAGCTTTGAGAAACAGTACAGCAAGTGGCAGGCGAGCTTGCGAGAACATCACTCGGCTGTCAGTCTACACCTCGACAGGATGCCTTCGCTGGTTGGAAGGACCGTTCCTATTGCTTATAGGTTAAATAATGGGCACAAGACAAACTCCAATATCCCGTTCAAGCCCGCCTCGATTATCTCCCGCACGCTCCTAGAAAGTGATCGTCAAGCATTGCAGTTGCACTTTGACGTTTTGCTAGAAGAGTTAAATAGACATGCAGATGCCGAAGATCACGACCGGCCAAGTTTTTCCGATCTTGACTCGGCCGATCCAGACTCCCGGGAAGAGACTCTTATGAAAATCTATTTTCAGGTTATTCTTCCTAGAGTCGTGGGAAGTCGCGGTATTGAGGTTGGTGGTAGTTGGTGCTTTCTCGTGCTACGCATGTTATGTTGGCTTAGCATCTATTATTTTGACCCGGATGATGTATTACTGCCAGATATTCCAAAAGCGAGTAACAGTGATGAGATAGTGTACATAGACTGAGACTGAAGTATGAATCGTGTGTTTTGGTCGTATCTGCCACTTGAGGCACACCGAAGTCGAAAGCATATCCGTCGGCGAGGCCACCTACGGTGTCGAGATCATTTCAACCACACCATCTGAATGGAATGTTTATGCTTTGGGTCGATCGAGTGCGCAATAGGACATATGGCGAAGTTATACGTGACCCAAAGAGATTGAGCGTCAGGGCTAGCAGAGGTTTGTAGCTCGTACGGGCATGGATTAAGAAGCTTTTGAACACTGCTAAAGCTGTGATTTTCCTGCCAGCGATCGCCCTGAAGAAACTAGGCCTGCTTCCTGATGACGTCGGCCGTCTATCAATGGTCCCAGTAAAGCAATTCGATGTCCAAAGGCTTGTTTTCAAGAATTTCTTTTCTCCAGAACACCGCTACTTGTATTTCAAGTATGTGATGTCTCTTCTGAGGCGGCACCGGGTGAAAGTACCAGGCTATCTCAAAGACCTTCAGCATTTACCATCACCCAGCCGTATCCTGTGAACTTCTCTAGGCCCATACTTGAAACAATCAATTTTGTACAAGTTCTCTAAACAACTATGTTGTGTGTCGGAAGAGGAGGCAAGTCGGTTTTGGGGGGCTGGCAACACCCTGCTAAAGCTTATTTCGAATGAGGACGAAGACTTCGCAACGACGGTATCTGTAAATGCTACCGTTGCCAGTGTGACCATGCATCCTAAAGGTCGAGCCAACCCAAACGCTGCGACGCTGTCGAGACTGAAAGCAGCGATAGCCACGACAGCGATGACGATGATCAAAATAAGGAAGACTCTGATGATATGGGATATGCCTCAAATGACTACTACTAGGAGGCCTTGACGGGCAGAGCCAATTTGTGAGAATGGGGAGCCATGTCTCCTTAAAAGTTTGGTTTAATGCGTTTTAAGGACACGTACGGAATCAAAGTACAGTATGTGAATAACGGGCAGTGGATGTGGAACATCACAAGCATGTCGTGTCGAAAGGTAATAATGTTTCCCGTGCATTATAGACAAGAAACGTGCCCATATACCATAAGACTCTGTATGAAAGGGACCTAAAACAAAATACTCACCGCCCTGCGCGCTGCAAATACCACTGAAAGATTTACCAGTTGTGACCGCAATCACTTGCTATTTGCCTTGTACCTCCGCCCCAAACGTAGCAGTGAGAAAGTCACTGCCGATTTAGTTCCGGCCTACAGCGCCTAGGAATAAAGCAGACGCCCGCGTGAAATGCACCTGCACCTCGACCAGCTTTTCCCTAACAATCTTGTTCTTGCTGGTGACCATCTCCTGCATCGCCTAACCGACTTCAGTTTGACGCACTTCCTGGCCGATATTTCGCATCCATCTCTAGCCTCTTGTAATGCTATGCGCTTTGCTTCTAAGACGCTAATAAAAGAGCTGGGAAATGTAATAAAGATGGAGGCCACACTTCGTTTCGATGGTAGAGTCACCATTGTACTCCGTTCGTGCAAACGCATATACTAGGTTAGGCGAGGGAGACTGAGAGTAGCACCCGGGAAAAGTGAACAGGATGATCTCTTTGGGCCAGGGCTTCGCAAGAGCATAATACAACAGAAACAGAAGCCTCTAAAGTATTTAATCCTCATCCGACGAATTGTCGACATAAGACACATTTTGGTGGCGAGTGCTGTGGCGTAGTTCAGGTCCTGTCCGTCTAGACTTTGGTGGCGGCCGCCGCGCTGGTCCTAGACCGTTTGGTCCAGCATAGGCAATGGGGCTTGGACGTTTCTTGGGAAGCTCCGGTGCAGCAGCAGGTTCAGTGGCTCGAGTACGACGGTCAACGGGGGGCGGAGGAGCAGGTGCCAATTTGGGAAGCAGCCTAGGCTGGCGTGCTTCTGCATTGTGATGTATGCTGGTTTTGATCATGTTCCGCCGTTGTCGACGTGCCTGGGGTTTTGGAGGCGGTGGCATTTGGAGTGCCGCTGCACGACGGTGTGCTTCAGCGCTCGCTGCCGGATAGCTTGGCTTCTGCACAGCCTGCCTCCCCAGTCGTGGAGCAGTCTTGGCTATCTCTGTATATTGGCTCTCATGGCTGAGTATCCCCAATGTGTTCTGCAACTGGGTTGTCTCGTATCTGGGGGATAGTGACATCTGAACGGTATTTGCAGGATTCTGTCTGTGGTTGTCTGGCATCGCCTGGTCCTGTTGCGGATCTCCGCCGCCGCCGAGGAGCAAGGCAGCTTTGGCGATTTGAGCAAACTGCTGTTCTCGGCTGTTCGGTATTGGCTGGTTCCGTTGTTGCTGTGACTCGTCCCGGGGTGGACATTCAAGATCGGGTCGGCCAGATAAGGGGTCGTACAATTGCCCTGGCCGAGCAATATTTTCTGTCTGAGCGGCCATCTCGGCATTGCGCTCGTCAAGTTTGTCCTCCATGCGATACTCTTCGTTTGGGTCGAACCTGATGATAAGCCCGTCTTTTTCTTGAGGTAGGTTGCTTTCGTCGCCATCAGTGATGGAGATGATGGTATTGTTCGCGGAGACGACAATTACCCGGGGGATGGACAAAGATTCCATCTGTGCGATCTTGCTGTCGAGTTCTTTTAGTGGCTCAGGTCCCAACGTGAACCGCTCGTATTCGTCCAGGGAGAGTTCGTGCTGCCACAAGTGCCCGGGAAAGGCGGTCCATCGTTTGTCCCAAATCCCCATTTTCTCCCATCTCTCTTTCACCTCGTCGTACGCGAGGTGGCTGACGTAGCTGGGTTTGTAGGAGGGTAAGATGGTCCTGTTAGGTCCATAGCTCCTATCGAGGAGGCTCCGGAACTCGCGTGCAATTTGGCTGATGAATTGATGGAAGGGGCGTGAGGCGTTGCGTCTCTCTCGCTGTGCGTTGATCTGCTCCGGAGACAATGCTGCTCGCCGTTTATACACTGCTAATGGTCCGATAGCAACGCGTTCAGATGTCCCTCCAGCATCCCATGGTCTTGCTAGCGCTTTGTGTGCTTGTTCCTCTTCAGAAAAGTCGTCCACGTCGTCCGAGAGCTCATGCGCCCATTTGGTGCCGTCATTGAATTCCGAAGGCACCATGCCCCATTCTGCTCGCCAGATGCCAGTCTCCTTCCATTGGTTCCGAACGAAGGTCTCATATAGTCGTAGGTCTTCGGGTGGTCGAAAGTACGGGGTTCCCTCCGGAACGACACCCGATTGTTTGTTTTCTATCCCTTTACGGGCTACAAGCTCGACCTGTGCCCGAAACTGAGAGTACGGATAAGATTTGGCGCGGGAGAGCTGGAGCGACAGTCTACTCGGTGGCTCTGAATATGCTTGGTTCTGTTGGGTTTTTTGGATCCTTTGGGTCCTTTGGATCCGTTGGGTTCCTCCATCGAAGCCGATCTCGAGTTTCCAGCCCTGGTCAAGATAGAGTGGGGGGGCCTGCATCCTGTCGAAGCAATCTGAAACTAGCTGGTGTACACTGACTTGAGCTTCCGAAGAACGGGAGCGGGATGAAGGGGAAATAAGGATCGGCTCGAGAGTTGTAGATGGATAATCCTACCCGTTCGTTTGGAGAGCGCCCTGTCATATTTAAATTGTCCCGCTTTCCGCCCGGGCAAACAAACGCCTCCGGGCACTTGCGCCTTTTTTTGGAACCCCTCATCTCCCCTGCAGCCCTGATGATTGGCCCAAACAGAAATACGGGTTACTGTGCGAATCGGAGAGAAAACGCCCACACCAGGGGACCGAAGAGTAGGACAAAGGCGCACAGATTGCTTCTTGCCGCAGTGGGGGTATTTTTATCCAAGAAGATGGCCTGGTATGGCCTGGTCATCTAGGTGCTGTGCTTCCAAGTCGCATATGTTTGATTCGTCCCAGGTTGTCTCCAGGTATATTTCTCGAGCACTATCATGCCCTCGCAGCGAAGCCTGTCACGCCTTGACGGCGACATCATAGCTCTAGCGCATTAGTTGTACTGTCTGCCAATCGAACATAGCGCTCAGCTCCACCATGCTACGTCTGGGCTCTGGTCAACCATATCCCACGCCGATTACGGATCTGTGCTTCGATATCTAGTTCCCGCCCGGCACGAGCCTTTTTTATCTATCATGCCCCCCAATCCTTACAACTCCGTAACGATGTATTGTAGCTACTTGAACTCGTATCACATCTTTTATTCCACTACGAATAAACTCGGGAATGTTTGTGACGTATCTGCATACTCTGCGTAGCAGGCTCGTTCTAGGTCTAACTGTAATCTGGGTTTGTGCGAGGAATACCCACCGAGCCATTTAGAGTTGTCGAGTATGTCAGCACCGAATTTCACCTAGATTTATGTTATGCGAACGGGTTTCGCCATGCACCCCTATGCAGCCCTAATTCTTTAACATATCCACCCAAGACCGGCTGCATCCTCGAGAACCTAGTAGCGGTGTTCGTGAGTTTGCAGAGTTAGTGTCACTGAGTTGCGTTAGAAGGGTAGTCTTATTGTCGTGTTCATCCCCAATATAAGGCCCCAGAATTGAGCATCTGTAAAATATATCTATTGTGCTTAATGTATCGTATACTATGCCCTATCCTTATCTTTGACAAATCCATTAAATACCGTAATTTCCCTACCTGATAGTATTTTATTTTCGGCACGAGCCGCTAACTTACTCGCGGCCCTGGGCATGTTTTGACACCATTCTTGTTAGTTCTGATCGTGTGGCTTTGATCCGTGGTTTTGATGACCAGTTGCATAACAGTCTCCCGATGCTGGAATCAGGCACGAGAGTGACATATTAAAGGGTCTGGTCTGCGGAAGGCAGGTGGGGAATTATCGTGACGGAAAGTTGTTCGAAGGTGTCTAGTGGAATCGACTGTAGGGTCACCCCAATAGGTGGTGCATCGATTCACGACGTCCCTTCCAGCCTTTGATGTCCTAAGGTGCTGAACGGACCACCTCTAAGACGGAGGTGACCGCCAACTTGCATCATTAGTGAGAAGACTTGCACACTGGCTACAAAGGTCGATATCTTAAGGTAGTGGCGTATCGCAAGACAAGCAACAGAGCACCTGGCTACATGCAAAAGCGCTCGCCGTACAGGAAGTTTCCGGAGCCCGAGAACAGGCGCAAGTTGCTTATAGGCTTGGGAATGATTTTGAAAGATAAAACCAATTATAACAACTGGTCGAGAAACCGTCTGCAAAATGGCATCAATGTTGGGGGCATTTTTTGTCACGTGACCGTCATAGGCGAGTACGTAGCTGAATGTGAGTCTCAAGTGGCGCAGATCTAGTCCGCCACTGACTTTGTCTACATCACAAAGTTTTGTCGCATCGCAGTTGCAACGACCGCAAGCAGTTGTCTAGCATACGGACACGAATCTACTTCTGTGCTCGTCTCACCGCCCTTGCAGTTTCGTCTACGAGCCAGCTTAGCCTCCCTCAGGCCCTTGGTTCTGTTTGAGCTCTACCTGCTCCTCCCGTTTCACGTTTTCACGTTCAAACCTCACACGTCACGTTTCCACTACCACCATGTCGCTTCTCGGGCGGCAGTCGCCGGACGAGCGTGATGAGAAGCTGGGAGGTTCGCGGTCGCAGACAGGGCCGTCGCGCAAAGAGGAGAACATCTACATTCCACAGTTCATCACGAAGCGGCCGTTTTACGCGATCGACGAGGCAGACGAAGACGCCGCAGCCGGCGACGATGCAGGGGGGGGGGGTGACGGCAGCAGCTCGACGGCACGCGGGAACCAGGACTACCTAGAGCACCAGCGGCTGCGGCGAAAACCGGGTGTGGAAGAGGACGGGATCGCAATCGACAAGCTCTACCAGCGCGGAAAACGGGTCGGGCCAGCCGCGACGAAATACCGCAAAGGCGCATGCGAGAACTGCGGATCCATGGGCCACAAAAGGCGCGACTGCCTGAGCCGGCCACGAGCGAAGCTGGCCAAATACACGGGGCGGGATATCCAGGCGGACGAGATGGGTCAGGAGCTGCAGCTGGGATGGGACGCAAAGCGCGATCGGTGGAAGGGGTTTGACCCTCGAGACTTTTCGCGCATGATGGCACAGCGCGAACGGCTAAAGCAGGTGAAGCAGGTGCTCGAGGAAGGCACTGGAGCCGGAGACGGCAAGGGAGTCGAGGACGTCGACGCGGACGGGATTCCCAAAACCCGGGACACACAATACGCCGAGGACGCGGATATGGGCGTTTCCCGCACCAACGGCGCCGCCGATCTGCGCATGCGCGAGGACACAGCGCGGTATTTGGTCAACCTGGACGTGGACTCGGCGCAGTACGACCCGAAGCGGCGCAAGATCGTGTCGGGCGGCGCATTCAACGACGCGTCGGCGCGGCTGTTTGCGGAACAGAACTTTTCCCGGGCCGCCGGCGACGCCGAGGCGTTTGCTAAGGCCGAGCGCTATGCTTGGGAGATGCACGACCGCACGGGCGATGCCAGCATGCACCTGCAGGCGAATCCAACAGCAGCGGAGGTGCACCGGAAGCTGGAGCAGCAGGAGGCGCGGCGCAAGCGGCAAGAGATGGCCAAACTGATGGAGGAGCGATACGGCATTGTGGGGGGGGAGGAGGAGGACGACGACGACGACAACGACGAGAAGGGCGGCAGCAAGGGGGCCAAAGACAACAAGACAAAACCCAAGATGCTGGCACAGACGGCGGTGTCGGAAAACTTTATCGAGTACGACGAGACCGGCCACGTCAAACTGCCGCAAACCGGCCGGCGCGACAAGTCCAAGTACGCCGAGGACATCTTCCCGGGTAACCACGGGTCCGTCTGGGGCAGCTGGTGGCACAACTTCCAATGGGGCTACGCGTGCTGCCACTCGTTTGTGCGCAACAGCTACTGCACAGGCGACGAGGGCCGGGTGGCGTGGGAGCGGTCGGAGCGGCAGCGCCAGGGAGACTGGGGAGGGGAGCAGAAGCTGCTGGAGGCGTGAATGTGATACGCGTTGGCGGGCGGGAGAGAAGCTGCTGGATTGGGAACAAGCCGCGGCCGGCACAGGTCGCTGGTGTAGAAACCGGGGCTGAGAACGGGGGCGGGGAGGTCAAGTGTAAATTGTACGAGTAAGAAAATGTACAGGGTAAAGCATCAGATATCATAGCGTTTATTACTACTGCTCCTCATGATTCGTAACTAGGCCGTTAGGCCAGCAAGTCCACAGCAGAACCGGTGTCGTGCTTCTGTCTCTCCATGCTCTCGCGGCTGTCGCCCGTGTGCACCTCGTCGTGGCCTTCCATAAAGGCATGCACCACCGACTCAGCCATGGCGCCCCAGTGCTCGTCGGCGTCGTCGGCGTCGTTGGCGTCGTTGGCGTCGTCTGCGTTGTCTGCAATGTCAGGGATGTCGGTGATGTTGGTGTTTTCTGTGATTTCCGTGAGTGCCGCGTTTGCGTGCGCAGAATTTATGTGTGCCGCATCTGCATCTACTGCGCTACCGTGTCGGTCTGCGGCCACCTCCACCTCCTCCGCCTCGTCATCCGACTCCTCCGGCGCCTCGACCACCAGCATCATCTCCTGCATCACAGGCGCCTCCGTAATCAGCGTCTCGGGCGTCTGGTCCAACAAAACGTCGGCTTGGGCCGGTCGCGCCGGCAGCACTGGTTTCCGCGGCAGGCGGTGGTTTTTGTCTGTTGCTGTCTCTGCATCGGCCTTGTCCACCTCTCCCTTTTCCAAGCGCCCCAGCTCGGCTAGATCCTGTGGCATTGGCAACGGCTCCCCCGGCGGGGGCAGAGGGTGTCCGCCGCCCATGGGCTTTGTGAGATCGAGCGGCTCAGCGCTGCCCCGACGACGATCGAGTTCCGCACGCGCCCTGCGTTGCTCGACAGCCATATTGCGCCGCTGCAGAGCGTTGATGCCCCAGCGCTTGGCCGTGGCGGCAGCTCCACTGACCGCCGCGAGGGCCGTCCTCCGCGGCGCGTCGTCGACCGCGCTGTCTGGGTTATGGTGGCCGACCGACTGCCCGGAATGCGCGCTGCTGGTTCTGCGACGGTTGCCGGCGCCAGCAGAAGGCTCCCGGTCGCTCGTGGTATGCGAAGAGTCGTGGGAATCGTGTGAAGGAGGGAGAGAGTGTGTGTCTTGGCCCGAGGCAACGGACGATGTGCTAGACCGGCGGCTGCTGGCGTTGGGATTCGGCGTGGAGCGCGACGACAGCCACGACGTCGACGTGTGCTTGACGCCTTTGGGCGTGTCCTCGGTGGGGATCGTAGGGGCAGAGCCGGGGCGCGAGGGGGCCTGTGGGCTGTCTTCGGGGCCTCTGCTTTTGCGGCGCTCACTGGGCTGCACGCTGTAGCTCTTGCTAAGACGCCGCAAGCGAAGGACAGCTGGCGAGACGTTCTCGTCGTTGGCTTCCTGGTACTTCCTCAGCCCGTCCTCTTTCTGCTCGTCTTTTTCCCTTTCCTCATGCTTCTCCGTCTCCTTCTCCGTCTCCTTCTCCGTCTCCTTCTCCTCCTCCTCCTCGCCCCCCTCCCACATCCCCCCTCGCCACGTCTTGCCCTCCGTGTTGAAAAAAGGCACGTCGTCCCAGAACGGCAGCACGATACTCTCCGCAATGGCCTCCTTGATCTTGTTCTCAATCATCTGCAGAAACACTGGCCACGTCAGCTGCCGCGCCAGGATAATGGGCCGGATCTCCAGCTCGATCTTGGGCATGTGCCGGAACGAAAACCAGATCCGGTTGCTCGGCGGCGCCTTGACCTTGAACAGCATGTGCCCGTCCAGCCGCGTCAGCACCACCGCCAGCGACGTCCGCACCTCCTGTGTGGCAATGGGCGTGCTGACCCGCAGCGTGGCGGCCAAATCAAGCTCGATCCGCCCGGCATACCGCACATCGGCCTCCACGATCACCTCGCCCTCGGCCGTCAGGCTCTTGAGCCGCGGCGACGTGATCTGCGGCACGGCGTCGCCCACGGCCACCCGCTGCACCTCCAGACTGGACACAAACCCGGGCCGCGGCATCCGCGACACTTTGGTCACCACTTTGGCCCGCACAAAACGGAGCAGCTCCGGCGTCGCGTGCACGCCGAGAAACAGCCGCCCAAGCATCGCATTCAGCCACCGCGTCTCGGCCGCCTCGGGCGTTGCGTGCAGCCGCTCCATCAGGCTCGTCAGCTGCCGCACGCCAATCTCGCGGGGCCGTGGCACAGATTTGGGCTTGGATTTCGTACGCGTCCCCGTCGACGAGCGCACCAAGGCAAAGTAAAAGTCTTCCTTTTCCGTGCAGTTCTCGCAGTAGAAAAACCACGGCTGCGGCGTCGGCGCGTTGTGTGCCTTGGCCCGCTCCGGATTGCGTGGCCGCAGCCGCACTGCGTTGCGCTTGATGAACAGCTCGCCCTCCGGCGTCGTTGCCTGGCCCGAGTCCACACCGACGTCGTGGTCCGCTAACTTGATCACGTGGCGCACGTCCACCTGCTGGTCGTCGTCGAACAGGATCAGGTGCCCGTGCCGCAGCACCACGTAGAACATGTTGCGCGCATTCTTGGGCCGCGGGCTCGCCGCACTGCTGATTTCCACCGTTGTCTTCGCCGGTCGCCCGATCTGGCCGGCGTCTCCGCCGTCGCCCTGGGCTCCGTTTTCTCCGGCGACGGACCCCCGTTTGTTCGGCAGCATGCTCCGGAAGAGCGTCTGGTACACGCTGGGGCTCGGCGGTGCCACGGTGGCAGGACCGACCGTCGACGGCTCGACCGGTTTGGCGTTGACGCCGATGGCGACAAAGGTGCGGAAAACGGCAAAATAGCCGGCCGTCGACACGTCGTCGGCCACGCGTTCGGCCGCTCGTTCGCGCTCGTGTTCCCGCCGCACGCGGTCCAGCGTTGCCACGTCGTCGCCGGGGACCACGATCGGGTCGAAGCTGCGCCTGCCCACGCGCAGCAGACGCCCGTCTTCGCTCACGGCGGCATCGGGGCCATCGGCATTGTCGTCAGTGTTGCTTGTGAGAATCGCGGCTTCGGGAACGGGTTTCGTGAACAGGTAGATGGCTGCTGCCAGCAGCAGTGGGAGGAAGGTCAGGCCGCCGAGGACGTAGACGACGAGGAATGTAGTGAGAGACGCCATCCTGATCCGAAGCAGCCGTGAATCAGGAGCCAGAAGCTAGAAGCTAGAAGCTAGAAGCTAGCAGCTGTGACGCTGTAAGGCGAGATATGGGGAAAACACAACGAAGCAAGAAATCACTGCTGTCAGCCGAAACTGCAAGCCATGTCCGCACGCCTGCAAGACGGCAAAAGGATGGAAGGGCAGTTCGGTAGCAACAACGACAAGTTGGCACAGAGCGTGGCAGAACCGAATGTGCAGCTGCTCCTTGTGATGACACCGTTGTTGGTCTATCGTACATTAGGCGGTGATACGTGGAGGCAGACAGCACTGGGATTGGCTGGAGCTTGTATCTGTTGATGCACGTGAGTGATAGCCGTATCAGCACGTGCTTACGGGTCTTTATCTTTATCTCCACGTGATATATGTACTGGCACGTGACTCGGTACAATATACAAGATACGTAGCTACTACCAGGCGCAGGTACAAGGTACGAGTACATGCATGCTCCTTCCTGCGTACAAACACTTACACGCACCTGCCAAATGCCAGCGAGTCTCTCCGAAGCCTGCGATGACACAAGTCGTGCTCGTACGCTGTTTTGGAAGCAAACCGGACCACCCCCCTCACACTCAGACTCCTCACACTTATCACACACGTCCACACCCTCTTTCTGCACACCGCTCTTTGTCGCAGCGGGATGCGCACGAAAATCGCGCACCACCCAGGCAGTGGGGTGTGGGGTACCTGCCCTCGGTTTGCCGTGTGTGGTGACGGGCGATTTTTGTCGGAACGGCCCAAACAAGAAAACGAGGGACGCAGTGAGCAACGCCGTGAGCGATGCAAGGGGGTCGCGGGGGTTGCCGCGGGCCACGAAAAGGACAAGAAAATGCCTCGATCACGGCGCCACCGGCGGCAAAGGCGCCACCGGCGCGGGCAGCCATAGAAAGACAACCACGTCAACATGTATCCAGACCGGTAGCGTCCAGGGATATGTGCGGCCAGAACGAGGACACAAACCACTGTGCAAGACAGAGGCAGGCAACGACAACGGTCCCTCCGTGTGTCTAGGCTCTGGGCGAGAGCGGCGAGAGCGGCGTCGGCGACGCAACTGCGCGAGGTGCTCAGTGTTGGTGGCTGCTTCTGTGTGGGCACCAAAACGGGGTGTGCCTTTTGATTCGCTAACACTGTATGAGAGATATGTATTCGAGGAGGTGCATGGAAGCTCACAAACGAGCCATTAAAAAGCACTGGGAATCCGTGTCGGACAAGACGAAAGGGTGGGCACGGCGGGGTCTGTGTGTTGTCTGCTCGTCGCTGTTTGGCTGAGCACCCAGTTTCGGGCGTCCTTCAGCCTCACCGTCTGCGGGATTTCCCATCGTTTTTTGGGTACCCGGCCCCTCTCTCTGTCCTCTGCCCTCTATCCTCTCTACCCTCCCATCTCCCACATTTCCGGCTTTCCCTCTTTTCTCGCCATCTTCCCGCCTTCTTCTATACCTCGCCTCTTGCTCCTTTTCTTCCCTTTTCATCAGGCCATTACTCCTTTGAATCGCCCTCTTTTATTTGCGTCTTTTCGCCCCTTGCCTTGTTTCTACCTTTCTACACTTGTCGTTTATCTTGCGCTTTGCCCGGCTCTCTCCACTTGTCAATTGACGCACCGCTGTTTCCAACCAACATCACATTCTGACAGACCGATTCGTGATCAATTGCCACCCCCTTCCCCCTCCTGCAACACGCCGCCAACCTCTGCTTCCCAAGATTGCCACCTCGACTTTTTTCCCCAGACAAGTCACTTGGACTTTGTTCCATTCCATCTCTTCCTAGTCGTCTAGACACATCCTTCTCTCCTAGTCGCTCGCCCTAGACTCTTCCATCTCTTCTAGTCGCCGGCTCTAGACGCTTCCTTCTTCCCCAGACCCATCATGGCGGACCCCGATGTGGATCTGGGCCCGGTCCCCTCCCTGTTCCGCCGCAAAACCAGCTGCCCTGTACCTACGACGTCGGCCCCTCTGCCGCCGCCGTTGCCCATGTGCCAGTGCGTGGATAACGACGGAACAGCATGTCGGTTGCCCGTCAAAAACTACGGCATGCCAGGATGCGCGAGACACATCGAGGCTTACGACACGTTCCTCACGAAACATTCTGGTGCTCCGATATTCGCGTCGCTGGACACTGCCACGAGACACAACATCGGCTGCAGCCTGGAGCTGGGCTTGAAACGGCTCGACGCCATGAAAACCGCGTCGGTGCGCTTTGCCGTGCGCTATCCCGGTTACAGTGACAAGAAAGTCCCCTTTGCCCTTGCACTGCTGCTGAAGTTGCACGGCTGCGCGGTCAGCGAGAGCCTGCAAAAAGCAGCCGGCATTTCGACCCAGGGTGAGCGCGCCTATGAGGACAAGTTCCGCGACCTGGTCGACAATATCAAGAATCTGCTGAAGCAGCGCGGCTTGGATTCGAGCCTGCGGTTGGCCTACATGGATCGGATGGCCCAGCGTTCCCCCTACGAGTACCCAGAGTTTGACCGCGACATCCAAATCATGCTCTGGCCCTACGCGGAGGCCACGGGTGGCTGGAACACGCTGATGCGCAACTATCCTTGGCTCGTTGGCAACAGCGTCTATGGCTGCGCAAACGTGATGGAGCGCAAAGACTACACAGGACACGCTCTTCCTCCGCGGCTGCTGCTTTCGGCCAAAACGACCAACGCGGTCAAGGCGGGTCCTCTGCGCAACCGCCAGTCTAGACACTGCCCCTCGGTCGGTAGCCACATTTTCCGGCCGCGAGCACCCTACCGCATCCGCCGGTACCCCAAAAAGAAGGCTGCCAGAATAGAAGATGAGGACGAAGAGCCAGATGCAGAGCTAGATGCAGAGCCAGACGCAGAGCCAAAGAAGGCAGCGGCAGAGCCCGACTCAAACCCAGAGCCTGCCTCCGCATCGCTTGCCATCCATCCTCACTCGCATGGAGCCTTAGCGGCTGCATCGGTCCCTTTTCCTGCTCTGGAACCTGTCAACAAGCACCCACTCTTCCCGCCTAGCCTGGGCCCAAACAGCGTCGTGACGGTTTCGTATGAGCCGACCATGCAGGAGTCAGCTGCGAGGACCATTAAGATACGCGATGCCATTCTGCGCGGTGCGCTGCGCCTCTATCTGCTGCACACGCTCAGCCCTGATGATCTGGTGCGGGCAGCCGGCATGTCATCGATGGGTCTTTTGGGGGAGATGGACCGCTTCTTTGTGCGCCTGCTTCGGGGCGACGAAGACGTGATGCCCTATCTGCGTGACGCCGTCTTTGACCATGTTATGCGCAGCAGCAGCTACTTGGTAGGCGTTGGGAAGGAGGCGGACGACGCCGGCGACGATGACGACAAGCAACATTTGCGCCGCATTTCCGCCGGGAAGCCTGCTATCACCAAGCACATGGCTAGCGTTATCAACAATGGCCTTCCGCGGCAGTTCTTAGCCTTCAAATTTCTGGGCGAACGCGTCGTTGTCACCACAGAGTCGCGCTCCATGCCTCTTCGTGGCTGGGACCTGCTGTACCTGCACTTCCGCGACATTGTGCGCTGGAACCAGCTAGAGCTGATGGCCTACAGCTTTGACGACCTGATCCGCGCGCAAACCATGACGACTTGTTTCCGCTACGGCCACGGCTTCCACGACGGCGACGTCTCGTGGTTCGATGGCCAGGCAGCTGCGCCCGATGAGCGCGGCTTGACTCCTCTGATGTCGGTGTACAGTGCCAACGAGGCTCTGCGGTACCTGGCACCGCCCAAGGAGCCGGAATCATCGGCTTCCAAGCCGGCTTCCGGAGCTGGACCCACTTCTCCCGCCGGGGAACTCCCCAAAGTCCAGCATCGCCCTTTTTACGTCGGCTTCGTAGCCCAGGACCCCAAGAACAAAGTGCTGAGGATGTTGGAGCTCCTTGCTCGCCATCGCGGTCTGATGATGCTGGCAGTTGACCGTGCCGGCAATCTCAAAGATGCAGATGAGGGCCTCGGTGCCGGCAACCTGATCCCAGAGATGCCCGGCCCCCATCACCGCATTCTCGTGTCCAACGACCTGCTGGTCGACCACAGGGGCCCTATCTGGATCCGCCGCCAGCGCGCCAGCAGCTTCGCGCCGTGGCAGACGACCATCTCGCTGGAGCACCTGCTGCTGGCCAGTCTCAACCAGCAGCGCCACCGGTTCGGCAACATGTCGCGCAACTACTTCGAATTTGTGCTCGTGGACACCAAACCCTACAGCCCAGACGAGCTGCGACCAGGGGCCGACATGGCAGATTTTGTGTCGGAGGCGGCGATCCTGGCGATGCACCTCGGCCCCAGCGACATGATCGCAGCCGACTGCCTGAACCAAGCCGCCATCAAGCATGTGCCTGTCATGGACCGCCTCTTCTATTACTGCCTCTTCCACAACCAAAGCGCCGTCATACCGCCTCCGGCGTTGCCGCCGCCATATGCCGGCTACCACTCGTGCTTCCGCGTGCGCACCTGGGAGCCCAACACCAACGCGTTTACAGAGCTACAGAGACAGGCGGCCGGCCCAGATCCTGAGTTGATGCTTACGGAAGACGCAAAGGTGCTCATCAGCCAGCTGGTCAAGAATCTTGAAGACCGTGGCATTCTCGAGAGGTACACGGGCAAAACCGAGCCGGTCAACATACAACCGGCCGTGATCCAGCCGGTGTTGCTCACCGGCCGCGACGGCGTTGACGACATATTCTTCCCGCACGTCGCCGGCCCGTCGCGCCTCATGGTCAGCCCTCCGGCTCCGCGGCAAACGTCCATGCCGTACGATCCTGTGGCAGACCAGCTGCATCAGGTTGTGGCAAATGAGCCGGTTGCGGGGGATGAGGACGAGGATGAAGAGGGCGGAGAGGGCGAAGATGAGGGCGATGAGGGCGATGAGGGCGATGAGGACGAAGATGAGGGCGAAGATGGGGGTGGCGACCACGTGATGTATGACATGCAACAGGACGAAGAGGAAGGGGATCAAGAAGACGACGAGGACGAGGATGAGGACGGGGACGCCGAGGTTGACAGCATCTACTCCGCCGATGATGACGAGGACGTGGACCCCAACCAGTTCTCGTCGCTCAGCCGCTTTGCCAGCGACTACAACGCCGAGCACCCCGACGCCGTCTTTGCCAAGAGCCGCGTCCGCCTCAAGTACTGCGCCTGGCCGCTGACCCTGCGTAGCCGCGCCACCGCCACGCATCTGGACGCCAATGGCCGCCGCGACAACCGGCCCATCCTCGACTACTACTTCCGCACGCCGGACGGCAACCGCTACCGCTGGAAGATGCTCGGCTTTGACATTCCCAACGCCGCCGCCATGTGGCAGCGCCACCTCGACACCAATTTGCACCCACGACTGCCCAATGTCCGCATCATCCAGTCCACTGTCGTCATTGCCGCGCCAGACGCTGACACCCGCGACGCTCGTCTCGCCGAAATGCGCCGCGTGCTCTCCGACCTCGATCTCGAGGTGGAGATCCCCCTGCCGTCGCAGTGGCACAGCCAATACTCCCAGCTTGATCTAGACATGCTGCATGAGGGCATCCACCCGCGAATCTGTGCGGACGACCAAGGCGATTTCTGATGCTGCCGACCACGCGTTCTTTTGCGTTTTGTTTATGTGTTCATGATCTCATGTGCTTCCCCTGTGATTCTTTTATGACCTGGTTTTTCTACGATGCATTCTCATGATGTTTTCTGTGTTTTCTTATGACGCGCTCTGTGGGCTGCGTTCTCGATGATGCGTTCTTCTTAGCCCGCCCTCTTTGACGCGTTACGATCTCTCTATTTGTCTGTTCTCTTTAATCAGTTCTCTCCCCATCCGCCTTTGAGTACTCGTTTATTACCTCTTGTTACGACGCCGCTCTGTCTTTTCTTTTTTCCTATTTTTGCTCTACTCGCTCTGCGCTGTCAGTCTGCTTGTTTTCTTGCTTTCTCTTGCTACCGTGTCTTCTCAAATTGCACTTCTCGGGATTAGGTTGCTTTATTTTTCCATGTCGGTATACCAAGGTTAGGCGATATGGCCTGGACGTGACAATGTCACACATCAAAAGGGGAGACCTGGGGCAGTTGATGGAATTGCGAACGGGTCGCAAAGGACGACAGAAAAGGAAAGGCGTGCGTTATGGCAGCCCACGAAGTTCACGAACGACTTGAAGGAATCGCCCACTGGGAACCGCTTGAACCACATTATGATGTTCATGAGATATTGCACTAACTAGCTTACTGCAATTGATTGTCTGCCCTGGGCCACATACACGCCGGCCTGGGCCAGTCCTTACTGAGACCACCGTCCACCGTAGACATGCACGTGTGACTCGTAGTAGCTTGTGAGGTGCAATACCCTGCCATTTGGTGCCAATAAAACGTCCACGTACAAAGATATCGGGCTACATACGGAACAGGAAACGGAATATCAGAAGAATCAAGAAGCTGAATAAAATCGGAGACCGTGCCTCCCGGTAAAGTAAAAGCAGACAGGGCAAGGTAACAAGGAAACGAAAAGGAAAAGTTCAAGCTATGCGGCGTTCTCTCGTTGGGTCGTCCTCTCCGCCATACCCAGAGACGCCCTCCGTTTTGTTTACCAAGCGTTGCGGTCCCAGTTAGGGTCTCGTCGGGTTAGCATGATGAAGACAAGAAAAACGAACAAAAGGACAGGAAAAGAACACAACACCTACCCTGCACAAACGCTGCCATTACCTTGCTGCCCGTCTGCAGCAGCGGGTGCCCCACGACAATCTTGAGGAACTTCTCCAGCCCCGCGCGCCGCGCCTCGATCACGTCATCGCTGAACCGGTTCGTGAACACTTTGCCCGGCAGCGGCGGGATCGTCACGCGCGCGCTCTCCCGCTCCAGGATATCCCGGAAGTACTCAAAGTCGCTGTACCGCCGCCGCACAATGCTCTGCCGCACCTTGAACGCCGGGATGTTGGTGCGACACACGATTTCGTAGTCCGTGTACATGCTGCGGCCCATGCCGTGCGTCCGCGGATTGCGCACCTCAATCTCCAGAAAGTTCTCCGGCGGGCCGTAGATCTCGTCGAACGACTGCGGCCGGCTCTCTGGCAGCGTCTGCATGATGGGCCGGTGGAACGCCGACGACGGCGAAGCGGGGGATCCTGGCGAGGACGGCGAGGGGGGTGCTGGAGACGCCGGCGGTCGGAGCGGCGGCGAGGTCACCGCGCCGCGCTGGGAGCTGTTCTGCGCTGACGACGCCGTTTTGACGGTTCCGAAGGGTACAGGTGCGGGAGGGGTCGAGGAACGGCGGGTGTGGGACGCGAAGCGGAAAGTTGAGAGCCGGGATGCGAAAACGAGGCAATACGAAAATCGAGATAAAAATGAAAAGCCGTCACGGGTCGCGTGCTGCTGAATCAGAAACGGATCTGCTACACGGTTAGCTGCCACTCTCACGTCCGCGCATCTGCGGTAGCACTTACTGCGGGCCGGCTGCGCGGTCTGGTCGTGATGATGCGATGGAGCAGCATCAACGGCTTGTGCAAGCCGACGACTCGTGATCCTAGTCAAAGTCCCTCGAGCTTGCGGCTCCTCACAGTGCGAAGAGTCCCGTAAGTGCACTGATAAAGCTCAGCGGTAGTAGCAGGGCCAAGCCACCTCCTGAGCCACTTTCACCGTTGTCGCACTGTACCCTGATAATATGGTGGGGCTCTCAACGTGGGGCGCTTTTCTCGTCGGCGCTGTCACGTGCTCCATTTCGGCTTCGAGGACTCCTGAATCGCCGGTGTCGCTGTGATCCTCCATCTAGTGCAGACGTTGCGGCAAATGCTCCGTGTTTACAGACGAAGCTAGGAGAGAGCTGGTAGCGGTCCTTGGGCTCACGTCACTTAGGATAGTGAAAAGCTTGCTAAATTGGACTCGAACGCCAGCAAATATGAAGGGGCAGACAGCAAGGGCTGGGGACGCAAACCATCACTCATATGATCTTGCTCCTATCCATCAACCAGTTTCCTCAGCCATTTCCTACGACTGATTCCGCAAAGATTCACATATAGTTTATACAAATTGTGAGCATATCCTTCAACTTCCCGCCTGACAACAATGCACCGTTGTCTTCCATGTAACTCTGTGTTCAAACTTGAAAGCAAACCAAGCGAGGATCACAGATGCAGGCAAATAAATTCTACACAGGATATGACTAAAATTGGCATAATTTCAAACACATCTCTCAGTAATACTGTCAGCGTTGTATATATTCTCGAGCCCTGCATAAGTATAGCCGTCCTATCACCCCACCTTCGCCCATGGAATCCATGACAAGGCAGTATCTTACCAGACGAAACGCACACCCCGTGCTTTTACAGTACCCGAACAACTGTTCACTTCTCGGTAGACGGATTTCACTGATTCACAACTACCGGCAGCTCACCTCGGTCAATGAATTCGTCTCCTAATCAATGCCTCGTCACTGCCTCCAGTATCTCCCAGAAAAGCATAAATATCCCTCTTTCCCCCTTCTCTTTTTCCAACTTCTTCTTTCCACATACACCAACATTCAAGAACAGCAACTACACAACAAAACATCAACACACCAAACACAACAACACCACCCTAACACATAATCATCTACATATCCTACCTCAATCCAACGCTCAATAACGCATCCACATCTACCAAGGTAAATATCTGTCTTTGTCCTTTTTCAGTTTTTCTCTCGCCAATATTGCTTTCTTTATTTGCTTTGCTTGTGTTGTTTCTGCTCGACATCCAAGGAAGCCGAAATACGCTGGTTACATCTTCATAAGCAGCGACGCCTAGTGTTCCAACTGTCCAACGATATCCAGAAGACGAGACACTATTTGTCCGCAGCAAAGGCTTCCAGCCACGCTCTATAGCCACACCAGCCTTCGGCAGGCATGTGCTTTGAGATCTACATCCTACACACCTCATGTGACCACTTGGTTTTCCAGCAATTTCAACTCTGCGGAAACCCAGACTGCACTGGTTTCCAGTACTACATAACCAGAGAAGACTCTTATTGCAGCGACTGTGGGGCCCTTCTCTAGCTAGGTCATCGCCATGTGCATCGTCATGTACTACGAATATGACTGTGGCCACAGGGTCTTCGGGATTACTTACTACTGCGATTATATTCCTTACTGCGACGTCGAACTTGAAGTTATACGAAGAATGAGTCTATGCCCAGCCTGCCAAGAGGCCACAGGCACGCATTGCTTGAACTCTTAGTTTCGTTGGGCTTGTTGAGTCACTTCATTGTGTGAGGCACTCGGATTTGCAGCAACTAGCTTACAGGAATATAGCGACTTCTGGTACGGTAACTATCAGACATTCCTATACGCCTGAGAAGCCATCATGTGCACCTTTACAGTTTACGAATATGATTGCGGTCACTGGTCTCAGAGTCAAATTACATACTGCACCGATTCAACTTGCCCAGGTTACACAATTGATACCGTGAGACGGATGGGGTTATGCCGATCGTGCGAAGAGGTCGCTAGAGGCACGCAGAGCCCCGAAAATTAGCTTCTTCGGACCTGTTCAGGCACTTCGTTCTTCTTGGAAACTCAAATTAGGATAATCGGCTTACAAATGCATATAACCAGAAACGACACCTATTGAGACAACTGCTACACACTATTCTACGCCATGGAGTGATCATGTGCACCTTGACGGAATTCGAATACGATTGTGGCCACAAGACTCTGGGAGAGACCTCATTCTGCCTTGATTTGCTTTGCTCGGGCGTCACAATTGACAGTGTCAGACGGATGGGGCTATGCCCGGCGTGCGAAAAGACAGCTGCAAATACGCACAGCCCTCGGCATTAGTTCCTTCGGATCTGTTTAGTCACTTCGTTCTCCAGGAAACTCAAATTAGGGCAATTGGCTTACGACGCATATAACCAGAAACGACTCCTATTGCGACGATTTTTCGACACTCCTCTACACCAAAGAGTCATCATGTGCACATACACGGAATCCGAATACGATTGCGGCCACAGGACGGGAGTTCTTAGCTTCTGCAATGTTTCAAATTGCCCAGATATCATCGTAGATACTGTGAGACGGGCTGGCCAATGCCCAGCGTGCTAAGATACGGCCGCAGACGCACAGTCCTAGACGTTAGTTTCTTCGGGTCCGTTTAGTCACTCCGTTCTCTAGGAATTTCAATTTAGGGCAACTAGCTTACAAGGAATATAGCCAGAAACGACTCCTGCTGCGACGATTTTCGACACTCCTCTACACCTAAGAGTCATCAAGTGCACATACCTAGTTTATGTATACAATTGCAATCACACGGCTATGTGAGCGCTTACATTGTGCGATATTCCTTCTTGTATCGACTTCGAAAAGGATAGTGGAGACGGGTTGGTATATGTCCAGTCTGTGAATATTCATCCCAGGGCACGGAATGACCGACAACTTATATTCTGGAACCTCTTGCAGCAATCATCGCGGTCGTTTGAACGATACAAATCAGCGTTTGCTTTTTATTTCGCTTCTGTTAGGAACCTAACTAACCAGCGAATTTTAGAAATCAGAAAAAACAGCCAAGATGTGCCAGCGGTTCATCAACGAGTACTCCTGCGGCCATGCAAAGAAGGACCGCGACGAGGTCTGCGACGCGAAGTGCTACAAGTTCGAGGTCGTCAATGTCAGCAAGAGCGAAAAGTGCGAAAAGTGCGCCAGCAAGGATTCTTGAGGGAACGTGGAGGGACTACTCACAGTACTGCTCTGATGTCTTAGACACAATGTGCTGATCAGAGAAGGGGTGATTGGACAGTGTTTTGAACAGTCGATGCTTTCATCAACGATGCTTTTCTTCAAAATCAGATATCTCAAATAAACTTGTTTGCGTTGTTTTTAAACTTATGAACCTCACATAATAAAATGTGCATGGCTGGCCGAACTCGACAAAAGAACGGCGGTCCTCTAAATCTTAGCTGTAAAACAATGGCCCCACGCGAAACAACCCACAAAAGATACCACGCGACACCGGAAAATTCAATTTCCGGCTTTGGAATAAGCAAGCAGCAGCGTATGGGTCATAGCTCTGTGGCTCAAATCGACACGTCTACCATTCAGCAGGCTCCTATGACACGCAACATTTGGTTATTGGCGACATCTCTTCCCGTTGCAAAGTTATGTGGTCAAAAGCCCCTCGCTTAGGAACCAATAAAACGGCTCCTGAATAGCCTTGCCCATCTGGCAACGCTTTGACCTGAAGATCCACCCCGGCTTCCTTTCCGGAGCCGTTTTTCTTGGCAATGCCCCAGGGATGGCGGAACTTGCTCGCCCCAGTTGGTATTTGGATGCACCAACAGCTCACAGTCGCATCAGAAAAGAGCATAGAGCAGTATTATGAAGTTCTGAATCGACCAAATCTGTCAAACGACCTCGTCAAATCTCTGGAGAACCTAATTGGCAACCTGGAGCACCCCAGAACCATTTTCAAGGAATTCGCTGTCTCCGATAAAGATGGACTTCTTCACTGGGAGGAGGAGAGTTTCGGCCAGTGGATCGCGGCGCGCCAAAACTCTGCGCCGATAACTGCCCTCTTACCAGTGCTGTGGCATGCCTTCGTTTATTTCTCAGCGTTCCCATTTGCAGAACCTATGCTTTGTTCTGAGGCACCGAGTTCCGTTGACGAAGACGGCTTCCTCCAGGCATATATTTTACTTGCTCTGAGGGGTGCTGAACTGTTGGGGAACACCAAAGATGGTTGGACTCCAATGGGAGGCACCGAGTCAAGTTGGTCGCAGAAGGCTTCACGCCTCACAACGCTGCTGTTCGATGGGCTCAAGGTCTTCTCGCCCGCCACTGATGAGCCGTCCCTTGGATTTGTCCAGAAAGATGCGATGTCCCATGTTGAGCAGCAACTCATAGATACCATAGCTCTCACGCAGCCCGTTCCACATATGACCGGCCTGCCATTCGAAAGAGATATAGGAGGAGCGGCTAGACGTCTACTCATCGATAATGTCGCTCCCAACTACGAAAAGCCCGTCACTTCTTCTGTGCCAAAATCGGGTTTGCAGGCACTACTACAACTCTTTCTTCTTCTTCGGCTTGGCGACAGTGTTTCGAAAAAGGGAGTGGTTCTACATGAAACACTGCGAATGTGCGGAGATATAGAGAGTCTGTCACTCGAAGCCACTGAAGAAGAGGTTTTTCGTTCTTCTCGTCTTTCGCAGGCATTCGTCGATCACACGCTTAAGAATGTTGATTTTATCAGCTTGAAGTCTTTAGAGAGCGTTTGCACAACATATGTGAGTGCACCATTCCACGGGCTCTTGAATGATAGCTAATCTACGATATAGCCAGGTATCGTCCTTCGATACTACCAGCTCTGGTCGGTTTTGTCTGTGCCAGACATATCACCTCCCACAGCGCAAAACAGTGATTCTAGAATGCCGAACAGCGTGGCACAATTCTTGTCCCTTCTTAATCCAGCGCAATTTGATCGGTCGCTGCCTTCGAATTGGAATGAGGACGAGCGCCAGCTGCAGCTTGATCTTCAGAACGCTACACTTGTCGCTGAGACTCCCTCAAACACGCCATTAGACGAGTCGAAGCTGGTAGAAATGCTTTCCAATGTGGATTGGTTTCACGTCTTGCTCGTATCAGCAGAAGAGATAGCCAAAACGGCAACCGGCGCAGGCAATTCAGAGCACCTGTTTGCTCTCTTCACAGGCCCACACAACGGAGAAATTCCCTATTGGAATTGTCCAGGTGGCCCTAGCTATGTTTGGCGATACAGCATTGCTCATTTGTTGCCACATATCGCGGCTCCACATTCTGGAGGCCTTGGTGTCTGCTTCGAAGATGGAATGATCAAGTTCTCTCCTCATCACCAGACAGATCAACACTCGGATACCATCACTGTCGATCTCAAAAACAGTGTTGTTGTGATAAACATAGCAAATCAGCCGCTAGCAAACTTGAAGATGAAGAGCTTGAAATGCTATAGGATGCCCGGCACTGCGGTTGAGATTACTAAATTTAGTTGAAGGCAGAACTGCATTTGTGCTCGCTTGTTTCTAGACTATATTAAGGGGCGTTGTACCTATTTTTATACAAGACAAATCTAGTCTCCTAGACCCTACCTGTGCATGGGGGTCAGTAATAGCAGGAAATTGTAAAATGCGTACTGCTGCCATCGTATCTGTTTTTGTATTGTTTCACGACTCATACACCTATGGATGAAACTGTGTCCTCAACTGGCTTCAACATGGAGACAGACTGGCCCGTGCCGAAACCACGCCCATTAAATGAGGGAAAAGCCGTGTGTTCCGCTCCTCTTACTGATGACCTTGAAATCCGTTTAGTAACCGCTGCTTATGTGTCTGTTGGCTGCGGATATGTCGTCTCGGTCGAGCTGGCGCCGTGTGACACGACTGTTATATAGCCTTGCTGCTACGCCCACGTCGGCGTCCATGACGCTTGAGTATAAGAAAAACGGGAATCTACGCGATTTTTGTACGGGCCACGGAAGGGTTGCATGTCCTACACCGCAACAAATTCGTGCACAGCGACTCGCGGCTCGACAATTTTCAACGACCAATAATGCCATGCTTAGTACCGCGTGCGCAGTTTCCTACTTCATTCAAAGAACCACTCTCAACCAAAATAAAACATCCAATTAACCACCCTTTTCACTGACACGGAGACTGGACACCGACAGCTTCAACACAGAGCATGTCGCCATCACCTACGAGTATGTCGAAGCAGGAAATAATGATTTGGTCAAGATCCAAGAAGCTGTGGATTTCTTTTACCTCGTTGGTTTCCACATATCGATCTCTCTCAGACGCAACTGGGAGAACAGTGTGCTTCTTGACCTCTCCGACCTGACCAACCCGTACCAGTCATGGAACCGTATCAGATATATAAGGAAACCCGAAGCACAGAGGGTCCTGAAGAATCTTACGGAGGAAGAAGTCATGGCAGAGAAGGTTTTAGAGAAAAAGCTTGCAGAGAATCTTGAGAAGCAGGGAGGGGCGCCGTGACCCGAGTTTTCTAGGATTTCTATCAATTCGAGGATACCTATCATCACGGTGGCTAGGTCCTTGACTCCATACAACGTTTGCGTGATATAGTGCTAGCCTGTTCTGCCTCTTTTTCATAGCATTGTTGCCTACGAGTAGTTTTTTTTCGTCGAAATGTAGGTCCATAGGTGGGGGAATTCATATTGGAGAGAGATGGCGTTTCCTTATTATCATTATGGGAGCAAAAGTGCGTGAAATACGAGTAACAGGGGTGTAAAATGCGACCAGGAGCAATCATATAAAGTCAGTGAATTGGAAATTTCTACTAATACAACTTCAGCGTACTAAAAGTTCTAGCTAACTCTCCCTTTATCTTTTGCTTGCAATTGAGAAAATAACGCATTGCTAGATCTCTTGGATATCGTAAATCCGTACCAGTGGCACTTTTATAGTCGCTGGTATGCTCGTGGTATGAAAGCCGCATGGATGCTGAAAACCTGAAGCGGCTGAAATTCATGAGACTTCTGGCCAAGGGCGGCAGTGGGCAATTCTCTCACCTTTTTTCTTATCTGCCCCAGGACACCTCTAGGGCGAGGCATTGGTCAGATATGGTTTAGCCTACATAAGATATAAATAACGAACCTGTGAGCAGGAAGTGAACAACGAAAGAAGTTCTGTTCAGAGGAATATACCACGAGAAGCGAGGATCTGATCCTAGTGGATTGCGGCTGCTGGCCTGTAAGGCCCTTACGAGTGTCTATACAGCCGTCAATTTCATATAGCGTTTACCAAGTCTATCAAGCCGATCAATCGCTGTCAAACTTATGTGTTTTCTTGGGCATTTGTATCATCGAGAATTCGTAGTATCATAGATAGATCTAGATAGATCCCCGTACTAACGAGTCCCAGGTTAATACACGGGGTCTGGGAATGCAATAAACTATTTTTGGTACTTCAATTTTCATTTTCCTTTCTGTTCATCGCGGCTCTTTTAAAATATTTCATGTTTACAAACGATGTATCAGATAATAAATGACTGCTTCTCCTGTGTCTGTCTCGCCTACGTTGTTTGCAATAAAATTCATATAGCCCAAAGACCCCAAGAAGACAATCAAGACGGCGCCCCGACACAGTAATATACACCCGCCTGGAACTCTGTACCGCAATCAGCACCAGCAGACCCCAGAATTGGGTTCCAGGCATACAGCTGATCGACGGTAATGTCGTACTCTGGTGCAAACTCGGAGCAGTAATCCCCAGATACAGCCTCTGCGTACTTGGTGCACTTGGGATCGATACCTGATTGAACAGGCGAAGGAGTCGGCACAGAGGTGGCAGTAGCAGTGGCCGAGGTTGTGGTGGCAGTGGCTGCAGAGACACCAATACAGTAATAGACATTGGCTTGGAACTCCGTGGCGCAATCGGCACCAGCAGACCCAAGGATAGGATTCCAAGCATAGAGCTCGTCGGTCGTAATATCGTGCTCAGACGCAAACAAGGAACAGTACTCGCCAGCCTGGGCCTCTGCAAATTTCGTACAATGGGGGTCGATGCCTGTTTGGACAGGGGATGGTGTAGATACGGAGGTCGTGGTTGTCGACGTGCTGGTTGGTGTTGCCGTAGTAGTTGTGCTAGCGACACCAACACAATAGTAGATACTGGCTTGGAACTCCGTGCCACAATCGGCACCACTGGACCCAAGGATAGGGTTCCATTCGTAGAGTTCGTCTGTCGTGATGTCGTGCTCTGGCGCAAATTCAGAGCAGTATTCTCCCGACTCGGCCTCTGCAAACTTTGTACAGTGCGGATCGATGCCCGACTGGACAGGAGACGGGGTAGAAATGGACGAGGTGCTAGTTGGAGTGGAAGAAGTGGTGGCAGAAGTGCCGCCGGAGACCCCGACGCAGTAGTAAACACCAGCTTCCAGCATTGTAGCGCAGTTTGCCCCATCCGCACCCAACACAGGGTTCCAAGTTGCTAGTTGTGCAAGCGTGATGCCAAAGGTAGTGGCAAACGAGGTGCAGCCATCACCAGACTCAGCCTCTGCGTATCTTGTGCAGGAAGCTGGAATTCCAGACTGGGTTGGCGTTGGGGCAGTTTGACCTGGTTCGACGTATGTCGAGTTACGGCTAGTTCCACCATCAACACCACCACTGCCAGTTGCTGTCCCACCGCCATCCCCACCACCTCTCTGCTGAGAAGCACCACTCGTGGTTGCGTTGACATATGGCGGGATGTAAGTGCCCCCAGGAGCACCCACACAGACAAATTGTTGAGTGGTATTGGAGCAGAGACCAATGAAATTGGGGTTCCAGGACAGCAACTGAGTAGATGTCACAGTGGTGTTGGTGGCATTGCTGGAGGTAGAGCTGGCGATTACAATGGTTGATGCAAACTGGTCACTATTCAACTGTGTTAGCGGTTATCTTCTGCAAGGAGGTTATCTGTCCTTACCATGTAGTGTAGTTCGGCATCAGTCCTAGTGGGCAACTAGGCGGCAAACAAATTGAGGGCATCTGTGTGTTGTTGAGGCCAGGAAGACAGGATGGAGTGCCCATCGACAGGATGACGTCGCCAGTTGATGCGTTTAGAAGAGGGGGAATGACATCGCATGGTGTTTGTGTACTATAGTCGATTGTAGGCTCTGGGAGGTCTGCTAGGACAATCAGGCGCCCCGGACAAGTGCCGTTGACCTCCGAAGACAATGGGGTCCAGGACTCTGTTGCGTTATCGGAGCCATCGATGGAGAACCCTGGAGCGGCTTGATAATATGGCAGAGCGCGGACAATGAGTTCTGGCATGCTCGCATTGGCATTACAGACATCGAGAATGTCGTACCATTGGGCAATCATGAACTCAGAGTCGTCCAAGTCAGGGAGATATGGCGAGGCCAGGCGAAGATAGAACATCTTGATGAAGCACTGGGAGCAGAGGAGGCTGTCTGGATACAGATTGGCGATCCGGCTGTTCTCTGCGGGAACATCCGTCGGATCAATGCATTGACTTTCGTTGGCATTGGAGGGATCGTCGCAGTCAGGGCGGATCACGTCGGACCCTACCCAGTCATACGACTGCACCAGGCAGAAGTTTGAGGATCCTGTATCTTGACGTCTTTCCAACGGCGTATCCGGAAGCGGCTGTGGCTCATCTGAGAAGGTCCCGTTGACGGTGCTGTTCTCTCCACCAATGTCGGTGTAAGTGATGATTGTGCCGTTGATTCCAATATCCCGGGTGACATCTGTGTCGGCTGTAAGGCAAACGATGTTGATGCCATCTAGAAATCGGCCAGGGACCGTCTCAGCTGGGTACAGCTTCACAGAGAGTTAGCAGTGGGTGGCTCAAGAAGAACGTGGTTACATACCCTCCCATACGCATTCAGCTCGTCGTTTTCGCAAGAATCGGCACATTGTGCCCACCAGGAAGCTGCTGAGCTCATGCAGTCACTGGTGCACAGTGCTGTGGCATTATCATCGGACCAAAAGTAGCCATCCGCGCTGCCTGCCATGCGAAACAAGTCCTCGTCGCAGTCGACGGTTGTATTTAGAGCAATCAGGCACCCAGAGCTGATGTTCAGCGCAGCAGCCAAGGCATCTGACGAAATGTCTGGATACATGCTGAACTGGGCCAGCGCCAGACGGGCAAAGAGCGACACGCTCCCCAGGAAAAGTAACAACGCCATCACGATGAGAAGCTGCGGCACGGCTGAGGAACTCGAGGAGGGAGCAGCACAGAACAGACCGTGGAAAGAACAGGCACAACTACTAAAGTAGGAAACCTCTGGTCTGACATTTGAAAGAAACTGGTTTGATAAAAGTTCAAAAACACCAAACCGGAAGGTGTGTAGATCCTGGCACAGTCGGAAATTGCTCGTGACAACTATAGATGCTATTCGGGTTATTGAGTGTCATCATATCATTCCCCGGACCTAAAAGCGGGAACCAAAAAGCTTGATTGCAACACGGTCCCCACCGACCTCAGCGCTAGGGCTAAATCTTGCCGTTGCTTATCTGGACAAACGCGAAAAATGGAGGCACAGGAGATGGAGAATGGATTTCTGGACCTGTACAGACGCGTCTAAGATTGCGCAAAAAAGCTTCGGCACTACTAGTGCTGCTCCGATTGGCACGGCCGCATGATGTTACCCTGAGACATTCGACCGTTGACGCCTTACTCAGGGGGGAGAGTCCACCGATTAATCAAACGGGGTGGCTATGGCAGGTCACGAACCCTGCTAGGCTTACGGGACGCAACGTACGGAGTAGAATTTGCATTAGCAAAGTGGAAGAAAAAGAAATGGGGGCCGGAATGTAAACCGCCCCCTTGCTATCGAGAGAGCTTCCTAAACGGGTGCGAGGCCACTCGTGGCATATAAACATAATACACGGAAGCTTAAGCTTAACCTTGCTCTTGTGTCCCTCCAGCCTCCCGTTCAACTCAGGAGTGTGAGGAGAAAGCATACACTCGGCATCATGGCTTTCCGGCACGTTTCCCTCTCTGCCTCAGTCGTGTTCCTGTTCTGCGTCCATCTACTTCTTTCTCTCCACGGCTTTGCCGAAGCACAAACATGGAACCATGGCTTGCCGGAGAACACCACCTACACGGATTACAGGTACCATCTAGATCTAAAGACAAGGGACCTGCCCGTTGGAACTTGCAATTCAGCTACTCCGTGTGCGAACAGTGCTTGTTGTGGGAGTGATAACCTCTGCGGATACTCACCCAAATCGTGCGCCGCTGGCTGCCAATCCAACTGTAGGTCACGCCAAGCTATCTCGTTTTCAATCGGCCAAAGCACTTTCTAACAGCAGTGTCTAGGCAATGCTACGGCACAATGCGGCCCTTATGCGGCCAAAGACACGGACGGAAAATGCCCGCTAAACGTCTGCTGCTCCGAGTTTGGCTTCTGCGGCTCGACGTCCGAGTTCTGTGTCTGGACAAACCCAAGCGACTCCGACTACTCTGCCTGCAGCACCAAATATGGAGGATGCGGATCCGTGAAACGGCCATCTTGCTCTGGTGGCTCCAGTGCCCTCAAGAGAAACGTGGGCTACTACGAATCCTGGGCCAACACTCGTGCTTGTCAGCAGGTCGCTCCAGAGGATCTCAATCTAGATGGATTCACGTCCATCAACTTTGCCTTTGCGTCGTTTGATGCGTCGTCGTTCAAGATCACGCCCATGGACTCCAACAGTGCGTCGCTATACAGCCGCTTCACCAACCTGAAGAGCAACAAGCCCGGTCTCCAGACATTCATCTCGGTGGGTGGTTGGTCTTTCACGGATCCGGGTCCGACGCAAAATGCATTCACCAATATGGTGAGCAGCTCCGGCAACCGAGCTGCATTCATCAAGAACATTATGAACTTTATGAGTACCTATGGCTTCGACGGTGTCGACCTGGATTGGGAGTACCCTGGAGCAGATGATCGGGGCGGTGTGCCCGCAGATACAGCAAATTATGTTTCTCTTGTCAAGGAGATGACGGCGGCCTTTGGCTCCAAGTATCAGCTCACCGTGACCATCCCCACGTCCTACTGGTATCTGCAGCACTTTGATGTCAAGAGCATGCAGGACTCTGTGGCCTGGTTCAACTTGATGGCATATGATCTGCACGGCGTGTGGGATGCGGAGAGCAAGGCCATCGGTCCTTACATTGCTCCACACACCAACATCACCGAGATCGACCTAGCCCTCGATCTGCTCTGGCGGGCCGGTGTGGACTCCAGCAAAGTCGTCATGGGCCAGGGCTGGTACGGCCGGAGTTTCACGCTGGCCTCTCCGAGCTGCAATACGCCAAATGGCGTCTGTCAGTTCACGGGTGGTGCTAGCCCAGGGCCGTGTTCCAAGGCAAGTGGCATCCTGGACTACCAGGAGATTGCGGACATCATCTTGCAGAATGGTGTAGAACCGGTCCACGACGAGACAGCTGGCGTCAAATGGATCACCTGGGACAGCAATCAGTGGGTGTCCTACGACGACGCGGAGACGTTCAAGCAGAAGCGGGACTTTGCCAACAAGCGGTGTCTGGGCGGCATGATGGTATGGGCTATGGACCAGGTTGACCAGACCACCAACAATGGATTTGGGGGCGCGTCCGCTGCTGCCGGCGCCCACGTCACCAAAGACCAGCAGGACTCTGCCAACCAAGCATCCTCCAACCAGCAGGCCAGCGTGGCCTGCTATACAGCCGATTGCGGTGTCAGCTGCAAAACGGGCACCAGTGAAGTTGCCCAGTTCAACGGCCAGCCCGGTCAGTTGAGCACGAGCAACCGCTGTCCGAAAAAGCAGTACCGCTCCCTCTGCTGCGACAACAAGGCCCAGGTCAGCCAATGCTCCTGGCGAGGCTATCGCGGCTCAGGCTTGAGCTGCACCAGCGGATGTGCGTCGGGGGAGACAGAGATGGTCACCAACACCAACCAGCACGAAAGCAAAAAGGGGGACAAGAACTGCCACGGAGGCCTTCAGAGCTTTTGCTGCGGCACTTTCAAGCCGAGCTCCAACAGCCTGAAGAAGGATCTCGAAGACGCCGCCAAGGCTGCTGCCGAGGCCGCTGCCGAGCAGGCTGCCCTAGATGTAGCGGCCAAGGCGTTCTGCCGCGTGGCTGTCCCGGCGCTGTTGGCTCCATTGGAAGCTCTCGAGGACCTCATTCCTATCGTGGGAGAGATTTTGGACGTCATCGAAATTGCGGCCACCCCAGCCATTATCGAGGGTTGCGTGAAGGGAATTGAGAAGGAGGGCTCAGCCGAGTTCAAAGTATTCGGCAAGAAGCACACTGTGAGGTACGTCGGACCGTCGGTTTGCGGATGGATCGTGCTAGGTGTGTCATATTGACAGACAATGTAGTTTCAGCGAGCCAGCCACCAAGGCCACCGATGTTCCCGATAGACCGCCGTCGAAAACAGACAATCCTCCCGCAAAAACAGGTACTGTTGTACTCACACATGTGTCTTGGCTGAATTCGTGCTAATATCTTTGCAGGCGACAAAGGACCGGCCAAGTCGTGCTCAGCAAAGAGTCGGCGTACAGACCCGGTCATCGAAGATCGATACATCTACGACAGCCCCGAGTTCACAGTCTTGAAACAGCACAGTCCATTGCGCCAGGACAAGGATTGGCACATGGAGAAGGACGGAAAGGGCTATGCTATCGAACTTTCGGTAGGTCAACTTTGCAGGCTTGACTTCAACTTGCCCAAGCTAACAATGTCCGCTAGTACCAAGGCTATGGCGGGATAGTA
The DNA here is from genome assembly GCA_001513895.1 of Graphilbum fragrans. NCBI lineage: Eukaryota > Fungi > Ascomycota > Sordariomycetes > Ophiostomatales > Ophiostomataceae > Graphilbum > Graphilbum fragrans. Next base: position 243,481 of record LLKO01000012.1, read on the forward strand.
GGAACACACGGCCTATACATTGTAGGATATGTGTCCATTAGTTACAGAGACATCCAGCAGAGAGACAGCTGTGGTAAGTGGACTGCTCGTATTGCACTCACACCCATCATTCTGACAATCTAGGAACGGTCACCAAAATCATTCGAAACTGGACACGCACCTGGCCTGCGTTAGTCTACGACCTGAGAGTTGGCGAGGGCAACACTTGCGCCTTGCTAGACCGCAGCTCTCGCACCGACTGGATCGCGCTGGCCAACAGGTACACAAGCATGTACACATATCTTGGGCCCGTGAGAAGCGGGCTGACTCCGGAAAGAGTCGAAGCCGATGCTGAGATGCAGCTTGCCGACATGGGCGAGTACAAGACGTTCTCGAACAACTGCTATGTATTTGTTCAAAAGATGTACGAGGTGGAAAGGCAATTTTGAGAGAGTTGGTTTCCACGAACGAAATATGGAGGTATTTCAAATGAATGTCTTAGGTCACAAGATGAAGTCGGCTTTGATGAGGGCAATCTTAGATGCGCTCTGGAGGACTAGCCCCCTCTTTTCATTTGTCTCTTGCAGCATCTCTGTAATAATACACCGTGTACGGAAACATAATGGTGATGATCTGCATTTTCTGGAGCTTTGGTGGTAAAAAAGCGTACCAGAGTTCAGTAGATTTAAAGTTGGGCACTAATGTGAAGGAGTCAGCCCAGATTGCGGGTCAGTAAATGCCAAGTACCTTGGCACCACTAGACTAAATTGTGTGCGCATCGCATCATTGAGGGTCAGAAACAGGCATATCCTGTCTCATTACAACTTTGCTACAGGTGAAATGTACTTTGTTCCTCGTCATTGAATCATGCGAAAGTTGCCTTCGATTTGCCTAGAGACAGACTTCAGCAAGCGCAAGCTTGCTCTAATACCGTTTCTGCAGTAGAAGACGAACTATGGAGTAAGAGCTGCTAAACATTAGCACAGGAGGCGTTACATATTCATCACTGCACTCCTAGTGTCCATTCTATCTCTTATTCTCATACAAACTACTATGCATGATACAGGTGCAACGATGTCCTCTCCAATTGAGTTTCGTGGTTTTGAGAGGCCTAGGCAACTATGAAATATTGGCGGGCCCTTACTCAATATTTTAGCCGGTTCTTCAGCAGTCTATTTAGCGCACTATGCTAGGCATTGCTTCGTCCAATTCAATGCCTAATCTAGTAACACATAATGATTAGAGAGTGATGAGTAGCTCGACTGCAGTTGCCAAGCGGAGTGTATAGCATGTGTCGATATACGACGGGTATGTAGTTAGGGGAAAATGCGCGGTAGACACCCGTATCTAGGCAACGCTGGGCAGTGCATTTCAAAGTGGCTTCAAATAGCACGAATAAGATGTCTTTAGTGTACGCCTGAAGCCGCTCCACAGTGTCTGGGTTCGAACGATGCGATTGCATAGCGAATCATCAGTCATTTCACGGTTTTGATTGCGTAAGGCGACAAACAAAGTGCCAATTACAAGAGTATTCGCACATTGGCACAACATCCCTGTTCTAGAATGCTTTACTTCCACTGCTCTTCACCGTAGAAAGCAGGCGACGGCTTGGCAGACCTATCATGCGTAGAAGAGGCTGAAGATGCTATGCCACAGTGTAACTCATTTGCAATCTTAGACGCTGAGAAACTTGCTACTTGGCAGTGATCCAGGTGCTCGAGGGATCTCACAAAATACGAGCTCAACAGTACCCTACCACAGTTACCGCGATTGCAAAACGCGTTGTTGTAGTCCACTTTGGGTGCCATGGGTGACTCTAGGCAGCTGCAATGTGAGCCCTGCCATACCATAAGGGGTATCTGGTTCCTGAAGGAGGAGAGACACCAAGACCAGATGCCGTGTGAGGGCGAGAAAGACAATGCTAAACAAGATTGCGGCCAGTCGCCACTTTCTAAAGCACCTTGGCTTGTCGCACTTTAGCGAGCTGTCAGGTAGCTATCAACGGGATTCTGTCCGGCCGCAGTATTGGCGGGGCTGCCGAAATTCCGAGGCCCGTCTCACCCGCAGGATGTAGACTTCCAGATTAGATTTGAAGCTATCGCGCGTTTTGTCATGCGTCATTTGCGGCCTTTTCATTTCGCAGTCGGTGATGGGACGTGGGCACCATGTGCGCTCGTACTGCGTGTGGCTGCATAGCTAGGCAGTAGGTGAAGAAGAGGCCATCCGGAAAGCTTAACCAGCGGCATAAGTGCGGTCCCCGTTTCCTGGATATACAGGAGACATTGGACGTAGAAAAAGCTTGTTTCGCCGAAGCTCGCGGACCGCGTTTGCCCCGTATTTCAGCAGCCAATCAAATCGCGTACACGTGGAAATCATGTCTATCGCGATTGGCCACCACAGCTGCCCCATTAGGAAGGTAGTCGGTAAAGCTTCCAGGCGGGTTATCAACAGTTTCCAATCCGGCGGGCCTAATTGTCGAGGTGGAGGTCTAGTTTTTGTCTGGCGGGTGCGACGGCCGCTACGGAGTACGTCGTAGTCCGTTGGTTCTGCGTACACCCGTTGAGCGCGGATCTTGAATCCAGCAAGAGTGGAGCACCGTAGGGAAGCTGCGGAGGGAAGCTGAAGCTATCCTCACGTTCTCCATAGCAGAGCTCTGGCTTATATGACAGTTTATGATAGCTCTTTTTACAGCCGACCGTATTTCTTGTTTTCTGCTTTCTTCTGCAGCTTCCCGCGGTCTTTTTCAGCTTGTCCCGCCACTCTTTCACCATTCCCACCATGAAGACAACGCTGCAAGCCCTTGCGGGCGTGGCTTTCTTGGCGGCCACGGCCGAAGCAAGCCCAACCGTGGACACAACATATCCGTACACCGGCCCCGACGTTCCCGTTGGTGACTGGGCCGACCCGACGATCAATGGCAACGGCAAAGGCTTTCCCCGCCTGGTGGAAGCACCCGCTGTGGCGCCGGCCACGTCCAACCCGACGAACAACGTCAATGTGATCTCGCTGGCCTATGTGCCGGAGGGCATGCACATCCATTACCAGACACCCTTTGGCCTGGGCGTGGCGCCTTCGGTGAAATGGGGCACCAGTGCGTCTGCTCTGGACCGCACGGCGACCGGATCGACGCACAGCTACGACCGCACGCCGCCGTGCTCTCTGGTGGCTGCCGTGACGCAGTGCAGCCAGTACTTCCACGAGGTGTCGATTGGCGGGCTCAAAGCGGGCACGACGTACTACTACCAGATTCCGGCAGCCAACGGCACCACGGAGTCGGACGTGCTGAGCTTTACCACGGCCCAGGCGGTTGGCGACAGCAAGCCGTTCACGGTGGCCGTGCTCAACGACATGGGCTACACCAACGCGCAGGGCACCTTCCAGCACCTGGTGGACGCCGTGGATGACGGAGCTGCCTTTGCGTGGCACGGCGGCGACATGAGCTACGCCGACGACTGGTACTCGGGGATTCTGCCGTGTGCCGACGACTGGCCTGTGTGCTACAACGGGTCGTCGACGGATCTGCCGCCGGGCGATGAGCCGGCCGACTACACGGACCCCCTGCCGGCGGGCGAGGTGGCCAACCAGGGCGGTCCGCTCGGCGGTGATATGAGCGTGCTGTACGAGAGCAACTGGGATCTGTGGCAGCAGTGGATGTACAATGTGACGGCGCGCGTGCCGCACATGGTGATGCCGGGGAACCACGAGACGGCGTGTGCCGAGTTTGACGGGCCGAACAACGAGCTGACGGCCTACCTGGACCACGGAAAGATGAACGGAACGGCTCCCGAGGCAGATTTGACGTACTACACCTGTCCGCCATCACAGAGGTGTGTAGATCGTGATTGTCGCTAGTTGGTGCTCGACTTGTGGCGTTTTTTGTTTACTGATTTTTTGTCTTTGTTTTTGCTTTTTCCTGCTGGTTTCGTTTGTACTAACCATCAGAAACTACACGGCCTATCAACACCGCTTCCGCATGCCCGGCGAAGAAACAGGCGGCGTCGGCAACATGTGGTACTCGTTCGACTACGGTCTCGCCCACTTTATCAGCCTCGACGCCGAAACGGACTACGCCTACAGCCCCGATTGGCCGTTTATCCGCGACACCGACGGCGAGCTGGTCGAGCCAACGCCCAACCAGACGTACATCACCGACAGCGGTCCGTTTGGCTTCATCCGCAACAACAAGTACGCCGACACCAAGGCGTATGAGCAGTATCAGTGGTTGGCGACCGATCTGGCCGCCATCGACCGCGCCAAGACCCCCTGGGTGTTTGTCATGAGCCATCGTCCGATGTACAGCTCAGCCTACTCTGCCTACCAACTGCGCATCCGCAATGCCTTTGAGGAGCTGATGCTGCGCTACAGCGTCGACGTCTACCTCTCCGGCCACATCCACTGGTACGAGCGCATGTTTCCCATGGCCCGCAACGGCACCATCGACATGAGCTCTGTGGCCGCCGGCAGCGGCAACGGCACCTACTACACCAATCCGGGCGTGTCCATGACGCACATTGTCAACGGCATGGCCGGCAACGTCGAAAGCCACTCGACTCTGGACGCCGACGAGTCGGTGCAGCCGCTGACGGCCGTCTTGGACCAGACTCACTACGGCTTCAGCAAGCTCGTTGTCCACAACGCCTCCGTTGTTTCGTGGACCTTTATTCGTGGGGACGGCAACGGCCTCGGTGACGCATTGACTCTTATCAAGAAGGGCAGCGGCAGCAACAACAGCACTGGCTCGGGGCCTGCCTCTAGCTCTAGCTCCAGCCCAAGTGCCACTACCACTACCGAGGTCGTCACATCCTACACCACCTACTGCCCCTATGCCACCACATTCACTCAGGGCTCGCATACCTATACTGTCTCCAGCGTACGCTTCCCTTCTGTGCTCTTGGTGTAGCCAGCTGCTAATCTTTCACTCTACAGGCTACCACACTAACGATTACGGACTGTCCTTGCACTCTGACGCACACTCTCTCTGCGTATGTCTCTCCTGGCTCCTTTCTCTCCATACACACAATACTAACAATGAACATCTACAGCACTCCAACGCCCAGCCACGGCATCGGCTACAACAGCACTGTGTCCACTGTTGGCACCGGATCTGTTGGCACTGTCAGCATCAAGACAACCACTACATCTCTAGCCACTGCTTCTCCGAGCGCTCCAGCTTCGACCACCGCAGTTGTCACCGGTGGTGCGTCCCAGCTGCAGGCCTCTGTGTTTGCTATTGCCGCCCTTATGGGCTGTCTGGTGCTTTTTTAGACGTTTTGTAGACATCCAACTCTTTAGGGGGAAAAGCATGATTTGCTGTAGTAATGGTAGCTCTGTAGACATTCCAGCCAGTACAATAGACCAAAAGCAATGATTTCGCTGCCTGGTACTTGTGCTGTTCTTCTCTGTAATATAGGCTCGTTGCCCTTTCACATGAGACGGTCTAAGCGCGTAGTATGTACTATATGCACGATATAACCCAATGAGGTAGCGGAGAGAATACCACTGATATTCGGGTGCTGTCATGGCCTCGTGTTCCATAGAGCTGTTTTATTCTTCTCCTCGATTTGCCCAACACTCACCTTTTCACGTAACAAGCCACGTCTAATCTTGTGGCCCCTATATCTTGTCGTGCTGCATAAGAACTATATTTCGGTACCCACTGGGACGAATTTTGAACGTTTTGTTTGTCCATCACGGCCAACCTTCCATTTCAGTTCCCTGCACGCATTTGTGATGTTGTACAAGGGGGTGTGTACAACAAGTAAAATACAGCGCCTCCCAGGCCATAGTTCTGCGCTCGGCGATGTGCTTAACACTTGTCGGGCAGACGCCTCCATCTCGATAGTAAATAGCAAATAGCAACATAGAATGAACAAGAGTTCACCAGCTGTTTTGGCAACCTTTAAAAGTCTCTACCACCTGTTGGATCAAATTCCCCCAACCGTGAACTATCCGCCTCCGATACGTGAAACTATGTGCACCGTCACACGGCAATATTCATTGACGTAATTGTAATCATATGGAAGATAAGCAAAAGACGCAAGAGAAAGGAGACGAAAACGAAAATACACAAATCAAGCCACAAAGATAAGGGAGGTAACAGACGAGAAAGCGGAACGAAATGGGATGAATAGTAGTACGAAACTTTGATCCGGACAAGCAGAATACAGTTTTGTCTCAATGTGAGGCTTCCACCGACCAAATAACCACACAAAAACCTAACAGCACTCCCTGAGATTGTGGTTCTCGCTAAACAGTTCACCGAGAGGCCTGTGTCCTTCTCCCTCCCAGGACTCTCTTCACATCTTCTGCTTCTCATGGCCAGCAATATCTTGCGGTGCGCGTGGCAACACAAGCAACCCCGCTCTCGTACACCGCGATTCCCTGGTGGTCTTGCATGTGTCCCTCCTCTCACCGTGACACAAAACATCCCACGTGGTGCATTTCTGCTGGTCCACCCAGATGTTCGTTCCCTCCCCCCTCCCGACGCCCAGATATAATTCTCCCCCGATCCTCCTTCTTGCCATAGTGGAATGTAGCTCTCCACACCATCCTTTCTCTCTTCTGCCTCCGGCCACACCTATCAACATCCTTCGTCATCGTTGACGAGCCACACAAAATCATCCTTTGTCAGCTTTGACAGCCGCGTCACTTCTTCCCATCTTGTCCCCCACCCTTCCCCCACAAAACAAACCCAACAATATGCCTCCTGTCCACAGCCGCATTGTCAGTGGCGGTGCTCCTGCTGCGGCTCGTGAGAGCGTGCGTCTCTCTGACGACGACTTCCGCGCTGTGTTTGAGCGTGCCTTTCAGGTCTGGTCGGACCTCCATGTGTCTGCCACCCGAGAGACGGGAGGTGTCCAGCTGAACCTGCCAGACTTGCTGCGCGATCAGCCGGCGTTCCCGCAGACCTTGGCGCTCAAATACGAGCAGATCGAGGAGTCTCTGGGCCGCGTCTATGCCTGGGGCCGCACGACGTGGAGCACGACGGCTGCCCATTGCCGCCATCCGATTGCGGCGTTCCGTATTCCGGTGGAGATTGACGTGGCTACCCACAACGTAGCCACCGTGTTGAACATGGTCCACAATGCCGACACCAGCAGCTCCAGCAGCTCCAGCAGCTCCAACAATGGCCTCGCCTCGGCCCAGGGCCTGTTCCACGGCAGGGACAATTATGTGGGCATCCTCGTGCTGGCCTGGTGCTACGTTTTGTCGGCTCGCTGGGCCGAGCTGATGCCCGGGACCTGTGTGTTGTCCTACTGCGGGGGAGGCCATTCCGGCCATCAGGACAGCGGCCATGGAGGAGGAGGAGAGCTGCCAGAGAGCCAGGGCGTCACCGTTGTGGACGTGGGTGCCGATGCCGGGTTCGAGGAGCTGCGCTGGTGGACGGCCGTGCTCGCCAACGACCATGGCTGGCATGCCGTGATGAAGTGCAAGGGCGAGGCATTTGTGACGCCTTGGACGGTGCGACGGGAGCCCCGTCACCAATTTGTGCTGGCCATACATCCGGGAGTCCACGTCCGGAATGCCCAGATGTTCCAAGGCTCACCAACGACGCCAGTGTGCTTCCATGATTCTCTGCGCTTCCTGGCGGCCTTTTGTGTGCGTCACGGCATTGTGGACCAGGCCTATGCTGCTTTGGCGGCTGTGGTGTTGATTCCGTCCATGGGCAGGGTGGATGCCCTGACTCTGCCTGTGTCGCTGCCGCAAAATGTGGCCGAGATGTCTACCGGAGCTGCTGGTGCTGCCGGTGCTGCCGGAGCTGCCGGAGCTGCTTCCAGCACAACCCCTGCCAATTCTTCTCCGATCTTCTCTTGCCATGCTTCTCCCCATGCTCCGGCCAATGCCGCCTCTGCCACCAATGGCCCCCATGCAACTCCCAGCACTCCCGCCCTGGACATCCAGCGCCAGGACATCGACAAGCTCATCACCCTGAGCTGCTACAAACGCGGCCTGGCGCCGATGCTGCTCAGCGTGTTTTACGAGCCCAGCGTGGACTGCAACGCCGCTTCGGCCTGGCTGCAGGGGGCTCTCGCTGCCATCGACCAGCGGCAAGCTCGAAGCAGCCCAGCCGTTCTGGCCCGCATGCTGATGACGCGGTCGCCCCAGGTGGCCTTTCTCTGGCTTGGTGCCACTGTTCTGGGCCTGCAGGAGTCGCTGCTGCACGACGCCTATCTTGGCGACATTCCGGTCGACTTGGCGGCAGCCGCATGGTCGGGCACCACCCAGACATTTCTGCAGCTGCCCACCACCCCGGGCCCTCTGGGCGCTCCCAAAGACGCGGTGCTGCGTGCCGACGAGTGCCGCCTGCTGTTTGCCGGCCAGTCGCGCCACCACAAGCGCGCGCCGTCGATGCAGTGGAAGCCGTTTGGCGCGACGCCGCTGGTGGATGCCGATTTGGAGGTGCGCAGCCATGCGAAGTGCAAGGGCCACCACCAGCTCGTCTACCAGGGCTTCCAGTGGGCGGAGCACCCGCACCCGGTGGGACTGGAGCTGCCCCAGGGCCTGCTGCAGAAGCCAAAGAAGCTGGTCGCGTGGCTGCTGCGGTCGGTGCGCGAGCTGTTCTTGTCCCTCTTTCTGGCGGGTCGTGACAAGGGGAAGAGCGGCGGCGTCGCGGGGGCTGGTGTCCCGTATGAGGCCATGGACCAGAACCACCAGGAGGTGTCGGAGATGGCCACGCGCTACATCTTCACCTGGTTGCGCTGTGACGGGTGGCCGCCGCACGAGAAGCACATTTGGGGCCACGACTGGTTCGTCCAGGCTTCGGACTCGGAAGCCCCAGCTCAAGTGGGGGGAGCCGGGGTGGGCTCGGGGGCGACTGGGAGACAGACAGGTACGCGGCCTCTGGCTCCCTTTCGGGGCACTCAGATCGCCGCGTAGGTCGCGGTTTTATTATGTATCTCTGTGATGTTGTGTTGTTGTGTTGTGTTGTGACGATGATTTGACGATGTTATTTGCTTCTTGTGGTGATGATGTTGATTTTCGAACGGATGAATGACTTGGTTTACGATCGATGATTAAGGATATGCTGGTGATGCCTGCCTACGACGGAAACAAAAGAAGCTGGTTCTTCATGATTTCTGTCTATTTTACCATGTAGTTTCTACATTCAGTGCCTTTATGCAACCTTTATGCAATGCTCTATTGATTCGCTGTTCAGCTACTGACCACTTACACGGAGTAGCTAACGAAGCTAATGGAAAGTGGGGCGCTCTCTCCAGTGACGGCACGTGACCGCAAAACCTACCTCAACTTTTTGCCTCCACATTCACATCGCCAACATCATCAACGCCAACCGCGATCTGCGGCACACCGGCGACATTTTGATTTCTCGCTATAGTTCTTGCGCGTTCCGGCTCCTCTCCATACGGCCGCGCCCGCCGTTGACCCTTTCTCCTCCACCTCTGCTCGAATCCTCGCCTCCTGCGTCCTCCTACCGATCCTCCTCGATCTCTCCTCGATCTGTCCTCGATCTGTCCTCGATCTCTTCTCGAACATCTCGGCATCCTCCTCCTCCTCTTCTCCCACCGCCATGACTTCCACAGACGCCTCGGCGGCCGCCATTGATGCCGCCATGGCCGCTGCCGCCTCCACGCTGGACCGCGTCCGCCCGCCCGCCGGCATCATCATGCCCCCTCCCGGCGAAATGCGCGAGGTCATCGAAAAGACCGCCGGCTATGCTGTACGCGGTGGCGCCGGCATCGAGGCCCGCCTGCGCGAGCACCACAGCGGCAACCCCAAGTTCAGCTTCGTGACCGACGCCGATGACCCGTTCAGCGCCTACTACGAATGGCGCAAAGACGAATACCGCGCGGGTCGCGTCACGGCTTTGGCTGCTGGCCGCGTCGGCGAAGCGGCGGCGGCGCAAGCGGCGACTGCCGAAGCCGAAGCCGCGGTGGCAGCCGCTGCGGCCAACCAGGGCCCCGAAAAGCCGCCGCCGTTCGTGTTCTCGGCGCGGCCGCCCATTATGAACGCCAAGGACCTCGACGTGCTCAAGCTGACGGCCTCCTTTATCGCGGCCCACGGCCGCCACTTCATGTCGCAGATCGTGCAGCGCGAGTCCAAGAACCCCCAGTTCCAGTTCCTGCTGCCCAACCACTCGCTGCACAACTTTTTCCTGCGCACCATCGACCAGTACATTGCCGTCTACAAGGAGCTCGACGTCCTGGCCGGCCGCGGCGCCGCAGAGCCAGACAAGGGGCCCAAAACGGCCCTCAACGGAAGCAACACGACCAGCGAGGACAACGGGCACCAAAACGGAGACGCCGACACCGACACCGACGGCACTGCCCGCGATGACACCGAAGCCACCGAAAGCGCCGAAGCCGCCGCCCGCCTCGAGCGCCTCCGCTCCAACGTCGACGACCGGCCGTCGATTCTGCTGCGCGTCAAGCAGCGCATCGCATATGCCGAGTGGGAAGAGGCCCAGCGCAAGAAGGAGGAGTACGAGCGCGGCATGAAGCGCGACGAGCTGGCCCGCATCGACTGGACCAACTTCACCGTCCTCGAGACCATTGTGTTTGGCGACGAAGACGACGCCGTGGCCCTGCCCGCGCCCACCTCGCTCAACGACCTCCAGTACGCCTCGCTCGAGGAGAAGAGCAAGCTGTCGAGAGCCACCCACCGCATGATCGAAGAGGCCTTCCCCTTTGAGATGTCGACATAGGGAGCGCGAAGAGCAGGCACAGCGAGCTGAACAACGAAGAGAAAGATACCGCAGAAAAGCACGAAACGGACAAAGAACTCGGCGATCAAGACACATGGGAGGGCATAAGGCTGTGGTCCATCCGTCCGCCCGTGATGGGTCGGAATGCGATCTGTGCGCCTAGGGCACAATGGGAGACGGCTCAAAGGTTCTCAGAGGCGCGCCCTTGTTGGCTTCGCCGCTGCCACCGCGCCGCGGCTGCGTGGAAAGAGGATGTGCGCTTGCCTAGCCGGCGAACAGCCCGCTATCTGGACAAGGGCACAAGGACGTCGATGACTGGCACTGCAGCCATGTATTTTACACGGGACTGGCGTAGGAGAACGGCTTGTCGTTGGTTGGGGATGGAATGGCTGAAAAGGCGCTGCCTTCCATTCTCGTATGAATTGTATAATGGGATATAGCAGCTATTCAATATGACGGCGTGATGCATACTACATTGATCTTCTTGAAACGAGACCTGGAGCGCCGTTGGCATCTTGCAAGGCCGCTGTGACACGTCGATTTATCTAGAAACGATACCCTCCAAGATCCGGTTACACGCAACGCAATCAGTGCAACGCAAACGCAGTTTTATGTACTTGTTTCTTTCCTATGTGCAGCAAAACCAGCGCATCTCCAAACGTCTATCATGCCATGTGCCAGCCCTCCAAAGCCAACAGCCGTCATTCCCCCGTCTAAGTATAATACACGCGGCGGACGGGCACACCAAATACGGCATGTTGAATAGAGCCTCCTTCCTCCTCCCAACACGACCAGCCAGCCAGCCAATCCCATGCTGTCGGTGCAACACCTCGAAACGAACGAAACAATGAACGTATGAATGGGCCCAATATAGCAAACAAAATTATGACAGAAACCAGAGACACAGCTGGACATAGCGGCGCCCTTTTACCACCGGTCCACGCCGACCAACCAAAGATAACAACGATGACAAAAATATACAAAGAAAACCCGAAAAAACACTGTAGCAGTGTGGTTGTGACTGGCCCCTGGCTCAGCATTGGCATTGACATGAGCATTATTACTCGGCGACTTCGACGTCCGATCGACGGGCCACATGGATCACATCGTCCGACGGCATCAGTGTCTTGCCAGGCACAAAATGGGGGTCGCTGTTGAGAGCGCCCAGCTTCCGCTTCTTGGACGAGAGCCCCAACACATCCTCAGCTGCTCTCGCCGCAGTCGGCGTCACCATCTCGGCCTCCGAGGCCTCCGGGGCCTCAGTCGCGCCTCCATGTTGAGACGGCTCTGGCGTCAACAGCATCGCCGCGGTCCGGTTGGGCGGCCGCCCGACCTTGCGGGCCCCGGATCCAATGACGGGGAAATTCAACTTCTGTTGAACCAGGTGGCCGCTCCCTGCTGCTTTCTCTGGTGTTTCTGGTGTCTCCGGCGTCTCCGGTGTCTCACCACTCGCAGGCTCCTCGGTCTGGTCCGACTCTCCTGCCTGTGCCACTTCTGTCGTTTCGTCGCTCATCTCCACGTCTCCCTGGAGATCGTCTCCTTGAAAATCAGTAGCTACCGAAGTCGCTCTGCTGCTCGTCTTCGCCGCTGACTTCAAGCCTGCCTTGGCCTTTCTGGCCTCTAGTGCCGTTCTGCTGGCGCTCTTAGCTGTAGTCGCGGCCAAGTCTTTCAGCTTCTTAGCCATAGCAGACTTCGGCGCCGTTTTAGCAAGCGTCCCGGCTGCCCTAGCTACTTTGGCCGCTTTCGTCGCCTCCTTAGCCGCCTTAGTAGCCGCCACCAGTGCCGGGTTCGCTTCCGATGCCGTCTTGCTGCCTGTCTCCTCGTCTGTCGACGGCGGCGTTATGGTTCCTATCACATAAGACGCCTTGGGCTTCTGAAGCCGCACCTGTTTTGCAGACTTGGGAGACAGCGCCAGTGGCCCGACTCTCGGCGGACGCCTTGGAGCAATGTCGACAGCATGCTCTGCCGTATATGTTGCTTCCGTGGCCTTTGCAGCCTTTGCAGCCTTTGTCGCTTTTGCCGCTTTTATAGCCGTCTCTGCTGTCTTTGCCACCACCTTTGTTCCCTTTTGCCCTCTGGCCGGCTTGACCATCTTGATGCCTTTGAAGGGTCTGTCAACCGTCGCCAGCGGCTCGGCCAGCTCAGACGGCTGGGCGGCCTCGGCCGGTTCCGGCGAGCCCAAATCATCCATGCCAGCATGAGCATCAGCATATGCCTCTGCGCTAGCCTCTGCCGCATCTGTCATGGCTGTGTCCAAGTTCAAGGTATCATCTGCATCCTGCCACCCATCGTCATCGACAGCCATTTCCTCCGCAGCGCGAGCGGCTTTGGTTCCTTGGGCCTCGTTTGTAGTAGCCGCACTGCTACCTGTATCAGCCGAAGCAGCATTGGTATCAGCTGCGGTAGTAGCGTCCGCAGGAGCAGCAGCAGCAGCAGCACGACCAGGCTGCGTAGTTGTGCTAGGAGTGCCATTCTTGGCCGCTCTTGCCATCTTCGCAGCACGAGACGCCTTGATGGCTCTAGCAACTTTGGCAGCTCTAGACGCTTGGGCGGCTTTGGAGGCTTTGGCCGCGTTAGCCGCAAGAACAGCTCTGATCGCCGGAGACGTACGCGGCGTGTGTGGCAGGTGCACTTTCTTTACCCTCTCCGCCTGCAGCTTCCGAATGGCCGGTGATGGCCGAGATTGGTCCAATGCTGATTTGGGCGACACCGCACCAGTGGTCGTCGTTGTGGCTGCGGTAATAGCCGTGGACATACTCGGGGTCAGGGTCGAAGTAGCCGAAGTCATAGCAGTCGAAGACGACTTGCCGGCCGAAGATGTTTTAGCAGCCGTAGCTTGCTTCCCGGCACCGGTACGCTTGGCAACCTGCCCTTTGCTTGCCGGTAATTTGCCTGCCTTCGCTTTGCTACCCTGTAATTTGGTAGCCTGCACTCTGCTGGCCTGCGGCTTGCCCGCCTTGGCCGCTTTGGCAGCCGATGCCTTGGCCATGCGCGCGGCCTTTGAAGCCAAGGCAGCAAGGGCAGCCTTGGTAGTTGTAACTTTCTTCATCGGCACAGTCTTGCCGGCCTTCTTCATGGGCACTGTGAATCTCCGCATTATGTCCTCCTTTCGTGGCCGGCCAGGTCCTCTCTTCGTAGGACTGTCGACGCGCGCTTTCTTGGCCGTGATACTCGACGGATCGGCCGTATCGCTATCGTCGCCATCGGCTGCACTCGATTTCCGCTTGCTCGGTTTTCCCGCCTTGTCGGTGGCCACCTTATCTGTCGCGCCCTTGACCATAGCTTTGTCGCCGCTCTTGCGCGGACCAAGAACGCCGCGGCAGTTCTCGCTGCCACACAGGCATTTCTGGACGTTCTTGGACGAGTAGGGGTCGAAGTTGTAGTCGTAGGTCAACTCTTCGCCGGTCATGATGGGCCGGTCGCCGGCGAACAGTGCAATGCGCGGCTGGCCGTTGACGATCCACTTGATCATGCGGCAGTTGGGCGAGCACGAGTGGTTCACGAAGCGAGCAATGCTTCCGCTGGTTCCATCGATGATGAGAGACTGGTCAAAGGACATGAGGTAATAGCACTGTATGCTGATGTTAGCACAAAGCCGTCTTGGAAATTGCAATTCCGAATAACCGCGGTCAACTCACAGCATTGTTCTTGTACAGTTCGTTCATCCGCCGATCGGACTCCTCTTCCGTGATGATTTCGCCAATGTACTCCATAATGATTTGTCCTGGCTCGAAGCTGCGGCTGGAGCGAATGCCGTGGCCGCGGTCCGCCGTCTTGTAGACCTCCACGCCGACATGGTATGGGTTCTTGGACGCCGAGCGGTCAGCCAGCCGCTGGAATTCGCGGTTGTTGCAAAGCCTGGAGCCGACATTGCAGTTCTGGTCGTCGCACTCGTACAGCATGATGCGGTTCTGGCAATCTTCGTCGCAGCCGGTTTCGGGTCGACACACGCATTTCGATTGGAAGTCGTCGTAGTGGGGGTTCTTGCGCCAAATAGCATGGGCTTCGCCAACAAACCGATCTAAGAAACACAGAAGTCAGCATGGGTCTCTTTCGTCTTTCGCCCGTCCTCTTTCCTTCGAATGCACAGTTACGTACTCTTGCTGAATCGGCCGTATTTGATCGGCTTCGGCTGGCCCGGAGGCAATGGGTTGAAGACGTCGTAGGGCAGCGTGAATTCGCGGCCCTGCAACAAAAGACGAAGGCCGTTGAAAATGGGGGGGGGGAGGGTTTTGTTGGGCGGGTACTCTTTGGTCAGCTCAGGCACTTTCGCAAGAGCTCTGCGCCCTGCCACACCCAGGCCAAGAGTGAGGCTTTGCGGCATCGCCTGTCCCGCATAGAGGCCTTTTGCCAGCCATTTCTTTGTGCGTCGCACGGGCGTTGTTACCACGCCGTAGTCTTCGTCCTCGTCTCGCTCGCCCTTGTCCTGCAGACTCGTTTTGGTTTTCTTGTTGGGGGGCTCGTCGCTAGCTTCAGTGCTTCCGTCTTGGGGTGCGGCCTTGGCAGCTTTGGCGGTTTTGCTCTTATCTTCCAGAGGTTCACCCGCCGCGTTGGCCGGGACGTATTTTCCATTGCTCCAAACAGTGTACACCACGGGCTGCTCGTCGACGTGGGCAAATTCCTTGGTGTCTGCCAAGCGGCGGAGTTCGCGGGGCACAAAGGATGGCGATGCCTTGGAGTCGCGCGATCTCTTTCCGAGGATGGACCGGGGTGGCGGCGGCGTCGATGCCGCAGGCTCAATGCCTATGGCTGCGCTAGACAGACGCGTATTTCGCAGTCTAGCATTCGCCAGGAGCTTTGCCTTGGCGGCAGACATGGGTTTTGCTGATGATTGGGGCGGGGACGTCGATGCGCGAGTGACAGAATGCTTCGCCGAAGAGGTGGGAGTAGATGGTTCTTCTTGCGTGTCCGCAGCGACAGCTGTGGAAACCACTTTGGCCGCTCTGGCCGCTTTTGCCTCTGCTGCTGCTGCTTTAGCCTCGGCAGCCGCGGCTGCCGCTGCCTTCTTTTTGGCGACGGCCTTGGCGGCCCAAACGAGTTCCCGTGGACTCTTGATGACCTGGAGCGGCGGAGGCATCAATTTTGGCTCTCTCGCAGATCGGCGCACCTCTGCGGCGAACCGCGCACGCTTTCGATACTGCCGATGTGATGCTGGGTGAGCGGACGGTGTGAACGCAGCGATTGAACTGTCGTCAGCGCTGGTGTCCAGGAGTGAGGCGTCTTCAGCCTCCGCGCGGCCCTCGGGATCAGCGGTCTGATCGGCTGCTTCTTCTCCGTTGTCGATAGTGCCCATAGCGTTTATAGTGTGCACAGCGTCTGCAGAGTTGACATCTTCCGTCGATGCGGTGTCTCGAGCGTTGTCGAGTTGTTCTGTGGATCCTGCAGGATCAGGTGTGCTAGACGCGTCGTCGGAGTCGGCAGGTGTAATCACTTGAAGTGGGACTTTTGAAGTGCCCCTGGACGCAAGCCCCAGCGATGGCAGGGCGTCGAGGCTGTCAAGGGTGTCCAGCGTTTCGAGTGCGTCGAGAGTTCCCAGAGGCGTTGCGCGTGTAGATTCATTGGCCAGTTGGTCGGCAATCTCATCGTCCATGTCAATGGCAGACGGGTCGGAGGGCTCGGAATCGAGGTCGCCGGATGCGGCGGGCGACGAAAGAGTGGACGACGACGCGTCCGTAGCGCCGAAAATGGGAGTGGTAGCCGTTGCGGCGCGTCCAGAAGCGGGTACGAGGCGGTCAGAGGCAGGCTCTTCGCGTCTGTCGAGGGCGTCGTAAATAGGATCGAAGCTGCGTCGAGCAGCAGCAGCAACAGCGTCGTTGGAAGGAAGCGCAGACTCCGGCGCAAAAACAGAGGCAGCGTCTGCGGGCTTAAGGCCGTCTGGCACAACGTGCAGGGGGTCTTCGGGAGGGGGTGTGGCAGGGATAGGAAAAGGAGTAGGGGCCATGTCGGACTGGGCGATCACAACGACATCGGTGGCGGCAGGGAGAGCAGAAGAAGGCAATGTTGGTGATTTGGGCGGTTGCTGCAGGCCAGGGCCGTCCAGGCCATCTGGCTTTTCTCGATTAGAGGCGGGGGATGCTGAAGAAGCCGGAGTCAATTCGGCTGATTCGTGGGGGCCGGTGAAATCTGTGAGGTCGGAAATGGCTGATGCTGTTGGGCTTTCTTCCTTACATGCCATTTCTGGCGGGCTATGGTTGGGGACACACATGTTAGTAAGTCTGCATGGGCACAAACAACAGCAGGCAAGACAATGAAATCCCCCCCCAAAAGGAATACACAGAAAGGCACGGAACTGCACAGAAGTGTTTGGGACCACAGAACGGCACAGAGATGAAAAAAGAATCGTGAAATCCAGAAATCCAGAAATCCAGTCAAGTCGCCCAAGCCCAAGTCCCGGGGAAAGAATGCGCCCCCTGTGGCTCTTGGTTCTTCGGCTTTGCCGCTTTGCGCCTGGCTCCGTCTTGACCGTTGGCACTATCGGTACCTTTGCGCCCGGCAACAAAAGTGACGCGTCTTGGGTCCCAAACCGGAGACTGGCTGGTCGCGAATGGCAGACAACAATGCTGGGAGCAAGCCAAACAGGCTAGAAACACGCGACATTGGGGGCCAGAAGGAGGGAAGGGGGTGGAGAGGACAAGGGGGAAGGAAGAGCAGCGCATCTGAGAAGGGAAAAGGCAGCCAGCAAGACGAGGGGGGGTGGGTGAACAGACGCACACAGAGAGAAGAGAAAATGGCGGCGTTCGTTGAATTCGGTATAGCGGTTGCAGGCCCGAAATTCAGGAACGGCGCGGCAAGAGCGCGACAGCAAGCGACGGACGCGCGCAGAGAGACTAGAGGAGTCGGGGAGAAAAGAGGCAACGGGTGACGGGGGTGGGAGAAAAGAGGAGAGAAGGGGGATTTTTGAAAAAGGGGAGAAGCGAACGATTAAAAAGATACACAAGGAACGACGCAAACACGGAATCAAGAAAGGGGCGAGAATAATTGGGTAAATGGTAAATAGAAAAGAAATGGGAAAGAGGAGAGAGCCAGAGAGCGAAGAGCAAGGGAGAAGGAACCACAATCCGTGGCGCGTCAATCAATAATAACGGGCACAACAGGAAAGAGCGGCCAACAAGCTTATGGCTTGTAATATGTATGGTGTACTCCGTATGGTCCATATAATATGTATGGAGTCCTCGTGCAGTGACGGAGTACGTACATATATATGTGAGGGCCTGGGACTAGCCCACTAACACACTATGACTTTGTTAGGAAAGGGGGGGGGGGGGGGGGCAGGGAAGGTGCGATTCACGCGAAGTGTGGCTTGCACGCACTAGAAAACGGCCGACTGGGACGAGGGAAATTGGAAGTGTGGCTTGATAACGGCAGAGAAAGGAAGACACGAAAATAACAGGAAAGGAGGAGAAACCAGGCAACGAGATCGCCACACCAGACACCAGAGCGCCCAGACAGTCCAGCCAGCCAGCCAGAGCGGGTCGAATAGGAGCGAGGCAAGACACGACAAGAGTATGTTGGGGCCGACAACAAGTACGGAGTACACGAACTAGTGCATCCTTTTTTTTTTCGGGTGTGTGAGTGGAGGGTCCCCAAGAACGGATAGGGAATAGGGACAGGCAGCGCAGAGAGAGGTCCGTGGGGCGCCGACGTTGTAAGCACATCATCCCGCCGAGCCAGCAACCCAGTAGTCCAGTACATAGTCCAGTAGTCCATGGTAGAGGGAGTGAAGAGGGCCGAGGAGTCCAGGCCGGGGTGTAGTTGAATATGACGTCGAAGTGAAGAATCCAATAGATGAAGAGCAGACAAGGTGAGAATGCGCAAACGGATTATTTGGCAAAGCAGCGATTGGGCACACCCACGATTGGGCAAGATCCCGACTGGGCATAAAACGCTCGCATAAAATGGCTCGCAAAACCTTGTCTGCGCAAAACGCGAGAGCCGCAAAAAAAGACGCTGCTGAGCGAAACCCGTATGTCGCAAAACTCCGCCCAACACCACTACCCACTTACTTGAGGAGAAGCCACAAGGGCAGCATTGTGCGACGAGAAACGCAACCCGGTAAATGTGATGTCGAGGTGAGGGACGTGGAATATCAACGTAGATGGCAGCGAAGAGAAGGATATGGGGGGGGAAAGGAAAGTATGTAGAGGGAACAAAAAAATACGCAGGCGAAAAAGACAAAAATGATAGACGATGAAAAAAAGGCAGAATAATAATGATACTGGGCGGTGATCAGGCGAGAGAGGAGAGGGAAGAGCTGACAATAATGGGCAGGAGGCGTCAATAAGGACTTTGCTTGTCAGGCACAATAGGCAGGGTCGCCGCCACGTACATATGTCTTGCACACCGACTTTCCGGATTGGCCACCAGCTGCCAGCGATCATGGTCTACGGGTAGTTACTGCGTATGAAAACAGATCTAGATGACAATGCAGACGCAGTAGAGGCATGGCTTGCGTAGGGAGAGAGAATTACGAGTACGAGTACAGAGATGTGGAGAGAGGACTTGCTACCGATGCTTGCTCGTACCAGGTATCAGCAGACTGTGCAGCCCAAGCTGTCGCTTCGCTAGTTTTCCTATTGTTGTCCCCCAGTGGCTCATTGTGATCCTATTGTTGTCCTATTTGGTCCTCCTCTGGCCTGTGGCCTGTGGCCCGGTCGTGTAGCAGCGGCCATCAATAGCAAGGCGATCCTGCCTGCGATTGGAGCTTACTGTGTCTTAGGACAGCTCACACCCCCTCCACTCGCCTTCCCGTGGTTTTTTTGCATTCGTTTCATTTCTTTTGCTGCCGCGTCTTTTCTTTTTCTCTCCTTTTCACCACAGGGCCTAATCTCCTATATACGGTGTGCCTCGCCAGGGCCTGGATGGCCTGGAAGAGGCACTTGTAGAGGCCTAAAAGCTTTTTGTAAGGGTGATAGGGTGAGTGTGGCCTGAAAAAGAGAAACCGTATCGGGCAGCAACACAGCCACGGCTTGACCTGGTTTGTCAGCTTGTTCGTGTGATATGGGAAGCCGTCTGTGTTGCCTTCATGTCGGCCCTTTCAAGTGTTGTGATACCGATTCACTGTATGTCAACTGCGACCGGCGTGGTCTTAGCAGGGCAGAGAAGGGCACAGGACAGGACGCTCGAAATGGCCCAGAGGCTCAAGGCACTCGAGACACCCAAGAACTCTCGCGCCTCACGTGAAAACAAGTAAATGGATTCGAAAGCGCGCACGTCAAAGCGGGCGCTCCCTCCTAAAAGCCGGCGTTCAGGGGGCAGGAGTACTGAACCTGCGCTATTCCCTCTTGGCAGACTTTCCCCCGTAAGGAACGAGTCCACCGAAGCACAAGAACACAAGAGACAACCGCACCCCAATTATTGGCCATCCTTATCATGGCTTTGATTTTTTTGTTTTTTGTTTCGTTGTTCAATACCGTTACATGGCTTTGCGAATAAGCCGTACATGCCCAACGCATGCCGTACATTGTTCAATGTCTAAGTGTATAAACATCCTTCTTGTCACACTTGCTCCAAGTAAAATTGAGCTACGTCATCTCTTCGGCGGACCTTTCAACAGGTAGTAGGAATATTCTTATCCAACAATACAATAGACAGACAAAAAATGCACGCAGCCAGGCTGGCTCTATCTCGTCCAAGGCTACCTCGTAGGGCCTGTCCGGAACTCGGAACAATATCCGGCCTCCCTCTACCTCGACATAAACAGCAGTAATTAAAAATAGGCTGCCTCATTTCTCCCAAAGCCAAAAATCCGTTGCCTTCGCCGAACCTACGCTGCCAAAAGTACCATGGCGGAGCCCATATGCACCAACACTGCCCAGCGAAACAAAACCACTTCAGCCGCACATGGACGCATCGTCTAGGGGGGCACTGTACATGGCATGGAACGAAAGTTTTGTAAAATACTTGCCTGACGTTCTCGCTTTCGTTTGGACCGTCCATGTCTGGTCGTTTTCCGTGATCTTTGGCGTCGTGTCTTTCTGTGATCTTGTTTGCCATGGCCAGCGCCTCTCACCACCTGTTCACACCAAATTTGAGTACACCGAGATCCAAATAAATCATCCGGCTATGGAAACTTATTCCACACACCGTGGTCCTACGCAGGCCTTCATTCTATAGATGTTGTTGGGCGTGGTTGTCCTCTTCTACTCTTATTTGTCTTTTGCGTGGGACGTCGCCTCCACGGCGTCGCCATATCGGCCACAAACACGACCGCCCTGCACTCTGCACCACAGTGATACTGTAACTTCACGTATCATGCCGTTCATCTGCAAATACAGTGCGCAATAGGCAATACACAATTTCCAACGCCGACCACGAAGGCGCTCTGCTCGTGATCCTATGGCCATTGCTATGCAACTACCCGGATATAATATTAGCTTATCCGAGTTCGCACCCCACACTTCTCCCGCCCTACCAAACAGCGCCGACGCGCCCCACCTTTCAAGCAACGGCAGCATTTTTTGGACCTACTGAGCTGGCGCAACACAGCAACCAGACAACCTCCTACCTCCACGCGACCTCGACGAACAGAGGAGTCTCTTGTTCCTCATACTACTACGGATAACACATTGCACGAATCACAGTCTATTTCAGCACACCCACCCGCGAATACCTGTTCCTAGATCTCGACTCCCAAACGCCAACGACGACCTTCCTCTTCCCTTTTCACCACCCCCAGACACAATGTCCGCCCCGTTTCGCGGCCGGTACAGCCCGTCCTCTAGAGGCGGTGGGCACGCCGCGGGCGGAAGCAGCCCGAGCGGTGGACGTGGTGGCGGAGGTGGCGGTCGTGGCGGTGGCCGCGGCGGATACCAACGAGGCGGTGGAGGCGGCGGATCCTACCATCGCGGCGGTGGCGAGGGCGGTGGGCGCGGTGACCGGGGCTACTACCGTGGCGGCGGTGGGCGCGGCGATGGCGGCCGCGGCGGTGGCTTCTCGCGTGGCGGCGCCGGTGGTGGTGGCGGATTTGGCCGCGGCGGTGCAGCAGGTGGCTACGATAGAGGCGAGCCGGTGAAGAAGGAGAACATCCTGGACATGAGCCAGTATCTCAACCGGGAGATCTACGTCAAGTTCAACGGCGGCCGGGAGGGTGAGCAAGAGTAACAGCAACAGCACAATGCCCAGGGAGGCAGGCCATGAGACAGAACAGGCGCTAACAAAGACAGTCTCGGGCATCCTCAAGGGCTACGACCAGCTGCTCAACATGGTCCTCGACGAGGCGCAAGAGAAGATGCGCAGTATGTTTCCTGTTTCCCTGCGTTTCCGTTTGTCCTTGATTTTCCCTACACCAGCATCTCTGACTCATTTCATTCTAGACGCAGAAGGCGAGGTCAAGGAGCGCTCCCTCGGCCTGGCCGTTATCCGCGGCACCCACATCACGACGCTGCATCCCGTGGACGGCAGCGAGAGCATAAGCAACCCGTATCTTGCGGCGGCCGCCGAGGCTGAAGATGACGACGATGCCGGCGACGATGACAAGCCAAAGGTCACGCCGGCCTACCAATACGGAAGCAAGGCCGCGGAGGAGGATTGAAGAGTTGAGGAGGAGAACAAAGGAAGCCTTGCGTCAGGCACGACGGAGAAGTCGAGGCCCATGACACTGTGACAGGCCTCACTTAAGGATAGGACATAAACGAAAACAACGGTCGAAATACCAGGGACATTCGCGCACAGGAGGAACATGCGCGAGACCGTGTAGCATAGGAGGGAGACCCTGGCGCCGGGCGGCGTTTGATATACATTTTCTGTGGTCTTTTGGGCATACCGGCTGTTCTCAGCACCGTGCCCGTAATAATGAACATCACATGTCCTGTGCTGAATTGTAGTTCCAATTTCGGGGATGTGGTCTGCAAATCGTGAAAGCATACCTTTCACTTTGTCGCCACAGTCGTCTTACATCCTGTGCTTAAATTATATTTTCTCATTTTTTAGGGGTTCTCGTCTATGAATACGATAAAGACATTAAATCCTGTCGCTCTCCTCGCTCCCCTCGCTATCCTGTCCTATCGTTAGCCTGCCCATCAACACCTCTTCACTTGAACATGAGTAAGACAATATAAGCCAACGCGGCACATCAAACTATCAAAAAAAGAATAACAAAAATCAAAGGAAAGGCAGAGAGGTAAACTACAACCAAACGATACATCTCTCCTCCCATCTCCGCTAGCAGACAAAAGGATCCCTTGTGGCCCTGGTGTATATAAAAAGAAGGGAAAAAAACAGAATAAAAAAAGGTCGCTGCGATCCTTTACGCTCGTCACATTCCAGCTCTTTTTCTTGCCCCGGTCGCCGACGCATCATGCGTTTCTTATTCCATCAAAGCTTTTAGCAAGTGGGTTCCATCGATAGGGAGTTTTGGCAGCGCGGGGTGGACTTTGGACCGGCGCATCGGGAGTTGGGGGAAACGTCACCGGCAAAGGCCTTGGTGTCGTTGCCGCATTGGACACTGCGTCATGTGTGCCATTTGATACGCCTGTCAAGCCCCCCGGCGGTGGTGGGTCAAGCGGCTGTGAGTCTTGGCCGGGCAGGATCGAGGGCGTGCAAGGCATGGACGGCCGTTGGCGGCGACGGACCTTGTGCTTGCCGTTCGGGCCCTGCGCGCCGCTGCGGGATGACGGCCGGCTAGACTGGCGGCCGGGCCGCGGCTGTGCATGGCCATTTGTGTGAGGGAGACCGGTGGTTAGCGTATCCATCCGCTGGGAATCATACTATGATTGCAGCTGGACATCGCCAGAGTATAGAAACGGCGGCTGCAGTTGTGGTTGTGGATAAGGCTGAGGGGTACAGGGCAGGGGACTTGGTCGATACTGCTGAGGGGGTGGCTGATGATGCTGGGAGAACTGTTGATGATGCTGGATGAACTGTTGATGCTGCTGGGAGAATGGCTGGTATTGCTCAGAGAATTGCCCATACTGCTGAGGGAGCTGTTGAGCGATCTGCTGGGAGACCTGTGCCGAGAGTTGGTGAGGGTAGCTTCGAGCGTGATATTGACAGGCATCCGGGGGGCAGTAGTTGAGGTGCCGTGGAGGATACTGGGCATTTGCCTGATGCGGCCGTGTCGGAAGGGGCTGCCGCAAGGGCGCGTTAGGGTGGGGGTTGCAGGTCTTCTTAGAAGAGCTCTGGTGATACTGGAGATGTTCAGGGTCCTGGGGCCGTCGTGAGTCGCTGGTGTTGTTTACATGAGTCAGAGGGGTGTCGAGATACTTGTTCACACGAGTCGCTGGCGTGTTCGCTGACTCCATCCCAGGGGGCTGGGAAACACCGACAGGACTAGGACCCCTCACACGGTTCTGGGGAGTGTCGACGGCTATCCTCACCTGCTGTGAAGTAGCCGGCTTGAGCGACGCACCCAGCTGTGCCGTAGGTTCCTAGTTGTGGCGACGGCTGGCGCGCAACAAGTCATTGAAGGAGCGCTGGACCATTTTGTTGAGCTCCTTGTAGGAGACGTAGAGATTGGTGCGGCCATCGCGGCTGGACAGGCGGACGATATCGGGGGAGGCGGCATCGAGCTTGTTGAGACAGGAGAGCATGTGCCAGACGTCGAGGACGGGGCGGCCGGCGTCATCGACCTGGTGGAAGACGTAGTCACGGAACAGCTTGAGCGGGTAGCGTGAGCCGTGCTCTGACCAGGCAGGATCGCGCTGGAAGCTTTCGCGCTCGTTGATGGTGCCGAGTTTGAGCAGCATGCGGGCGACACGGCCGTTTTCGACCTCGCGGAATAGCAGTGACGTCAGGCCGTCGTTTTCCTGCAGTGACATGTCGAAGAACTTGCTCATCTGCGTGGAAATGCCGCCGATGAGTGACTCGATGCTGCGGGGGTTCGTCTCGACATCGGGCGGCGGCGTCAAAAGCCAGGCGATGGCCGTCTTGAGCTCGTGGGTGTAGATTTCGGGGATCTGCTCCATGATCTGCTCCATGGTGCCCAAGGGCTTTTTGAGCTCGCTGGGCGGCGTATACGTCGCCAGAGCCAGCATGATCTCGCCGAATTGGGTCAGGTCCTCCTCCTGCATGTCGGCGACGCGGCGCGACGGGTCGTAGTTGATGACGTCCTGGACTGCACAGCCACTGAGGCGGACGCGGTTCTTGCTCGTGCGGATGATCCGGTTGAGGTCGACTGAGCGAGCGGCCAAACCAGCTGTGTGGATGGCACGCAGAGCGTTGGCAATCTGCACCAGGTAGCCCCAGAGAATGGTCTCCTGGACGGTGATGTTGTTGCGCTGCTCGCGGGTCTGGCGGGTCTGGCCGTAGGTCGGGAAGTGGTACTGCATCAGCGTGACGGACAGCGGGAAGTAGTCGGTGGCAAAAACAATAGAGCTGTCACCGAAAGCACGCGTCGTGAAGCACTCGTGAATAGTGACAACGCTGCCGTTGCTGACGCGGCGCCATTCGCGAACAGACCGCAGGGCGTTTTCGTTGCTGACACGGAAGTTCTCGATGCGGCGGAGGCAGTAGTGCTTGCCATTTTTGCTAGCGACGGCCTTGTAGAGCCAGGAGATGCGGCCAAAAGCGCCGGCGACCTTGTGGCTGTTGGTGTCGAGCGGAGTGAGCGAGTGGTAGTTGTCGATGTGGACGGCGATGGGGGCGGCCAAGGAGTTGCCAGTGCGTGACTTGAGGTGGATGTCCTGGCGGAGCTTCTCAGGGAGGAAGAAGTCGTGGGCGATGCGCTGGCGAGGGAGCAGGTCTGAACGATGAGGGCCGATAGGGAAATAGAGGTGTTCGTTGAGCTGGGTAAGGGTTAGCTAAAGGAAGAAAGAAGGGGAAGGATAGGAGGAGAGCGGGGATAAAAAGGTGAATAGAAGAGACGATTAAGAAGAGAGAGGGGAAGAGAGAAAGCGGAAGAGAGAAAGGGGAAGAGAGAGAGGAGAAGAGAGAGAAGGGAAGAGAGAGGGGGAGAGAGAGAGGGGAAGAGAGAGAGGAGAAGAGAGCCAAAGTAAACCTACCGGTTGATGTGCCGACCCAAATGGCGACTGGCCCTGGAAATATGCTGTTCCTTCACGCGGCAGCTGGCTCGTGGCTGCATATGGATTGTACGGAGACGTCGTCAGGACTCCCGAAGCCGCGGCCGCACTGTAGTCAAACAGCTGGGCGTCTCCCTGCGGCATGCCGTAGCCCATAGCCATGCCAGTCATGCCGGCCATGCCCATGCCTCCCATGACGCCGGCCTGGCCCATTTGGCCCATTTGGCCTATTTGCTGGCCCATTTGGCCCATTGACCCCATCTGTCCCATGCCCATCTGGCCTATCTGGTTGAGGCCGTGGCTGCTGTGAGCGTGGCTGCTGTGGCTCTGGGCGTGGTGGCTGTGGGTGCTGTGATTGTTGTGGTTGTTACCGCGCGAGGGACCTGTGGGAATGGTCATAGACGCATTCTGGGCTGCTGGGCCCGTGGGAATGGCCATGTTGGCCATGTTGGCCATGCTGGCCGGCTGCGTCGGCGGCTGGAACTTGGCTTCGGGCGAAGCATGCGATGGCTGGCTTGGCACTGACGAAACCGAAGACGGAGTGGTGAGCGGAGGCACAGAAGTCTGGCCTTGTGGCCGGAACTCGACGGCCTTGGCGACGTTGAAGGGTGAATTGTCGCCGCCCCGGGGCTGGAATTCTTTGGCGGCCACCACGCTCGGCGCAGGTGCTGCTAGCTGGTCGGCAGCTGGTCCGCGGGGAACAAACTCGCGAGCAGCGGCGACGTGGAAAGGAGGGCCATCGGTGCGAGGCACTGGCTGTTTGCCTTCCCTCACGGCTTTCGCATCTTTTGCGTCCTTTGCCTCTTTCTCTCCAGCATCTCTGGCTTCTCTAGCCTCTCTCGCTTCTCTGTGTTCTCTGGGCTCTCGAGGAATGGCTAGATCACCGGTGGCTGGTTGGGGCGACGGTACAGACGATTCGTTGCTCGTGGAGACGGCTGTTGGTTAGCTTCTCGCTCTCTCCTTCTGTTCTCCCGTTCTTCTAATCCTCTGTTCCTTTGTGTCTGTTCCTTTATTCCTCTTTCCTCTACTCTCGTCTCCTCATCAAACGCACCACTGGTTCCTCCCGGCGTGAAAGGCACGGCATTGGCGGCTTGCAGCGGAATCGTTGACGCCTTGCGCATTGGAGAGCGTCCGGAGGCTGGTGTGAAGGACGGCGACTCGCCGTGCAGGTTTAATTTTGGGCTGTGTGGTTAGCAATGTCATCTGGTCGCCTTGGGGCCGTGGGAGACAGGAGGGACACACTCTCGACCCATCTCGGGACTTCCGGGCGCCTGGCTGGAGCCCGAACCAATGTCGCGATGGCTGCTCGGTTCGGCGTGGTAGGAGGGGTATTTGCGGGACCGGGTGCGGCGTCGGTCGAAGCCCCGAGGGTGGTGGTGGCCGCGAGGACGAGGCGGGAGGGTTGTTAGCGGAGAGTAGAGTGAGCAGGTATTAGAGAAGTGAGAGGAAGAGTAGACAAAATGAAGCGAAGCGGGGGGTCAAGAGAAAGGGAGAGAAGAGAGAGACTGAGATCATAATCAGATCAAAGCGGAGTCAATACATTCGAAAGGCAATGGATTCAAAACAGAAGAGAGCAAGGGACAGCAGAACCAGAGACACGACCAGGACAAGGCAGTGGGCTAGAACAAGAATCAGGGCAGTAGGTAGAACGGGAAACACATAGTAATCAGCCATACCATGGCCATAAGCGCCGCAGAAAGGCGGCGGGACGGAGGGTGCTTGCAAGAAAGCAGGAGGGTGATAAGTTGGGAGCCCGACGACCCGTTCTAAAGGTTCTGCGACTGTCAGTGGTCAGAAGGAGACGGCAGAAGGGTGGTAAAGAAAGCAGCCAACATACTCGCAAGTCCCAGACTTGGGCATCCATAGCGCACTAGACAATCGGACGAGACGCGACACGGCGCCGGATTCTGCGACGGCGATGACAGATAACGGGATAGCCGAACGACGGAGGGAGCGCGAGTCTGCGATAACGAAAGACCCGTGACGACAAACGGAGGCGGCGCGTCGTGTCGACGACAACAAAGAAGAAGAAAATAAAAGGAAAGGCCAAATGATGCAACGAGCGGTTGCCGGCCAATGCAAACGACCAAAGGACGCGCAAGACAAGGGAGTAAGACAACTCCAGTGGACGAAGACGCAGAGACGCGACGCTAGGCCAGGGTGGTGGGCGGCAGCGGCCTGGATGAGGGCGAGCGACGAGAGGCGAGCGGCGGATGGCGAGAGAGGAGAATCAACAGAGAATCGACAGACCAAACAAGACAAAACAGAGGCAACACAACGACAACGAAGGAAGCTGCACGGAGCGGAACAACGTAATCTGGGGGCGCGCACGAGGCAGGCGCTATTCTTTGTCGCTCTTTCGCTCCTGCCCCCGTGGTTTTGGCTGAGGCTGCTGGGTTACCCCGCTGGTCGCAGAGTGGAGCGGGCATACGAGGGTACACGTTACTTTGCGGGTGGGCGCGTGGGAGGGAAAGTCACGCGCTAGCACGTGTGGCTGAGTTGTGGCGTCGAGCGTGCACATCAGATGTATAGCAAGTACAGACGTAGAGAGCGAGAACCAGAACACCAAAGCACCGAGAACAAAGCAGGGCACAAACAGCACACCATCCACGGGCAGGGCAGGCCTGTGTGCATATGAGACACTGCAGGTGGCGTTCGCCGCCCTGGCAGGTCGCAAAGGGAGTCTCCGAGGGAGCAGTCGTACCCTTCGGAGTACGGAATACACGCAAACTGTACTCCGTACGGCGTGCTTCACCATAGTACAGCGACACGACTGCAAACAGGGGCTCGACAACAGCTCGTGTAGTGGGTCGCCTAGTTGCGAACCAGTGCGCACAGCTCCTGCCTATCCTCCACCGCCACAGCGCCTGGCCAGTGCGCCCGAGCTCTGCCCCACTGCTATCTGGCTTCTCGGAAGGCACAGGCCTGAGTGTTGGGCAACTGATCCAACACCAGACACCTCCACCCTCAACCTTCAACCTTTGATCTTCAACGCATCTCCACGCCACCATCCGCACGATCAGGGCACACCACGAACCAGCTCCATACGTCTGTTTGTCTCTGCTCTCTCGACCCACGCGGTCCCCATTCCGATTTCAGCCGCACCCAGAAACTCGCAGTGGCACGAGCTTTGCTTCTCATTCAAGCTTCGTTAAGCTTCCCCTTGATTCTGTAGCACGGCGTCTGCCGTTCCCAGTCCCTCTGCCCTCCAGTGGTCCTCTTTTCTTGTTGTCTGTGCTCTCAACCCCTGCTGCTTCTCCGCTTGCTTCCATCGCCTGCTGCTCGTCGCCCACCAGCGGCTCTGCCTCCGCCATGGATGCCGACGGCCTCTCGCCCGATCAGCAGGATGCGCTGCAGCAATTTATGAGCGTCACCGACCAGGACGCCGACACAGCGCTTCCCATACTGCAGCGGTCGCAGTGGAATGTGCAGGTACGACAGGATGCGCTGCATATGCTCCAAGAGACGGATCTGTGTGGACGCGTGCTAATTTGCTCTTCTTTCTACAGATCGCCATCACACGCTTCTTCGACGGCGACACGGCCGAAGATCCGATTCCCCGCGACGACATCGACCTCGGCTTCGCCCCTGCCGGCCGTGCTCCGACCATCGAGAACCTGCAGGAGAGCCTGTACGGCGGCGGCGACATCCCGCTGCAGCCGTTGCGCGGTCCCACAATAGAGCCAGCACGCCGTATTGTGCCACGGCCAGCCGGTCCCATCTGGCGGCCGCCTTTTTGGCTGGCACCAGTGCTGGCGCCGCTGGGACTCGGCTTCCGCGCACTGCTGGGGATCTGGAGCACTGTGGTGTATCTGTTCAGCTATATTCTGCCGGTGACGCCGCGACGGCCACGCGGCGTGTTCGGGCTCTCAGCAGCCGGCACAGCGCGACGGATGCTGTCTCCGCGCGATGCCGCCACACGGTTCCGGCGCGAGTTTGACGAGGCATACGGCAGCGAGCCGAGTGCGGCTCCCCAAGACGGCGCCAACAGCGAGACCGCCAACGGCGAGACCGCCGACGGCACCGCCGCCACACCTGCCGCCACGGTGCCGTTTGTCGAGAAGGGCTACGCGCAGGCGTACGACGAGGCCAAGACGTCGCCCAAGTTCCTGTTGATCGTGCTGCTCTCGCCCGAGCACGACGACACCGACCGCTTTGTGCGCGAAACCCTGCTGGCGCCCGACGTGCTGGCCCTGCTCAACGACAGCGCCAGCAACCTCGTCGTCTGGGGCGGCAATGTGCGCGACGCCGAAGCCTACCAGGTGTCGCTCGAGTTCCAGGTCACGCAGTTCCCCTTTACGGCGCTCGTCTGTGTGACGCCGCGGGACCCAGCGTCGGGTGCCATCACCGTCAACGGGTCCACGCGCATGGGCACCGTCAAGCGCCTCGCGGGCTGTCTGCCGGCGGCGGCGTTTGTTGCCCAGCTGCGCGACGCCTTGGCCAAGTACCGCGACGATCTGGCGGCCGTGCGCGCAGAGCGTGTGGCCAACGAGACCAGCCGCAATATCCGCGCCGAGCAGGACAGCGCCTATGAGCGGTCGCTGGCGATCGACCGCGAGCGCCAACGCCAGCGACGAGCCGCCGAAGCCGCCGAGGCCCAGGCAGCGGCCGAAGCTGCGCGCCAGAAACAGGAGCGCGAGGCCGCGGCAGCACGACAGGCCGCTCTCGCTCGGCAGTGGCGCGCGTGGCGGACGCCCCGTTTGGCTCCGGAGCCGGCGCCGGGATCGCCCGACATGGTGCGGGTGGCTCTCAAACTGCCCGAGTCGCACGGTGGCCAGCGGATCCGGCGCAGCTTTCACAGCGGAGCTACCGTGGAAGACCTGTATGCGTTTGTGGAGTGCGAGGCGATGAAAGGGGATGATGGTGGCGAGGATGGCGAGGATGGCGAGGATGGCGCGGATGACGAGGGCACTGTTCCCCAGAGACCCAAAAACTATACGTTCGACTACCAGTTCCGCATTGCCTCGATGATGCCGCGCGAAATCCACGAGCCGTCTGAAGAGACGACGCTGCTGGCAGCCATTGGCAAGTCGGCGAGTCTGGTAGTGGAAGAGCGAGACGACGACGAGGCGTAAGATCCACGAGCCGACACAATGTACGAAATCCGGGGGTCTGGACGAAAAGCATCAGAGACACGGGTCACACGATGCAGGCGAATCTGAGACGGAGAATCTAGACTAGGTACCAAGATACAGAACGCGTTCAGGCGTTGGCTGATACCCATGGCATGGCCATTCGGGAGGGACACAATTTGATATGTATGCGGTCTGCCATCTATGTCGTTATGCAGGGTCGGTCTCTATGGATGTTGGTAGCAGTGCACGTGAACAAATCGACCTCCATTGCCTCCAATGGCGGCCCCACTACAGTGGACTGCCCCATGACCTGTAGCGGCCCAAGCTCACGGTGAGCAGCGCGCTAGTCCCGAACCAGGCGGTGTCAATACCTACAGCATGTAGCTGCCAACCCCAGCTGCGTCATTCAGGCCGTTATCGTGAGGGTCCGGCCTGCATCGGCTTCGTATCTGCAGTGCTCTTGTGCGGATTCTCGTGTGACTGTTTCATTTGTCCGTGTCCTCCGTCCTGCTTTCCAATTGTCTGTGCCGCTCTTGCGTTTCGCGCTCTTTGTCCCGTTCGCATCTATTTCCTCCGTCTTGTTGCGCGCCTTTATCAGCTGCCTCGGACGAGTCCCTCTCGTCTTCTCCATCCATCAGCCTCCTTCACCGCCATGACGACCCGATACAGAGTAGAGTGTACGTCTTTTCTCTCGTGTGTCGTGCCCTGCTAACCGCCAGATGCTCTCAAATCCCACCGCCGCGACCAGCTCATTGGTATGTCCCTGCTGCCCTCGTCCATCTTCCCCTCGAAATTCCCACGCACACCCCCCTCGCTCTCACTCCCTGCTCACTTTGCCTCAGAATGGGTCAAAGGCCTGCTCATCAGCCCGTTCGTCCTCTTCTCCCAGCCAGCAGGCGACTTCGAGGACGAGGACGCCGTCTTTGCCTCCAACACCGCCGAAGTCCGGCGCCGCTATGCCGAGATTATGCGCGACATCGAGGCCATGGTCGCCGAGCACATAGCCCTCCAGACGCTGCAGAATCCGCGGCCGTCGCGGCTCCAGATGCTAGTGCCCACCGTCGGCCCTTTTTTCACGCCCCTGCCCCTCGAGGCTGCCTTCCGCTACCAGGACAGCCGCCGCCACATTTCGTCGCGCCGTTTTGTCGCCCCCAGCTTCAACGACATCCGCCTGACCCTCAACACGGCCCAGCTGATGGCTCTCACGCGCGCTCGGCATCCTTCCCACCGTCCATCCGACGCATCCATCCTCGACGTCGACCGGGCGCGTTCTGCGGCCGCTCTCGGGCTCTCGGGCGACGCCGGGCCGCCGGACGCCGAGTCGTCTGCCTCCTCCGGCCCCGAAAAATGCACCGGCCTCCAGCTCGTCACCTTCGACGGCGACCTCACGCTCTACGACGACGGCCAGAACCTCGAGCCCTCCAGCCCGCTCATCCCACGCATCCTGGCTCTGCTGCGCCGCGACATCAAGGTCGGCATCGTCACGGCCGCCGGCTACGACGCCGCGGAGCGCTATTACGAGCGGCTGCACGGTCTTCTGCACGCCGTGCACGCGGCCGCCGACCTCTCGGACCACCAGAAGCACAGCCTGGTTGTCGTCGGCGGCGAGGCCAGCTTTGTGTTTGCGTTTTCGGCGGCCGCCGCCCCGGCACCGCTCCTCGTCCCCGTCGACCCGGCGGTGTGGATGCCCGACGACATGAAGCAGTGGCCAGCTGCCGACGTCTCCGAGCTGCTCGATCTGGCCGAGACAACGCTGCGCGCCTGCATTGACCGCATGCGCGTGCCCGCACTGCTGCTGCGCAAAGCCCGGGCCGTCGGCATGGTGCCGCTCGAGCCCACGCTGCAGATTGCCCGCGAGTGCCTCGAGGAGATCGTGCTCACAGTGCAGAAGCGGCTCGAGGTGAGTGCGGCCGGACGCGCCGGCCGCGTGCCGTTTTGCGCCTTCAATGGCGGCCGCGACGTGTTTGTCGACATCGGCGACAAGAGCTGGGGCGTGCAGATCTGCCAGCACGCCTTGCTGTTTCTGGGTGGAGAGGAGAACAAAGCTCGAGGCGGAGGGGGGCTGGAAGCCGAGGAGACAGCGCAACAGGCATTGCACAGCGGACCTGCCCTTCCCTGCACCACGCTCCACGTCGGCGACCAGTTCCTCAGCGCAGGGGCCAACGACTTCCGAGCTCGTCGTGCCGCGACCACTTCGTGGGTGGCCAACCCTGTCGAGACTCAGGCACTGCTAGACGAGCTGCTGGAGTTGCTGGGGTAGGATGGAAAGTGAGATGCTCGTGGGCTGGGAGTGTGGCTAGCAAGGGAAATGGCAATTTAGAAGAAATGCGGGATTGGTTTCTGGCGTACAACACTATTTGGGAGATAACAGGTAGCGGAATCATAGAAGTGCACGGCGTAACCGGCCATAGTCATGATCTATTCCCATTTCCCCCCGCCATCAGGCAAACTCTATCAGGGTACTTAATACAGCTAATGTTGAAAGAAGGCTGGATAAAGCACCAGGGCGCCTTATACAACGAATGTTGAGGCCGCATAAAGCACCAGGGTATCCAAAAGAAGCAAAGACAAGAAATAAGCCCATCCAAACACCAGAGACCAGTCAACAATCAACGTGCCAGCACTTGGCATCTATGCCCAGATGCGCCCTTTCAGACATCCTCCCGAACGCCACCAATCAAATGCGGCGACAATAACCGAACACGGAAAGCAAAGAAACACGGATGCAGACCGAAGAGCACGTTTGAAATCAAGCACCCAACCTCCAGCAGAGCACAGTCCCTCTTATTGCTTGCAGCGTACCACTCCTTCCTCACATCATTCCCCTTGGCATGATCTGTCTCAGGCCGCTTTGCAGTCGTCACACTTTTCATGGTCGCAGATATTACAGCTTCCGTCGTCACCCATTGGATCAGACTTGTCCGCATTCCCGGTACCCATACACTGGCAGCACTTGTACTCAACTGTGCTGTGTTTGGAACCCTCATCGGAGCTCTCACTCAGGGAATCTGTGTCCGTCATGTTTGCTGTTTGAGCGTGTTGTCTTGCTTGCGGGTGGCTGCTGTGTGCGTCGATCTTGGTTCCCACGTTAGTTGTCAAGCAACAATAGGTAGTATTGGCAGCTACCTGTAAGCAATGGCTATCTTGTAAACCATACGATCTAGTAGACAAAATGGCAGGTCAAAGGGGCATTTTTACCGAAAGAAGGGGATAGATCAATCCGAGGGTGGTGAGTATGTTTCTGTGCTTGCGTGAATATTCCGACAACATTCTCTTTTCCTCCTTCCATGGTCCGCCTTTTTATATTTTCTACTTCTCTTTCAACTCATCACCTTCTTAATTCAAAGCCTTGTTTCGCCGTCTCAGCCTCTCGTCATTGCCATCAGCATGTAAGGCTCG
This sequence comes from Graphilbum fragrans, assembly GCA_001513895.1. Classification (NCBI taxonomy): domain Eukaryota; kingdom Fungi; phylum Ascomycota; class Sordariomycetes; order Ophiostomatales; family Ophiostomataceae; genus Graphilbum; species Graphilbum fragrans. The sequence continues at coordinate 277,551 of LLKO01000012.1, forward strand.
CGGTGCTTAAAGCCTCACTACCAGTGGCTGTTTTAAACTATCCCACTAGTCCTGGGTGTACGTAGACAATATGGTGGCAATTCCTCAATAAACTAGCCAACTCTTCTAGTCGTTTGCTAATCGTGTTCTGATCCTTGTGTGTTTAATTCCCATCAACTTCCCTCCGCTTGCAGAAGTCCATTTCACCTCCATTTCACCCCCCTTTAATTGTGGCACAGGCTATCTGACAGAGCCACACTTGGCCTGGCAGCTTCAGCCAGTTCTCACAGCCCCAACTTGGCAGAAAATCAAAAAGACATTCATTCTCACAAGACAAGCAGGTGTCTACAAGCCCCTTCATGAACACATATCACGTCAACTTCTGTCCTCCGAAGGTTCACCCACTCCGCCGATCAGCCGAGAGCCTCATAAATACAGCGCTGTACAGACTCTTTGCTGGCTGTCAGGCAGCTGCCAGCTCCCTTTGATATCTTATTACCCCTGTCTATATACAATTTAGCTTCTTGCCCCGTTCCCTCACCGCCATCCGGCGATGCCGAAAGCGTCCCTCCTTCTTAGCCGAGCTTCCCTTTCTTTTGCGTTCACCACCTCATGGACTTGACGACGTCCCGTTGCTCAGCTGTTGCTGAGGGAACATGACTTGGAGGGGCATTCAAGAGGGATCTGCATCGACAACACTAGCCACCGCTGCCAACCCCAGCCTTAAAACCTAGTTTTGTTCATATCAACTAGACACAAGTGTTGCTCAACTGCACATACATATTACGATACGAATAAAGGCCCCACGTCCCAGAAGTCCGGTCTCAATAAGTTTGCTGACGTCAAGGTTCGTCCAATCATGCGTGCCTCCCAGATCTACATGTGGACTCAGCTAAACGGAAAGCACGCAGCACAGAGCATGAATACGGCGGGGCAGGGGGGCAAAAAAAGTGTCTGTAGTGGGCGTGATGTGCTAGCTGGATAGGAAAACTTTCCTAATCGAGTTCATTTCCGGGAGAGACATTGGGCAGCGGGGTGTGGCTAGACATGAAAGGTTGGGCGAATCTACGGGCCACTGTCTCAAGTATTAGTGTGGTTTATGGCAATGGGTGGCCTCGAATTCAAGGCGAGGATGTGATACTAGAAATCAAACGCGGTCGGTAGGACGTGACTCATGAGAGAATGGAGCAAGTGAATGGGGGCGGGGTGGAAGGAGGAGGGGGAAAAGGGGAGGACAAGTCATGGAAGAGTGCGTAGATAGAATGGGGAATGAGAGGGCGAACATCAGCTGTTTGATCTGATAATAAGGGCAAAGACATCATGGGAGCTCGATGAGCCTCCGTGCCGACATTTCTGTAGGGTGCTAATAGAAAATATCGGGGTTTGTCAGAACCCAGAAGAAGAACAGCTATTATTAGCCACTGTTGGGGGGGGAAGGGGGGGGTAGGTGGGGGACAGGTGATCATATATCACGTCCGAGGAGGCTGGACAACGACAAGATGTGTTTGCTTCTAGGCTAATACAACCCTAGAGCACAGCTACTGTGGCGGAGAGGATGGCGTGATGCTGTGGCATTCTTAGGGTGATGCCTGGAGATACGCATGGATACTCACATATACTCACAGCTAGCCCCCAGCCATTCCTCACATGACATCCCGAAGCAGATATCGTGGAGAGAAACGTGTGTACAATGGCTAGTGCGCAGCCTTATTTCCATAATGGTGAATCGCGAGCCACGTGTATCTGTAGCGCAGAGGTAGTGATACGTAGCCGGGGCTATGTAGGACACTCAGCCGAGGATATGTAGACGAGATTGCCGCAACTCTCCGAACATGGGACGGAGAGAAGCGAGCTGGGTAGCCTGAAAGATAAATGTAGAGCAGAAGCGGCCGTGGCCGGAGAAGATAAAAAGAAGGGCAGCGCCAAGGTAAGGGTAGAGGAAAAACAATGACATAAACGATCGTGACGTGGAGGAGAGGCGTAGGGGTGAACCATCCAGGGCGGACTGGTGTCTGTAGCTTAAGTCGCAGGCGGAGTCTGCTTGGATTGCGGCGTCTCCGGTAGATGGCAGCAGCTGAAGCTATTCATGAAGACACCACCCGCAGCTGTTACATGGCAATGTAGACCACGACATATGGCGTTCCCTTTTCCTGAACATGACTCTGATATCGTCGGTGTGTCAGTGAGCATTACGCGAGTACTTGACCAAAGATTAGAGTGGTGAAAGATCCCAGCATTGAATAAACACTGTGCGCAACAACGGGTCTGTTTCAGGCAGCTAGTTATTGATTTTATTTTTGAAAAAAAAAGAAAAAAAACCCAGCCTAACTTGAGCCACAGGCTACTCCGTCAGAGATCAGCAAGCCCTGGGAGATTGTTGGCCCGTCTAGAAATGACAGGGGAGTAGGGGCGGTGTGGGAGGGGAAACGAGGACACGTAAACCGAAGAGAGGAGAAAAGGGAGAAACGGGCCACAACGTGGAAAGGTGACAACTTGGGACGTAAGTCACAACGATGCTGCGGGTACACACCAAGGATACACTAGAAGCCCACGGTGAAGACTTAGTGGAGGCAATGTGGCGGACGCGAGGTTTGAGTACCATCCGGTCTAGCCATTATGCCTCGCCGATCGGAACACGAGACTGGTGCCCAGCGAGAACGAGGCGAATGATACGTTACCGCTGCTGCCGTGCCAGGGCACCTGAAAAGTAGAAGAAGGTATCAAGCAGAAAGCCACAACCGCAAGGTAAATGAGCCGTGGCACAGGCCGTGTAGGCAAGGCAAGAGCATGAAAGACCAGGGGGAGCTCAATGTGCGCTTTGCAGTCCAACGCTCCGTGTGTGGTAGAGAACCCGATCTCTTTTGGGGGGGAAGGGGGGAGGCTATGGCGCCGGTGCGGCTCCCATCCTACCAGGCCGAGCCGTCGATGGAATCCTTTCGCTTCTTGCTTGCTCCGTCGATGTTCCCGCCCGGTGATCAATCGTGGCTGGTGGACACGCATCAGCCTCAACAGCGACACGCTGTGTTCTTCTGGCGTGCGGTTCCGGGTACCTGGGACAGGCTGACACGGAATTCCCGAGCGCGAAATGAGGTATTGGTCCGGGGGGTACAGGGTGTACAAACGAGTACACGCCAAAAGGAAACCCACGTTGGCAAACGAGAGCGCAAGGAGAGAGGAAAGTACTGCGACGTTGGGATAGAGAATGTGCATATTATGGAGAGATGTCTTTCTTGGGGGCTGTAAGCGACCGGCCGGCGGTGCTGACGCGCACCCTTCCACAAAGCTCGATTGCCTTTGGCGGCGCGGGTCGCTCTACTGCTGACGCAAATGGTGATAAAGGAGAGCCGCTTTTGCTCTGCCTCCGCCTTACTTAAGGCGGCTATCGGAGTGAGAAGTCGCAGCGGAGGCGGCCGAGCAGGCAGGAAGGAATCAAGAGAAATAAACGGTAGGCCGCTCGGCCCTATGGAGGGTTGAAAAAAGCAGGAAACCTTAGGTTTGGCCGGATCTCAGCTATCCAAGCTGGCATTCGGTGGAGACACTCCGCGTTTGCCGAAGCTTCATAAATGGGCACAAAAGTGTCAACGGTTTGGCTTGTAGCAACACGAACAGGACCCTGTTTCCGTAGAAATGGAATTCAGATATTTGGCCCTAGCAGAGCAGTGTCTGCGGATTGGGCATATTCAGGCATCCTGTCTCATCTCCTGGAGGACAGGCAATCTTATTGCGGCCCGGAGGCCGCCGTGAAACAGCAATCCGTTTGCCAACACCTGTCTCTCTCCGTGGCGCCACTCGGTCAGACGGACGTCTGGTTGTCGACTCCGTCTCTCTCGGAGTCTAAGCCTAATCAAAAAGACGGGAGACGCCAAGTCAGGCCGCCCAAAGAAGCAAGGCTGAACTTTTTCCCCTTGTCTTGTAGTCGCCAGAAGCAGACCGGCCAGCAGGTCGCAACTCAATCGCCAGAGGCAGCCGGTGCCCTAAAGTGACCAACCAGAACGGCTAGCAGCAACTTCGCCCGTTCAGGGGATGGGCCGTGCAGAGAATGAATGGCACGAGAGTCCTAGTGCTCTCGCCCCTCAAACTAGAAGCACGAATGAGGCATTTTCGGGCACCCGTCTCCCCCTTCTTGCATACCATGCTCTTGTTTCCGGCTTGCTTGCTGACCGACTACACCCAAACGGGCCACCACCGTCTGACATGCTTCTCGGAGGACACACTCGGCCTCTCTCCACTCGAACGAGAGACAACATCCACTCTCTCGGGCTCAAGCCGAGAAACAAGCAGACACTTGTCGACGGGCAAGTCCTCGTATACCTAAAGCGGGCAGAAAAGAAAATGGCCAGCGCGCATCCTTCCGTGGATAGTCTCGGGAGACAACCTGTTTTCAGGTCGTCTTTTGTTGCCCGGGCACATCACACGCGGCCTGGCGTTGCCCGAATCTGTCGTCTATTGGGATTTGTCATAATTGCGTCCTATTAGTAACTGGCCAGCACCTATTCTTCGCCAGGAAAAAAAAATGCGGCTCTGTCGAAAGGCCGTTATGGGCTGCTCTTTTACTGTTTGTCGGTGCCATTTCCGGCGCCGCATCGTACACCGCCATTCTTCTTTTTGTTGGGATGCAGGTGCGTGTGTTTCATCGCAATTGGCTGTCCTCGTACTCTGTATTCACTTCGCTTGTATTGTCCCAATTGGGATGTTCCTTGGCATACGATTCTTGTTTTTTTTCTCTCCTGTTTTTTTTTCATTCCTAATACCTACCTGTACTTATTTTTGGGTCTCGTTGTTTTATTCTTTCGCTCTAGGATGGCGTTCATAGTCACGTTGTTTCTCTTGATTTTCTTTTCTTTTTTTTTCCTGCCTCCCTTTCTTGTCCCGCTATGAGTTGTCTGCGTTGTCTGCGTGGGATGAAACACGGCATCGACGAATCAGAGAAAACAGCGCTCACGCGACAGTCCTGTTGGGAGACGCGGGCGGTGAAAATTTTTCGCCGTCGAGAGCCTCTTATTGGTGAGTTATCACACGGAAGTCCTTGCATCCCACGCTCACTTGGGCTATGGTTGCTTTTTATCTGCAAGGCCAGGGGGGCAAGCTGCAGGATACACCGGGTCGATCGAACAAACAACTACGGAAATGGGGGGGAGGGGCGTATGAGGTGCCGCTCTCACAAAAAGGAATATGATAAAATACGAGTACGGTGCAGAGGAGAAGGAGGAAGCGGTGTCAACTGAGAGAAGAAAAAATGCGGAGAAGCGTGATTAAAATTTTGCGTCTTATGCCGCCATTGTTCCTTGATTTTCTTTGGTTTGAGGACTGTCCGAGCTCGCGTGCTCTTGTCGGCTTACACAGAGGGGGGAACACAGCTTGAAAAATGGGAGGAAGCGGGTGATGGCCGACGTGTCGTTTTGTTGGTCGATGGAGGACACCGAGTGCCAGTGGTACTGCGATGCATCCTGCAGGCGTCTGCAAGTTGGCGGCACACAAGGGGTCGAGGACGCGAAGATGACAGGAGATGTCCGGTGCTGCTTGTACTCGTACAGGCCTGTGAGTATGGCTCTCCAGCCAGAAATGCTTCCACGCAGACAGCCTTTGAGCATGCAAGAAGGCTCACGAGCAAGCTCTGCGGGGAGAACAGCTTCAGCTTTGCTGCTACGAGTCGTTCGTAGAGGTACGAGTAGCTACGGGCACCGGTCGGCGTTGATCGCCGCCCGGAGTGCTGTTTCTGGACTGGTCGCGCCGCCGGGGGACTATTCCTCTCCTGGCGTCGGTCGTCGGTCGTCGGCACCGATGCTCTGCATTGCATGCTCGTACGGAACACTGCATACTAGGTCGACACGTCCGCGGATTGGCTGTCTCCCGCCGTGTGGCTTACTCTCCGCTGTTGGGCATGAAGCGGGTTTCCGTCGTTTCCGTGGCGGTGGCTCTGCGCTGTTTCATTTGCTTGTTGCGTTGCTGCGTTGCTGCGTTGCTGCGTTGTGCGCTGTTTCGAGGACTCCCCCAGGACGAGCAGGTCGCACGAGCAAGGATTTGCTTGCCGAAAGGGCCGGAGTCGCTGGGGACGGAAGCTTTGCGGGGGAAAGAGGGGGACTGTGAGGAGGGCGGCGGGTAGTCCCTGTTTTGGGACAGTTGCAGGAGGCGTAGCAGGCAAAAATGCGATCCTGTGGGGGAGGACGGGAGCAACGGGACCGCGAGAGCGGCAGACACGAGTCTTCTGCAGAGAAGTACGGCCGGCTGGACATGCGAGTAGGCCTGTGTAGAACGAGAGACATTTCGCTTTCACAAGCGACGGAAAAAGCCTCTGTACTCGTGTGCGGCTCCAGCCAAGCCGGATAACAGAATGTTTCCCATAAAGTGCTGCTCGTTTCGATGATGGCAGCGTCGTATTGGCCAGACAAGCCACTATACCGCCAACGCAAACAGACACAGCGTCTGGACCCGGTCTGCCAAAACGGGACAAGACGTGCCCAGAGAAACGGGACAGGCCAGAAGGCGGTTCGTTGTACCTCACGGGTGTTTCCTGCCCCAGGACCACTTTGTCTGACACGGCAGACTGCGACGACAACTAGAGAGGACGAGAATCGTACAGCAGGCTCGGCAGGCACCATCTGCGCCGGCTGTGATGTGCGCGTCCATGACGTTGGCTGCTGTGGGCTGCTGCAGGCTGCTGTGGCTTGGCTGGACCTCTTTTTGCATCTTGGCTGTCCCTCCGTTGTGTCTCTTGGCCTCTGTGTGCTGCGTTTCTTGGCTGTGCCTGTCTGGCAGCGGACAGCAGGCCTTGGCTGTGCGTCTGGCCGATCTTTCTGCCTTATGTCGCCTTTTTGGCTGGTCGTCGATGGCTTATTTTGGGCATTTTTGGCCGTTTTGGCTCTTGTGGTCCTCTTTCGGGCGCTCTTGGCTCTTGGCTCTTGGCTCCGGTTGCTGATATCCAGCAGGGCCTCTCGCCCTCGTAGAATGTAGTACGAGTACTCCGTACACACGCCAGAGGACTCGTACTGTAACCACACCCCCTCTTGCCTTGGCGACAGTGCAGGATCAGAGGGTGATCCTTTGGCCTCCCGTTGCCTCTCTCGCGCTCTTGGCTCTGTTCTACGCTCTCGAGCTACTGGGCTATCCTTCCTGTGTCTGCTGCCACCTACCAAAATGTCCACTCCATTCATTCCCCATCGTGGCGCCTTCATACGTGCCTGCTCATCGGCTCCTTGGCAGATGGACCCTGGGCCAAGGGGGCCTGTCATATTGTGAACAGCGCAGCCAAGAGGCCCCAAGCCTGCCGCAGCGGCGAACAGGCATTGTGTTCTGCATTCTATTGTGCTCGATCGCTGGTACGCCGGCCAAGCCTCCCAGAGAATCAGACGATGCATTCTTGTCTTGCGTGTTTGGATTGGGTTTTTGCGTTTACGTTTTTGCGTCTTTTTCGTGCTTTTCTGCCTGCGCTCTTTCTCTTTTCCCTCACCCCCTCATCCCTCATCGTACGTGCCCAATATTTGCGGGATTTTCAGCGTCTGCGCTTCCACTGCATCCCCCATTTGTCCGCTGTCGGTTCATGGGTGTGCTGGCGCTCGCCTCCATCGACAGCGCGGCACGCATTGACGCATTGATGCTCCCTATCCATACTGGCCCATTGCAGCCGACGTGGGGGACGAATGTGACGTCGACCTGCTGGAAGGGTCAAACTTGACCACCTACAGCTACCCGTCCTCTGTGTCTGTTTGTCCCTCGCTATCTCCTGTCTGACAGGAACTAGACCTCTTGTCGTCTTGCCTTTCTGCTCATGCTCCAATGCCACGCAAGGATTGGAGTGCTATCTCCTTGGCTTCGCCGACGGTCTGGCCAAGGCCCATGGCCGCTCGTAGTCGTACAACCTTCTTAGTTCATTTCTCAATCCTTTCTGAATCTCGCCGTGCCCGCATTATCGCAGCCAAAGACATCACCAATCGCCCTTCGTCCAGCAATCAAGAATCTACCACACCCCCCCACGGCGGGAATATTCGGAACAGCAACAATGGTACTGGAGAGGTGAAACCAAAAATAACACCTAGAAGAGGCCGCAAAAAAAAGCACAGACGCAATCATGGCTCGGAGGGTCATGTGGTTGCCGCCACTCCTCTTTTGTCTGGCACCATCACCGTGTACGGCGGACGAGCGAAGAGCGCTATCACTCTCACGACAGACTGACAGCGAGCCAAGCATGGAAGCGCCACGGCCTAGCGGAATGTAGAGACACTCGTGGCTCATGCTTTCGGCTTGACTGCCCGCGTTTCTGCCCACTGGGATGTTTGTCTTGTCTGCTTGTCTGCTTGTCTGCTTGTCTGCTTGTCTGCTTGTCTGTTTGTGTGTCTACGTCTCTGTTCGTCATCTCCAACTACAGCCAGATACGGCACCCTGCCGCCACGGCTGGTAGCGCTGGAGGCACACAGCAGCCGCCTTGACTTCCTGCCCTCCTGTCCTCCTGTCCTCCTGATCACCTGGCCCCTATCTTACTCGGATGGTCCTTGCCCTCATGTGTCTTTCTTTCTTCGCGGCCTGCCCCCTCGGCCCTTTTGTTCTGAAAGCTGGCTGGTTTTAGCTCACGAGAGGATTCGCGCCCAAAGCAACATACTCGTATTCCGTGCTCGTTGGTCAGAGGACAGTGGCCGCCTCTGTTTGCTGTGCGACCCGTACGAGGTAGAATGCCATATGATTGAGTACGAAGCACGGCGTGCAATTTCTGTCGCTACCAATCAGACCCGTCTGGCTGCACCCATTATGGCTCTAGTGGGCAAGACAGTGGGGCAGCACACCCGAAAGAGGGAAGTCCCCAGTGGCAGGCGCTCTGTAACGGTGTAGTGGACCGGATCTGAACCACCCTGATTTATAGCGCATTCGGTGTCTCACTTCGCGCTGTGTTGCACAGTGGTTCTGTGGCGGTCCAGGTTTTTCATTGTTAAAATACCGCACCCTTTTCTTCTACTTATTGTCGCTCGCACACGGCGAGACATGACGCATCGTTTTGCATCCTTCCACGAGCGATCGGCGAGCTGGACTTTAAAAGCAAGATACACACTTGTGCCATATGTAGTAGGTAAACCGGTCTGGGAGAGTTGGCCATTTGGGATTTCCGTGCGCTGTAAATGCGTCATTTAGTGGATGTGCTGTAGCGGTGTAGTGAGCTGTACGAGTGTCAGCAATTGTCTCCAGTGAAGATACGCGCTGTAACTACGGCGTACTGTGCAGCCACGGTAGCCAATGACTAAGCTCTTCAGCACTCGCGTGCCGTGTTTCCCGTGCTGACCAATGTGACGTAGTCTACACAGACGCATGCAGGTTTTTTCTGGGGCCATCGTGATGCCCTAAGTAAAGGTACCCAGAGGCATGTTGTCTGTCGTTAACTAAATCGTGGGTCCTCCTTGCCTTGCTTCCAACACAGTGCCCGCCAGCAGTTGATTTAGCAGGCGCCCGCCCAGCCAACTCTTTTCGCATTCAGGCTGGACTGGGCCATCCCTTGGGCAGGAAATTGAAAATTCGGTGTTCCTGTCAGACACGGCAGTGCGACAGCTCCGCAAAAGAACAATGCGGCATCTGCGCTGCGCCTTCTAGAAAGAGGTCTCGAGGCCCAGAGGCATGCAGGACGGCTTGCGTGTTACGTACTGTGGGAGGTCAGAATGTCAGTTCGTTTGGTCGTCAGATGCGCAGGACTCCGCGTACGAATGAGCGCTGCTCGTACTCCGTGCATTTCGTGCCCTGTATTTTTAGCACGTTCGGCGCTATTCCCGCCCCTACGTCCTGAACCACGACCTACCAGCGCGTCTTACATAAGCTTGGCCGGAAACAGACAAGGACTCCGGCCGGGAAAGATACAGCGAGCTCCAGCGTCTACTGCTGCCGGCAATCCCCTAACAACTGCGAACTCGTACTCCGTCCTCAACACTTCAAGGCTGCCCCGCTGCCCCGCTGCCTCTGGACTGGTTTGGCTGGTGCAAGGCCAGTGGCCAGAGGGCCCGTTTTGTCCCTGGTCCTGCCAAGTCCCCTAATATCGCGTTTTGACTCGCTGCCGCTTCGTTTATTACCATACTCGAGTACGTACGACAAAGCATGTGTAGTATGTCCTAGGGAAGCCGAGAGCCTATCTGGGAAATGAGGATGTACAGTCTGGAGAACAGACGAGCAACTACTCGTGCTCCGTAATTTGGGTTTATCCCTCATAGAATGCGAGCACGATAGCTGGGTCGGGGAAATACAGGCTTTCGCCGCTGCCAGTGTCGCATGCAGTACAGCACTCAGCGCTCTACAGCGCTCTACAGCGCTCTACAGCGCTAATACACACGATCCGTCGCACTCGACAGCACACTCGGATGCTATCTTATAGCATTCGCACCTTCCGCCACATCCTACAGCGATCCGATACCCACCCCCTAGCGTCCTCGCTTTCCCATTTGGCCGCTGCGCTTGTCCCTTTCTTCAACATCGACGCCCCCATCTTCCCCCGGCGCGACCTCATTTCTCCTGCATGGCGGGCGGTCTACGCACTACTCCGTGTGGACTCGGTAGTCGCTCCTCTGTTCTTGTCCCCGCAACGACGACGATGTACGAGTACGACAGTACATACACAGTTACTCCGTACGCAATTCCTGCCACCCTACTCCGTACACTACTCCGTATGTATACTCGTACTAGTTCGTAGTCGACGCCGTAAAGAGAAGTTGCATCCTGCTTCGTTTACGCGCAGCTTCCTGCTCGTCTGCCCGCCGGCCCTGACGCGGGATTGTCCCCAATGAGCGGCAGCTAACGCATGGTGCCCAGTCCGGATGTACTTCGTAGTTGTGTGTACGAGTAGGCTTTGCATAGTATGCATACCTTTCGGCGCCGTTCCACGCGGACGACTTTCATAAAACCTCTTGCGCGCGCTGCTTCGGCCATCCCCTCTTTTTGCTGCTCCTGTTTTCTGTTTCCTCCTATGTATTTGGCGCCTCTCCTTCACCTTTTGTCTCCGTCTTCGCCTTTCTTCTCGCCCTTTGATTTTGACGTTTCTCTTTCCCTTTGATCTTCTCTCCTCACTTTCTCCTTTCTCCTTTCTCCTCTCCCCGTCTCAGGCGATCTCTACGACGTATGTGCGTGCCTGTCCTGCTATTCTCACCCCTCAGCGTGCCGTGTTAGTCGTGCCTCGCTCTTGGCGACTCTCCTCCACCAGGCAAAGTCAAATCCGCTGTGGCCGTGCTTGACGACGACGACGACGACGACGACGACGAACAACGACGACAACAACAACATTGCCGCCTTGCCTTCCAGTGGATTATCCTATTTTGTCGCTCTGTTTCCTCTCTCGTCGACGATTCCCCAAGCCCCTCCAAGCCCCAAGCCCTAGGCCCGCCCCAATCTCGCCTGCTAGGTACGTATGGGGTATACTCGTATACACACAGACATCTATCATACATTCAGCGTATCCCATTTAGACATGCACACTGCCAAGGCTCTCCCTCTCACGAACTCATCCGCAAGAAACAATGCCAAGTCCCCGTCCTCAGATCTGTGTATTACCGTTCTCCTCTTTCCTTTTCGAACCACGATCATCGCTGCCCCTGATCTTGTCTCTGCCTCTTTCTTGCTTCGCGGAGCGCTGCGCCGGCTCTTGCGTGTCGTTGTCTCTCTTCGTCTTGGCAAGTGCTATATAAACAGCCACCGTTCTTTCTAGGCGTGTCCGACAGCCAGTCTTGTCCGCCCTCTCTCTGTCTTTTTCTTCTTTATCCTGTACCTTGCACCCTCCATCCTCTGGCTTCTCCATCTCAGCGCCGTTCTTTTTCAGCCGTTGGCCCCTAGTCCACGTACCTTTCACTTGCTCCAGAACGGCGCTCATTTATCTCCGTTCACCGGAATCCCCGGGCGTTTCCCACTAAAAGCATTGTTGTTACGTGCCCTACAGCCGCTAAAAATCGCCAACACGCCTTCCCTAACCCTCTTTCCCTAACCCTGCCACCACTAACACCCACTTACACCACCACCAACCGCGGCCACCAGCGCTTTCCAGCCACTCACCGCCCGCGCATTCGTCCACACCTCCCACTAATACCGTCTGAACAGTGCCCATCCCGAGATACTGACGTCGTCGCCTGCCCTTTTGCCGCGCCGCCGTCACCACGCCAGTGCTGCAACTCTGCTGGAGTTTTGGCTGGAGCGACGGAGAGCCAGAAGACGGAACAAAAGAGGAAACCGCACCTACAACACCACCTCTCGCGCCTTCCTCGCCACCGAGCTGTGTCCGCCACCGAACCGGGAAATCAGCCGGAGTTTGTCACGTTCCTCGATCATTGGCGCCTTCCTCGCAGCTGTTTGTCAGTCTAGGCTTCTTTGTGCTGCCAGAAGAGGGCCTCCTGAGCTATTATCAATCCGGGTTGCTCCTTCCGTCTCCGTACGGCCCCCCCTTGCCTTGTCTCGTCCTTGACCTGTCCGTCACGGCCACTGCGACCATCATGTCAGCCATGACCAGCATGGCGCCAGTCGCCCTGGCGGCACCGTTAGGTATGTTTTTTGGTGTGCCTCGCTTGCGGTATTCGCGCATATGCTTTGTGCCGCGAGCGATTTCTTCAGCAGGCCCTCCCTCTTTTTGAGCCCTGTCCCCAACACACCTTTACTTATCCCTCAATCCCTCCGTTCCCCCTCTTCTGTGTGTCCTCTATTTTCCTAGTGATGCTTTTTGTATTCATGCATTTCGCCCCCCTGCTCTGCGTCTGCTCCCAGCTCTCTTATTTTGTCCTCGCCCCCTCTCCTCTCCTCTCCTCTTCTTTTTTCCTCTTCTCCTTTTCTCACCATATTTCCGATCCCTACAGATAGCGACGACGCCGACAGCGAACCACATCTCCGTCCGCTAACAGCCAATGTGGGAGCTGCAGCCCCCCTTGTCGCCCCAGACGGCCAATCGCAGTACACCCCGGCTGTAACCGAAACACGTACCGCATCGACCTCTGCATCGACCTCTGCATCGACTTCTGCATCGACGTCGGCCAGCAATTCGCAGCAACGCCTCGGCGATCCGCACAAAGCCAAGACTTCGCTGCCGCCCCTTTTGCCTTTTCCTCCCATTTCTCTTTCGCCCCCGACCTCTTCTCTGTCCGCCGGTCTCTCCTCTCTAGAGGCCTCTTCTCCTCTCTCTGCTCCGCAGACCTCTCCTCTCTCTTTGCGCCAATTTCCAGCTGTCGAAGTCGGGGTTCACGATACCATTCCCGAGGAAGACGACGAAACCGACTGCGACTCTCCCAACGAGCCTGTGACCCCTGTTAGCGGCCGCCAGTCGCGCGAAGCCTTTTACCACGCCGACACCGAACCCGAGACCGTCCCTGGCGTGTCTGCAGCCGACGTGATTAGCTCGTCTGCCCATCCCAATTCCCTTGCCAAGAAGCAGGACCGCCATACAGAATCGTCTGCACCCACCGGCAGCGACCCGTCTGTCCTGACTCTGATTGAAACCACGCGGTCTAGCAACAACAGAGACGACGACGCTCTCGCCACCAATCAGGGGCTGACTCCATTTTACCCAACTACCTCTCCCACCTCAGCAGCACAGGACAGCCTGGCTGTTGTGAAAACGGACAGCCTAGATCGACCCTCGACAGCCGTGGGAGGTTCGTTTTTGATCAACGCTCCGTCTGGCCTTTCTCTTGCTTTTGCCCGCAGAGTTGCCAGCCACTCCAATCTCAAGACCAACAATAACACCAACGGCGTCCCTCCCGTGCCGACGACATCCAATACCGATTCCACTCCTAGTCCGACGAAAGCACGCAGATCTCGTGGCAGCTCTTCGACCCTGAGCTTTAAGCGCACCATGTCGAGCTTTTTCCGCCGCAGCAGTTCGCAGGTCGACCGGCCGTCGATCGCGCCAGAACCAGTGGTCGTCGATGCGGCCAACCAGCGCATCATGCCGAACCGCCGCTGGTCGATGCACCGGTCTCTGGCCAACGGACAGGTGCCGTCGTCACCGTCGCCGCCGTCGCCTGGCTCTCCGCCGCTGGAAATGGTATACGACGGCCACGACGGCGCGAATGGTCACAGCAATGGCAGCAAGGGCAACAATGCCAACGGAGCCGCTTCTACAGCCCGTCTGCCCACGCAGGTCGACTTCGCGCAGAACGACAACAAGAAGCGCCAGCGCGCGTCCACGGGCTTGCCGATTAAAAACAGCGGTGCCCGGCACGTGGCCTCTGGTGCGCCTAACAGCGTTTCAGACCAATCCAAGCTGCTCAGCCGCAGCACGGGCGACTTTCTGTTCCGGCGCCATGTGCCCAACATTGAGATGATCGAGCAGGAGGCAGATGGCGAGGGTATGCCCGAGACCACCGCCGAGGCCGGCATTGGGCTAAAAGCGCGGCGCATGAGCCTCAGTCTGCCAGATGACTTCACGGTGGACGTGGGCGAACTGCATAACGAATTCGACTACCAGCACGTGTTGGGCCGGCATCGGCGCCACTTGGGCAAGGGTGCGACCTCCAAGGTGACGCTGATGTACCGCAAAGGCTTCGCCGATGAGCTGTACGCAGTCAAGGAGTTTCGCGGCAAGTCCAACGACGAGACGCGCGAGGACTACGAAAAGAAGGTCAAGAGCGAGTACAGCCTGGCCAAGAGCCTGCACCACCCCAACATTGTCGAGACGGTGCGGCTGTGCATGGACCACGGACGGTGGAATCACGTGATGGAGTTCTGCACGGATGGCGACCTGTACAACTACGTGGAGAAGAAGTTCTACACCGGGGAAGAAAAGGAAAAGGACCGCAACTGTCTGTTCAAGCAGCTGATCCAGGGCCTCAACTACCTGCACTGCCACGGGATTGCGCACCGTGACATCAAGCTGGAGAACCTGCTGCTCACCAACAACAGCCGGCTCAAGATCACCGATTTCGGTGCCTCGGACGTCTTCTCCGGCACGCACCCGGGCCTGCGCGAAGCAGGCGGCCACTGCGGCTGCAACTGCGACGGCGTGGTGCGCAAGTGCCGCGCGGGCGTCTGTGGCAGCCTGCCGTACATCTCGCCGGAAGTGCTCGAGGCCAAACAGGAGTACGACCCGCGCAAGCTCGACGTGTGGGCGGCCGCCATCGTGATGCTGCACTTCCACTTTGGGGGGCCGCTGTGGTCGCAGGCGCGGGAGAACGGCGGGCGCAGCACGGTCAACTACACTAACTACATTCGGGCGTGGGCGTCGGCGCACGAACGACGCCGCACGCATACGCTGGCGCGGATCCGGCGTGAAGCCAAGACGGAAGCTGAGGCGGAAGAGCAGATCGCGCGGATCGATGAGATCATGGAGGAGGAGTTCCTGGACCCGACCAACTCGTCCAACGAGTTCTACCCCAAGCTCAACATGTACAGCTTCATCACCACGTCGATTCTGCGGCGCATCCTGTTCCAGATGCTGTACCCGGACCCCGACAAGCGTCTCACCATCGAGCAGGTCGCCAACCACCGCTGGGTGCGCAACATTGAGTGCTGCCAGCCCGAGAGCTACGAAGACCCGATGGCGCCGACGGCCGGGGGGTACGTGATTGATGCGGCACGCGGCTGCGGTACACTCAGCGGACGCAAAATCTTCTGCCACGACCACCGCATGCACAAGACGCATCGCCTGCTGTAGGAGGCGGGCCACGGTCCGCACCATATGAGCTGGCAGTGGAGCCACCGGTTCGACGATGCATGACCAGATTCTACTGTCTATACTTTACCCCTTCTTTTGTTATTACCTGGTACCCCGTACATTGGACCCCCTTCGCTGTTTATACCTTTTCCAGTTTCACTTTCTTCACATACTTTCTTTTCATCGTTTCTATCTTCACCCTTTATACCTTCTTTACTTTTATTATTATTTCTGCTTTCCATGTTTATACTTGCCCTAGGAGGCTTATACACGTTACGGTGATGACGAGCGCAGACGGCAGCTCGAGAGGGACACGAGGGACGGCTTTTGTCTGCCAGCAGGTTTCGTGCATGTGCGCGGCGTTGGACGTGCCTGGACAAGGAGAAAGGCGTTTTTTTGGGATTTGGTGTTTTTGGGAGGATTTCGTTCCGTTTACCTCTGGGATCTTGGCTGTGGCCGACATCCTTCCGCTGTCATTGTTCGCCTTATTCTGCGCGTCGATACACTGAGTACATGTTATCGTACATGTCTAAATGAATAGAATTTGCGAGGAGGCGCAGAATAACCGAGTGAACAAATGTCGAAGCAGGGTGAATGCACCGAGTGAGTAGTGAATATGACAACAGCCCATCCGTAGGGCGTGAGAATGCTGATTCAGGTTGTCTGCCGCTTCCAACGCGTCCGCCTGAAACCAACTGCGGTCGTTGCGAGTCTAGCCAAAGCCACTCGTACGCCGTAGAGACATACCGCATCTTACTTCAAGCAAGGGACAGCTGTGGCGCTCGTAGCTGCTAGTGGGGCAGCTGGCTAGGTGCTCGTATACCGCGAATATGTATGGATAAGGGGCTCCCCATGGCCCAATCACAGGCGGCCGTGCGGCTGGCACCCGCTAAAATAGAGGCCACTTCAGCAAAAGCAGCGGCGGTAGTACGAGAACGGAGCACTCTCGTTCTCCCTGTGCAGCTGTGCGAGCAGTTGCTCTAGTGTACTCCGTACTCCTCGTACTCTCCGTTCTGGGCTTCGTGGTTTCCTCCTTCCTGCAGCGCCCCAAAAGGGAACGACCCAATAGCAGACACGCCCCTTTTTCTTGTGTCTTCCCTTCAGCTTCGCTTATTCTCCTTTCTGCATCGCTCCTTTGCCTTTTGCCCTTTTTACCCTTTTTTTCTTGTTTGTTTTATTCTTCCTACCTCTTTTGCCCCTTACCAGTCTTCTAATCCAGTATTGTGGGTGTCGCCCTGGACAGATTGCCTTTTCTGGCCAGAGCAGGTTAGACCCGCCGTTTCTTCTTCTTCATTCTTGCGTTGTCGGCCTCCCTTTGCTCGACGTGGCCTTTACGCCTGCACCCTTTGCTTCAACGGCCACCCTCGTTGCCTCGGATTCGCGTCGATTCGCCGCTGTCCACGGAGCACGAACACCGCTGCACGACGACCGTCTCAATGCCGATCTTTTGACGTTTCTATCGATAAACGCCCATCTCGACGCACGCTTCTCCCGCACACCATCCATCGCATCACGCAATCCATACACGCACATACACACAGCTCTCTCCCATACACCCACCCACCATGGGCCGCTCTTCTGGCGCGTCCCAGCGCTTGTCGCCGCGGCCGTCGATGGACTCGCTGTCGACGAAGGCTGAGAAGCCGCGCAGGGCCTCGCGGTCGCCCGGACCTCGTGGCAAATCGCCGGCACCGCAGGCCAAATCGGGCGCAGCCAAAGCCGGCGCTCCCAAGAGCTCCAAGGCCAAGGACTACACGTCGGACGGCGTCGAGGACCATGACCTATTTCTGCTGTCGGTGTCGGACTTCCAGATCCTGATCGGCGTCACCATCCTGTCGGCGCTGGTGCGGCTCTTCCGCATCTACCAGCCGAGCAGCGTGGTCTTTGACGAAGTGCAGTAGGTTACCTCTTGGATGAAGAAGAAGGAAGAAACAGAAGAATGAAGGCAGAAGGCAGAGAGAAGAAAGAAGAAAGGATACAGCTAACCCACAGCTTCGGTGGCTTCGCCTCCAAATACATCAAGGGCCGCTTCTTCATGGACGTGCACCCGCCGCTGGCCAAGCTGCTGATCACGCTGGCTGGATGGCTGGCGGGCTTCGACGGCGAATTCGACTTCAAGGACATTGGCAAGGACTACATTGAGCCGGGCGTGCCGTACGTGGCGATGCGCCTGTTTCCAGCCATCTGTGGCATGTTGCTGGCGCCGACCATGTTCCTGACGCTCAAGTCGACGGGTTGCCGCACAGCGACGGCGCTGATGGGAGCGGGCATGATTATATTTGGTATGTTGTTGTTCTCTGGGAGCTTCGAGCTTCGAGCTTTGAGCTTCTTCCTCCCTTGAAGTTGCATCCTCCCATGCTGTCCTGCATTACTAACAGCGCAGAAAACGGCCTCCTGACGCAGGCTCGCTTGATCCTCCTCGACTCCCCCCTGATGATCGCCACCGCCTTCACCGGTCTCGCGTTCAACGCGTTCTGCAACCAGCACGAACAGGGCCCGTCTAGGGCCTTCTCGCTCAGCTGGTGGTTCTGGCTGCTGATGACGGGTCTGGGTCTCGGCGTCACCGTCAGCATCAAATGGGTCGGCCTGTTCACGATCGCCTGGGTGGGCGCGCTGACGCTGGTGCAGCTGTGGGTGCTGCTGGGCGACAGCAAGACGGTCACGCTGCGGCTGCTGGCGAAGCACTTTATGGCCCGCGTGTTTGCGCTGATTGTGGTGCCGCTGACGTTCTATCTGGCCATGTTCGCCATCCACCTGCTCTGCCTGGTCAACCCCGGCGACGGCGACGGCTTCATGAGCTCCGAGTTCCAGTCGACGCTCAACAACAAGGGCATGCAGGACACGCCGGTGGACGTGCTGATGGGCAGCGCCGTGACCATCCGCCACGTCAACACGCAGGGCGGCTACCTGCACTCGCACCCGCTGATGTACCCGACAGGCAGCAAGCAGCAGCAGATCACGCTGTACCCGCACAAGGACCTCAACAACATCTGGCTGCTCGAGAACCAGACGCAGCCGCTGGACGCGCAGGGCGAGCCGATCAACGGCACCGACGCCTGGAACACACGCCTCGCCGACGAGAACGGCACGCTGGCCGAGCTGCCCTACATCTACGACGGCGCCGTGCTGCGGCTGTACCACGTGCCCACGCATCGGCGGCTGCACTCGCACGACGTGCGCCCGCCGGTGACCGAGGCCGACTGGCAGAACGAGGTGTCGGCATACGGCTACGAGGGCTTCGACGGCGACGCCAACGACTTCTTCCGGGTCGAGATTGTGGCCAAGAAGAGCTCGGGCGACCTGGCCAAGACACGCGTGCGCACCATTGAGACCAAGTTCCGCCTCGTGCACATCATGACCGGCTGCGTGCTCTTTTCCCACAAGGTCAAGCTGCCCGACTGGGCCTCGGAGCAGCAGGAGGTCGTCTGTGCCCGCGGCGGCAGCATGCCCAACAGCCTGTGGTACATCGAGTCCAACGAGCACGCCCTGCTGGGCCCCGACGCCGAGCGCGTCAACTACCACCGCCCCAGCTTCTTTGCCCGCTTCCTCGAGCTGCAGGAGGTCATGTGGAAGACCAACGCCGGCCTCGTCGACTCGCACGCCTACGATTCGCGCCCCAGCTCCTGGCCCATTCTGCGCCGCGGCATCAACTTCTGGGGCAAGGACCACCGCCAGATCTACCTGATTGGCAACCCGCTGATTTGGTGGAGCGCCACGGCTGCCGTCGCCATCTACGTGCTCTTCAAGGGCATTGCCGTCCTCCGCTGGCAGCGCAGCTGCGACGACTACCGCCACGCCGTCTTCAAGCGCTTCGACTACGAGATCGGCTCCTCCGTGCTCGCCTGGGGCCTGCACTTCTTCCCCTTCTACCTCATGCAGCGCCAGCTGTTCCTGCACCACTACTTCCCCGCCCTCTACTTTGGCATCATGGCCTTTTGCCAGGTCTACGATTTTGCCACGGCGCGCGTACGTGGCCTGCGCATTGCCGAGAACCCCATCATCGGCAAGGCCGGCGCTATGCTGATTCTCGCGCTGTCCGCCGCCGTCTTTACGCTGTTTGCGCCACTGGCCTACGGCAACGCCTGGACCAAGGCCGAATGCCAGCGCGTCAAGCTGTTTGACACCTGGGACTGGGACTGCAACACCTTTTTGGATACGGTGAGTACTCGTGCCGCTGACTAATACACGAAAGAAACAATGATGAATATCCACGGAACAGTCGTGCTAATACCTTGCAGTACGAGGCCTACTCTCACCTCCCGTCGCAGGCAGCGTCGCCGACTGTCCAGGCCCAGGCCAAGGCTGAGGTGCCGCCGCCCATCGTGGCTGACGCGCCGGTGGTGGTCGAGGAGGCCGCACCACCGCCGCCGCCGGAGGCCGCAATCTCGGAGCTTCCGGTCGAGCCGCCGGTCCATATTCCGGGCCAGCGTGTGGTTTCGCGCGAAGAACGTGTCGAATACCGCGACCAGGACGGCAACGTCCTCAACGACGAGCAGGTCGAGGCGCTGCGCGGCAAGGTCGAGTTCAAGACGCGGTACGAGACGCGCACGCGCGTGCTCGATGCACAGGGCCAGATGGTCGCCGACATCCCCGGCGACCAGCAGCCCGAAGTGCCCGTGGTTGCCGCGGCGCCGCCACATCCCGACGTCGAAGGCGTCGACCAGTCGACCAAGCAGCCGCTGGTGCAGGACGACCCGCTGAGCGCAGACCCGAGCGTAGAAGGCGAGCGCGAGAAGGAGCAGAGCCGCGCGCGGCCGGCCAGCGAGGCCAACAACGAGGCGACGCAGGCAGCGGAGGAGTAGAGGCGAGGATGAGAGAGGAAGACTCAATGAGAGAGAGAGAGAGAGAGGCGACGGAGAGAGAGCGTGGTGTATGATGTGTAATTTCCTTTGTCAACTTTTGTACCTCCACGGACTTGGACACGACTACACAATTCAGAGACGGAAAAGCGAAACACAAAAAAGGCAGGACAGGATGGGTGCCGTCGTGGCAACAAACAGGCCGTAATTACTTTAATTTCATTTGTTGTATGAGCAGTCTTCAAGGCGCAAATTTGTAGGTAGTCTACACCGTGCGGGCCCTGGCCCCGCGTTCCCTCCCCGTCATAGATGCCTCCCGTCCGCCGTTCCCGCCACGTATTGGTCCTCTGCCTCCCACGCGCCTATACACTCATGGTAAAGTCGTGCTCGATGCCCGGCGTGACGCTCGCGATAAACTGCCGCAGTTAGCACATGTCCGCGGTCCCACTGCACGGCGAGAACAATACGCACCTTGAGAAACACCACCAGGTATTGGTCCACCCGGATGGCCACCTCGCCGTCGTCCACGTCGGCCTGCACGTCTTCCCACTCGTCGGAGGCCACCGAGGCCGGGCCGTCGTCTGTCGCTGCCGTCGTCGCGGGCGACGTCGTGCCCACGTCCAGCCGCCGCGTGCTCTCGACCAGCCCCTCCATGCCGCTCGCAACCGCGGCGGCGGCGGCGGCGGCGGCGGCCTCGCCGCCCTGCGCTGTGCGCTGCAGCTTCTGGATCTTCTCGCGCCGGCGCTTCAGGGCGCCGTCGGCACGGTCCAGCAGCACCTTCATCACCGGGGCGTGCTTGCAGGGGTGCACGCTGGCCATCTTGGTGCCGTGCGTGAAAAAGGGAAAGTCCTCGAGCGTCACCGTCTTGTCCTTGTAGTCGCCGACAATGTCGTCCATCATGAGGTGCGGCGGCAGCGGCTGGCCGTCGGGCCGGTAGCCGCTGAGGTAGAGCCGCGGCGTGCGGTAGTACGTCGAGTACATAATGTACATGGTGTACGAGCGGTAGCCGCTGCGCGCCTCCGAGGCGTCGGGGATGATCGCCTCGTCGTCGTCCTCTTCCTCCATGTCGGGGATGTCGTCGTCGTCGTCGTCGTCGTCATCGTCGGCGTCGGCGTCGTCGCCCAGGCCCTGCACGGCGGCTGCTGCGGCCGCGGACGGCCCGGCATGTCCCACTCCTTGCCCTCCTGCTGTCCGCAGCCAGCCGTCTTCATCGCCGTCGCCGCCGGTTCCGCGTTCGACCACGTCTTCGTCCATCCCGCCCCCACCCGCTCCCCCACCGCCGCCGCTGCCGCTCACAAACGTATCATCCAGCCGCCGCCGGCACGGCACGTTGCGCGTCACCAGAAATTGCTTGCCCGGCGGCAGATGAGCCGCGCGGCGGCTTTCGGGCTGTGCGTCGGCCCACGACCACGTCGGGAACTTGTACACCAGATAGTCGCCCGCAGCCACAAACTCCTCCGGCGTGATCTCGCCCGTCTTGCGGAACGTCGACGTGTGCTTGGCCGGCGTGTAGCGGTCACGCAGCGTGTTGACCGTCGAATACAGGAGATTCATCGTGGAAAGGGAGATGGGCTGGAAATGGCACTGGATCGGTAGATGCGGAGAAAGGCGGTTTGATGAGAACCAGAGGAGGATACGGAATAAGGCCAGACCCAAATGTAAAGAAACCGTTCAAAAAGACAGATTGTCAGCTAATCCCAGCAGGCAACACGCAGAAAGTTAAGAGTCGGCTGCGGCGGGCAGATGACCGAATGAGAGATGAGACAAAAGAAGGGCAGACAGACGGTCTTGACAGCAACAGGCAGCGACAGAAGCCTGTAGAGCCCCTGTGGCGGCCTTATCGCCGCCTGCTGATAACTCATCACATGGTGGGGTTCGCTGGGCAGCAACACTCACTAAACCGCGCGCTATGCTTAGTGCACTGGGGGACCCCGCCACTTTAGCAGAGTCACGTGCATTGACTGGCGTTGCGAGATCGACACCGATGTACTATTATTACCTTGGAGATCATAACGGGGGCCGACAGAGCAATCGATGGTAGGTGCGGTGTGTCGTGAACGGAGTACTCCGTGCTCTGTGTACTCCAATCCGTTTTGTTTCAAGAAAACGTGTCACATGTGCAAGTCAGCACTGAGGGGAACAACCAGCTTAGACCAATTAAACCAATCAAATCATCAAGAGATGCACTATGTAGTGCCAAGGTGGAGTTCGATAGCTACTTGTGCTGGCTAATCTACTCTCACATCTGTTGCTTCTGGCTGTCCCGGCCGTGTTTGTGCTGAACTACCCGCCAGGTATAAGACGTCAACTAATGGACATCTTTTGCAAGTCATGAATGTGTACCAACAAAGTAAACAAAAAAATGAAAAATAGAAAATAACACAAAGAAAGCACAAAGAAGACACCACAATAGTCAAAAGACAAAACAGCCCGAGAGAGTAGAAAACAAACACCAAAAAGAGCAAAG
Source organism: Graphilbum fragrans (assembly GCA_001513895.1). NCBI lineage: Eukaryota > Fungi > Ascomycota > Sordariomycetes > Ophiostomatales > Ophiostomataceae > Graphilbum > Graphilbum fragrans. The sequence goes on from LLKO01000012.1 coordinate 300,382, forward strand.
TCCCCGTCTGATCCAAAGACGGCCGTTTCTCCCAGCCGCGCCCTATCCAACCAGAGCCAACCGCGGCTCACACGGATATATATCGTATTTCGTAACGCCGTGAGCAAGTATCAATGACCATCCAACATCGCAACCAGGCCCCCTTTTGGCGACGGATCCAGAGATAAAATGCAAACAAGTATGCCAGAAAGGATAACAGACCAAGCATATATTATAAGGGATCATGAAACGGTGTAATGGGAATGGGAGTGGGAAAAGAAATGAGAATGAGACGGGAAACTGGAATGGGCATCATGGGCATCATGGGACTAATAGGACGGTGGTGGAACGGAAAGATGCAAGACTCAAAAGGCAGGAGGACCGTGCCAATGCGCAACGCCACTTAGCGCCGCGACATCTGCTCCATCTCCGAGCACGTCGGCAGGTTGAACTCGGCGCACAGCTCGTCGAACTTGGGCCCCAGCGGGTAGAAGCTGTGGTTGGACTCAAAACGGCTACAAGGCGAGCTGCGGAATGGCAGCAGCCAGTCAAAGACATTGCCGCCCATGACCGACTCCCAGTTGCCGCGCCAGCCCAAGTCCCACAGATTGACCCCTCGCTTGACGGGCACAATGGCAAAGGTCCGGAAGGCCAGCATGTCGCGCGCGGCTTGGATTTCCGCTTGGCGCTCAGCCTGGCGCGCTGCTCGCACAGCCCGGCGGGCAGCGATCGGATCCACTTCCTCGTCGGGCATCTCAGGAGTCACCGGCATCTCCGGCGTCGCCGTCTCTGCCGCGGCCCGTTGGTCCAAGGCGCGCTGAATAGCTGGCGGGGCCGGGACTGGCACTTGCGGCAGCGCCGGCGCCGAATCCGTGTCCTCTGGCTTGGGCAGTGGATATGTAATGACATTGTAGCGGCCCTCGACGGGCGGTGAACCACGTGGAATGCGGATGGCGACCATGCGGTTACGGTCGCGGACCTGGTGCAATTCGACGCTGGTCAGGTTGGTGAACACGAATTGCAGACACGTGAACAGCATGGTGCTGGCAAACAGGCCGAAAAAGCCCGCCAGCGCCAGCGCCACAATAGTGCGAACATCTGTGCCGTCGCCGCGTGCGTGGCGCTGGGACAGCGCATAACCGCAGGTGCCCAGGGTCAGCCCGCACAGGATGGTGGCGTAAAAGTTGAACTGTACAAAGAACTTGAAGGCTGTGACCGTCAGCACGACTCTCCTCTCCTCTTGTTTCCAGGCCGACACAACACCGCAGGGACACTCACATGTTTCGGAGACGATACCCCCGATCCAGGGGCAAAAATGGTCCATCTTGCGCACACAGCGATTGATTTCCGAGCAGTGGTGCGTGCGGTCGACCTTCCACGTCCCACAGTCGTTGCACCAAATGGGACGTCCGTCCACAGCACACTCAAACGCGTCCTTCGAGTAGAACAGCTCGAGACCAGGACTATCCGGATCGAGGCGCGGGTCCATGGTGTCGGTACCGTAGTTGATGCCACCCTCGGAATAGGCCGCGCCGACCAGCCCCGTCTCCAGATCCAGCGGTCCATCAGCCCCAGCAGATCGGCGGCCAGGGGCAGCACGCAGCTTATTCGAGCCCTGGCAGTTGCGCGGTGGGCGATGGTGGCGGCTTTTGCCATAAAAGTATCGGGCTCTCTCAGGGCCGAGCGGCATCACTCCAGAATAGCGGCGGATGGTAATGAACAGGCGCAGATGGGTGGCGACAAGCAGCGTCGCAATGACGACGTAGGGCACGAGCAGGCCAATGGCGAGGGGGGGACGGTGGTACTGGTGCAACAATTGCTGGACTGACACAAAAAGAGACGCGTGTTAGCTATCGGAGAAACAAAAGCTGAAGGACGAAAAGCTTGGCAGCCGTGAAACCATGCTGACGGGTCGGGACTGGGACGCTGGGAGGGGGAGAAGTGTAGAAGGAGCGAGAAGTGGGAGAAGGGGCACCATAGGGGGAAGAGTGAAGGGGGGGAAGAAGGGAAAAAATATGCAAACGAGACTCACTGAGGACATGGTCCACGACGAGATAGAGCTCATAGCCCACAGTCAAGGCCAGAAAGACCGGGATCACCGTGGATACGAAGCGCATGCCGGGATTGACGCTATGGACCGCTGGCCCGGGGCGATTGCGTCCAGGAATCATGGCGAAGGCGGGCGGAAGCTGTTGGCAGACGCTGCGAAATAGAGAGGAAATGCGGTGAGATCGAGGCGAATGCTGGGGGGATGGCCAGCACGGGAATGAGATGCTAGATAAAATAGTGCCTAGGATAGAAGAGCCGATGCCATGGATAAGAGAGCGATGGTGACAGAGGATGAAAAGAGAAAACGAAGAGAAGGGGAGATAAAAGGAGAGAGGAGAGCGGGATGGAAAAAAAGAGAAGGAGGAAGAGCGGACGATGTGGTGCAAGGGTTGCAAACGAGCACAATCAGCCAACAAACACAAACGGTCGACAGCCCATTCGATGCCGACTCCAAAGCTGCGGCGGCCGTGTTTGCGTGTTTGCGTCGTCTGCGTCGTTTGCGCGGGCAACGATTGTGCGAGAGATGGAGATGAAGACGAGAGAGGCCCAAAAAGGCGCGACGGACAGACGAGGCGGTGACCAGAAAAGCGTGCGAGAGCGCCCGCGTTGTTGGCCGGTCCTGTCTTTCCCCATCCGTAGCTGGTCGCTGCTCATTGGCAGAGAGCGAGTGGGAGGTGCAGATGCTTGGGAAGGTGCGATCAAGACCGACCCCAAGCAAACGCAGAGTGCACCACGTCACCGAACTCGACGTAGTCAGCCTTATTTAGCGTCTTTTCTGGTCGCTAGGCGGAGACCCCCAGCGGCCGGAGAGCTGGAGCGGGCCCACACTCTGCTGTACGGTGCTGGGAGTGCAAAAAGGGCACCCAGAGCCTAGGCGTGAAGCACTGTACGGCATCCGGTCTAACCTAATACAGCCTTGGATTCTCTGTGTGGTAACAGAAGCGCCTTTTGTGTGTGCAGCCCCACTCATTTCTGGCTCTCGGCCAATCACGGGCCTTGGGTCAACCAAGGGTCCGACTCGTAGGAGAGATTTTACGGAGTAGATTTGACACTCGCTGAATCGATAACTGCTGCCATTGCGTAAAATTCTTACCAACAAGCGACGTAATTGCAATACCTAGTTCTTAGTTGTTTAAGGTCGATGTTGCGTATGAACGCGCCACCGTCAGTGCAAACTGTGCAGCGCATAGAAAAGCAACGCGTGGGCATAACCGTTATGGAAATCGCAAGAAGTTGTGAATGGAATGCGGTGAGCAGACTCAAGCTGTATGTGCAAGTAATAAACGGTAGCTAAGTCGGTTGTCTTCTCTAGCTATACTATCGTCGAGTGAAGGTAGTGCATTTTATGTAGCCGTGCTACGGACTCCGTAGGCTGCGCCACGTTGTATCGTGATGCCTAGGACGTAACAGCCGACGTCGAGTACCTCAGGACGACCAAATAAAGCCAACCGCAACGTCTCCGCCGACCGGTCGAAACGCCAATCTCGCCGCCAATTTCCTGTAATACGTTGCCCACGTCGTTGAGCTGCTTTGTGGGGAACGGGCCGCCGCTAATTTTATCGTGTAAGCTTTATCTACGGTCTCATCTCTGTGAAGCTAAAAGGACTCAAGGTCAAACCTTGGATGCAGCCGCCGCGCGTGGTGTTGGGCGATGTAACATAAAGGTAGATGCCGCAGTCGATGTCAAGTATCAATGCCTGAAAGCCCTCAACTACAATAGACTTCTTCTCCTACTACACCACGCTCATATGCCTAACGGCGTCCACAATGTACGGCCGCAATTTCTCCTTGTACTCGTCACACTTGCGCAGCTCCGCCTCGACGTCGTACTATTGCATGTCGTCGTACTACTACCGGTAGCCGCCGGTAAGCCGTCGAAGCCTCGCCTTGAACGAAAACGTGTGCAGGTCGATGACGCGTAGGTCATCACGGGCAGCCTTGGTGTTGTACGACGAGCCAATGCCGCGCTTCGTAGTACCGAACTACGAGCAGCCCAGCTTGGCTTCCGCCAGACTATCGACAGCAGCGTGCAGAGTGAAGTTGAGGTGGCAGCGGGAGCTCACGTGGATACGCTCGTGGACACCCGGCACACCCTTGGTCACCAGCTCCTCGAGTCCGTGGAAGAAGACGTCAATGTTAAAGACATTTCCAGAGCCAATCAGGTTGTCGGTTTTCGGGTGCACTAGACCAAATGGCAACAGGTGGACGCTGAAGCTCTGGTTGCCGTCTTGATCGAGTGGCTGCCATTGTGGCCGCCGGCAGCACGTGCGTATATGTCAAACTTGCTCGACGAGAGCAAGTGGTCGGTCAATTTGCCTTTTCCCTCGTCTCCCCATTGGGAGCCCAGAAGAATGGTCGCCATCCTATGTGCTTCGGGGTGGATATCTGGCGTGAGCCCTCCATAGTCTTCTTGACATGAAGCCTAGAGGCTCAAAAAATCCGAATAGAATGGTGAAAATGATCAAAATCATAAAAGTAATCATCAAACCAATAATAAAGTCTTGCAAATGTAAATTCGAGCTTAGAACTTGTGAAGCGGGACGCCTTAAAGTTTGGCGCAATACAATGTACGGGACCTGGTCTAACCTAATACAGCCTCCAATTTCTACATAGTAGAGGGGAGAAGTATCGCTACTTGGAGGGATTCTAGATTTGACACCTGTATACATTTATGCGCTTTCCGAGATACCGCTTCTCCCCCAAGTACAACACCGTCGCGTCGCCGCATTGCTACCATCGCATTCGCGCTGCCTGGATTCCTGGCTGCGACGGCGACGTCCTGGCTGGGAATCATTCGTCTGGAACTGCATACATCGTTACCGCCTAGAGGTCCGTGCTGTTTCGCCTGTCCATTTGCCTTACCCTAGTCATTTGTCCGGTATGGCCATTTTCGGCCTCCTCTCATTGGACAACTCGTCTCGCCTCCAAATCCTCCAGGCCGATTGCACGCAGTCGTAAACGGGATGGGCCCTACAGCACAGCCACCGCGGGCGCAGCGGTGGGGGTATTGGGTGCCTAATTGGCCGTAACCGCTGACGCCCAACTTCGGATTTTGGCCGCGCATCTGCGGGGTTTTCGTTTTGGGTCAACTCCTGGCGGCAAGCTTATGAAGACAGAAGCCCTAGTCCTTCCCTATTGTCTCCCTGCTTCCTTCTCTCTGGTTCTTTCCGGTTGCCCTGTTTTTGGTGAATGACCTGTCTTGAGTTAGCCTTTCGTATTGCACTGGACGCTCCGTGAATTTTCGTGCGCTCTGTGTGTTGGTTCTGATTAATATTATTGCCTTTCTTTTTTTGGTTACTTTATTTGATTTTTGGACACTCGAGAGATCCACCACCATGCGCTTGCTCGAATACGTCAACGGCGCTTTCAAGCTGACCGAAGACCTGCACCGTCGGCTTCCAGCGTATGCAGTCCTCTCGCATACGTGGGGCACAGAGTCCCAGGAAATATCTTACCAGGACTTGACCGACAAATCTGTCGGCCCCGACACCATCGAGGAGAAGCCTGGGTATCAAAAGCTCCTTTTTTGCGCCGAACGCGCAAAGCAAGATGGCCTGCGCTACTTTTGGATCGATACCTGCTGCATCAACAGCCACAACTTCACCGAGCTGCACTCGGCCATCAATTCCATGTTTACTTGGTACGCCAATGCCGCTCGTTGCTACGTTTACCTCTCGGACGTCTCCACCTCGGGCTCGGACTTCGACGAAGATGATTGGGGGCAGGCTTTTCGCAAGAGCCGTTGGCATACCCGTGGTTGGACACTCCAGGAGCTTTTGGCACCCAGAACTGTCCACTTCTATTCCAAAGAATCCAACTATCTTGGCGACAAAGTATTGCTCAAAAAAATCATCTCTGAAGTGACTAAGATTCCTGAAGCTGCACTCCTGGGACTACCCCTCTCGCAGTTCACGTTCGACGAGCGCTTCCAATGGACCAAAAGGCGGCAAACAAAGCGGGTCGAAGACGAAATTTATTGTTTGCTAGGCATATTCGACGTCACCATGTATCTGAACTATGGAGAGGGCACCACTCGAGCACTACGCCGCCTACACGAGCAAATCCAAATCCAGTTGGATCCCACCCCAGAAACAACCTCCAAGAATGCACTTGCATTTGTTGCCAACTCCTTTACCGTGCCATCCAGACCCTACCAAGTACCATTCAGGTCGAAATCTCAAAATGCATCCGCAAGCAAAGGCAGCACACCGTCTACGCGTCCTTCACCATCCACGACAACACAACCTAGGCAGGGCTCATATACATCAAAGCGTATCGATGCCTTGAGAAAATTAGCAGAGCTTTATAGGACAAAATTCTTTTAGCGGCTGCTGTTCGACTTCAGGCCCGACTAGTGGAGGCAGAGAGCCTCCATCTTAGTGTGATAGCCAGCGCAGACAAAATTTTGGGTCCAAATCATGAGAGCACAATGCAATTCAAAGCTTATCTGGCGGTGGTGTATGAAATGCAAGGTCGATTTGGTGAGGCAGAGGAGCTCCTTCTGGTTGTGGTCCCCGGCCTAGAAAAGACTCTAGGATTGTCGCACAGACTCGGATACAAAGGCAACCTGGCAGGCATATATGTAAACCAGAGTCGCTTGCGAAGGCAGAGGAGCTTCTTTCTGTTGTGGTCCCCGCCCAAGAAAAAGCTCTAGGACCGAGCAACGATGACACTATATTCTACAAAAAAATGCTGGGAAATATATACCAAACGCAAGGCCGGCTGGAGGACGCAGAGAGGATTTTTATCCAGATGGTAGAAAGCCAATCGTGATATGCCATGAAAGGGCCACGAAGACACAGCTCTTCCAGAAATGCCAAGCTGCGATATGCCAGGCCATGCAGTGCACCTTTTGCCTTTAGTTAGTCATGTGTACGATAGGATCATGCAGGAGAGTATGCTAATAGTTGCCCCGACCTTGTAATCATACACCTTGTTTGTAGTTTTTTATCAAAGATCGCTGTTGGGCATGTTTACCCTAGTAAACCAGACCAGACCTTCCACATGTGCAATTTTGCCACACTAGATACAAAGAGCCCCTGCCAACAAGTAATCTGTGATATCAAGGAAAAATGACTCCTTTTGGCTAACCAAATTTCAGCATGTGTTTGTCCACTGTTATTGCCCATGACCAATCAATTTTTATCACATGTTATCAACATATTTCTACATACTCGCCCTGCCTTTTTCCTGTGTTTCTTTCACTCCTTTTTCCTACGAGTCTAATTCATTCAATACATTGATTCTTTTGCAATTATTAGCGTGCCTACTCCCCTACAAACATTTGTGTTGTTGTTATATGCGCTAGCTGCAGCTACCTACTTATCATTTTGTATGATTATGAATTCCCATCTCTGCTCCTAGTGTTTCTACACGTTTTCATATCTGTACGGGCCCCTAATTTTAGTATCATCCTGATAGCGCGTTTCCCTTCTATCGTTAGTGGCTAGTTTCTCCATATTGACCTCGTCTACCTAACACGACAACTCGCCCAATCCCCCTCATTGAACAAGCATTTCCCAGCCCAAATTCGCCACGTATTACGGCCAGTAAGCTCTAGTCCAGATCCCATTCACTGATTGGAGATGGCAAATTTGATACGTGTAAAGCACCTCTATACGGCTCTGTGGCGGTCAACATGTGCTGATTCTATAGCCTAAAATGAGGCTCTAATAGTAGATAAGTGAGTAATCATGTCCTACCTAAATGACGAGCTACATATCGAAGATATCTTTGCTTCTGTGTATCAATTGCCGGTCTAACAGAACACAACATTTTTGGCCGAAGTAGATATCTCAGACTCGCTTTCTTTTTGGACAGCCAAACAGGCTTTACCTCTGCCCAGACATCTCAACTTTTATCTCAAGTTGTGACGTGGGTGTCACAGAGACACCAGAGAGTCCGTAATACTCCGCATAGTCTTATGAGCTTGTATGCGTTGATCATCTATGAGTACTTCTTCTCCTCACTCTTTTCTCTCTTTTCGTCTCAGTCTTTCCTCTGCGTCTCCACTTTCGTGTTTCGGTTTCGGTGAGAAGGGGGGGGCAATCGCCCTCTAGCATATTCGACCACACTCATGAACGGGCAAGCATTCTGTTGTCGTGTTATGTCACTCTTCCTGATATCTACCACAATTTCATCAAATACGGATTGTGGCTTTCGGTGGCTTGAATTACTAGGCACGCCCTCAGCTTGGAAAAATCGTAGGCGACAATTCTGTGACTCTCTTAGGCCCGAGTTACGCCTTTCGCCATTCGCTACTGACTCTTCTGCACAAGAGAATGCTGTTGGTGGCTTTATTTGTAGCCAAATATGCCTCTTCTAGGTATGCATTGGGTGACATATACCTTGGTGGCACGGTGCCTACCGTCTATGGCTGAATCTGCTTATTTGAGAGTTGGAGGGTAGGCACGGTCACCGGTGGTCTTGTTCTGGATACAAGTTTGAAGGCATGAGACCTTCAGGGGTTCGAATGAGGATGCGCAGAATGCCCTGCCTAGGCTTACATCTAGACTTAAGCGACACGGGGGCCATTGTGTTGGGTCTGAAAAGTCGCAAGATACGCACTATGATTGTGAACGTGTCCAAAATCTGCTGGCCTGTACATCCCACATCGGGCGACGTGAAAACAGTGTGCTTTATGGAACGATATAGACCTAGCAAACCGCTCTAAATGCGGCCTTGTCTCTCTTGTCGGGCGATACTATTTTCACGGCCGGCCTGGTACGAAGTGTTCGCCCGAAGTCATACCTTGCGCCCGTCTTCACAGCTTTCGTTAGCCATATTTCATCATTCGGCAAGTATTGAGATATATAAAGCACCCCTGGTCCCCCTTTCTCTTCCCGTCTCTGACATCATGAACATCACAGACAAGCATGGCAACGAAAATCAAAGCATTCATTTTAGTGGAGGAAAAGTGCCACTGATTCTTTTTCTTCCTAGTTTGAATGGCCTAAAAACTTTCACAGGTATGGTCCCCAAGCCAGAAGTCGAGAGGTCTCTGCTGAATGAATTTTGGGAGAACTGCTCATACGCGGTGGGTTTCTCCTTCTGTATGTTCTTGTTTTTCTTTTTTTCTACCTTGTTCATCCACTGACCCTTCATCCAGTCCATAATGAGATAGTATTTTGTGCTATGCTCGACCAGAGGAACATGATGGTACGGCTTTCGATAAGTTTCAGGAGGAGAACCAGGGAGTTTCTTAATCACAATCTCTGCTTTTCCTATGTTATTTCTCGATGCGGCCTCCTTGGTGTCCTTCCTATCGGCCATCGCTGTTCACAATCCCTGAGTATGGTTGCAGTCTTAGGTTCCGTGCCGCAGAGCCGCAACAATTGTCAGATCGGCAATTGCGCAGAGTTGGGATCAGTGGGTCCCATCTGCTCCTTTTTTGCGCATATTTTGTGCCTTTAACCTCAAACATTATAGGGCTGGCTGGCGTGCTCCCACCGCCGAGCCTCTTCAACAAAGAGCCGCAGGTTTTAGGCAGCATCTCTGACGGTTGGCGTCTTGTGCTGATCTGATGTGGCTGTCTCTTTTTTCAATACGGGAATTTTAGCGGGGTTCGGGGCTTTCTTGAGGCTCAAAAAATGCCCCACCTCCGATAGCGGGAAACCTCTCGCAGTCACCAGAAAAAAGAGAAACACCCACAAACAAGCCGCCGCGCGACCAGACTCGAGAGCGGACAAAACAAAGCAACAGCGCCTCTGCAAATTAGGCGTTTCTAGCTCGACGACTGCACCGCCTTGGTTTTTTTTCATACCTGCTGCGGGACGCCGTGGGCGAGTGGCGATATTTGCGCGAGGCCCAAGCATAGGCGAGCATCCGTCTAACAAAATGGAGACAATCCACGAAGGAATGAGCGGACGCCGAGCAGCTATTGTCGCGCGACTTGCTTGGCCTGTGGATCTCTTGTTCCTCTTTCTTTTCGTCTGTCCTCCTTGACGTTAGGCTAACAAGGGTGTGGTGCGCAGCAGGAAAACCACAAAAGGGACGGACGAGCCCAACCAATGTCGAGACGAAGCCTCTTCAGGCGAACACGGTTGCGATGAACCCCCTTTTCTCTTGCTCCACGGCCATTCAGATATGACTCAACCGGCTCCTACTGCATGCTGCTCAATTCAACGCCTGTCTTAGCCCGGCTCGCCATCTCTCGAACGACTGCCAGGTTGCGCCCCTCGTCCCCCCGTTGCCTCCCATCCTTTCGATGCCTTTTTTTTCGATCGCCTTTGGCTCGACCATGGCCAGAGACACGTTCATATTTTCTCGTCACTGCTAGTCTCTTCAGAGCAGCCTCATTCTGAGACCTGGACAGCGTGTCGGGCGAAATATCGGCGTCTACGGCCTCCAGCATCGGAGAACCTTGAGATCAAAAGACATACATAATAAGGACGTTCCGGCTCGACGCGGGAACAGACACATGCTCTGGAGGCTTGAATTGAGGCTCATTTTATTTTGGTGTCACACGGGCTGTCGTTGGTATGCTCTTCCTAAGGCCCCTTGTTGCCAGCATCATCTCTTGTCCGAGGACGACGGATGTGCTGTGGAGAAGTCGCGCCTAAACTGTTAGGTCTAGAGAGCCACGCAAGCTCTTACCATGTGCTCGTCGTCTTCTCTGTTCATGATGGGTTTCTGCCTGGGCTTGTCAAGGTCCTCCAGACTAGAAAACAGCGAAATGGGGCCTCTCTAACCCTTGTCGTGCCTCACACCCCCCCCCCCCCCCCCCNNNCCCCCCCAATCCCCATTTTTTTACTGTTTCTATTCTTGCTCGCCTTATCACATAGTTTTCCTCCTAATGGATATCCCTAGAAGCCTAGGTCTGCTGTCTCTATTGTATGGATACCGAGCTGCAGCAGTGCTACAGTCTAACATCGGTTTGCGGATGGCTGAGCTTCTGACTTCGCTCGATGTTATGGTGTAAGAGGGAGGGAAAATCCTGGACGTTAGGCACACTTTGGACATTGTACGTATCTAGTTTTTCCACAATCCTCATTTTATTTTATTCCTACTGCTATGATGCTTGTTTCAGATCTGCACAGGATCTATATCCATAACGAGTCCAAATGTGTGGCAACCAGTCTGGCCTTCATCCTGTCTTGACCCTTTGCCATAGCTGCCATAGCTGCCATAGCTTTCGTCCGGCCTGCACGGTTACTTCGATGGTCTACTAAAATAGGGCAGGCGTTTGCTTGGATAGAAGAAACCGGTCTTCTAGTCATACGTGACTTCTTAGGGTCATTTGGTCAAGCAACCTCTCGTCTCCACAACACTGCCCATCCTCTTTGATGAGCCCTCAACTGGGTTGCCTCTTCACAATCTTCCTCCTCGCTGTATATCCACCGGTAACTCCCTACAGTATTCCTAGGTTTCGCATCCTACTAGTACACCTCACTAGGCCGACTTATCATCTGAGCTCAGTGAAAGCGCCTTGACTTCCCTCCCCTTGTGCCACCTCGAAAGCAAAGGATGAAGACCGCAAAGCCTCTACGCTCCGCCTTTTTCTAATCCAAATCTTGCCACCGATTTAGGCCACAACAATGCCCTATTGGCATTTACCAATACTAGAGCAGAGGCTATGATGGCCTCACGCTGTCTTGAGTATGACTCCTAAGCTGCTCCCCTAACAACGAGGCATACCATCGCCACCTGGAGTCGCAAGAAGGCTTTCCACAATTGCGAACACGGTGGATTTTGACCCTCTAAAAAGTCGCCTAACATCCAAGGTATGTAGTACATGGCGCGCGGCCGCAAGGAAGGCGCAGATGTATGGGCTTATTTGGCTACTCATGAGTTTGTTTTCTGCGTCCGCTCGCTGGGACCGAAATTTTTGCTATAAATTCAAAGTGCCTTCTCTCAATCAGATGTCCTAGTTCCGTCCGTATTCACAAAAAGTATATCAACCACGCCTATTTTACTACCGCTTGTCATCTCCTTTGGAAAAAACACATATTTTCCACACCATCTATCTCTCTAACATAATGGCCGGAGCTGTTTGGACATGCGTGAGTTTTGGTTCCTACATTTCATTATAATATAAACGCCCTCAAGGAATTACACGATGCTAACTACATATTTTGTAGCACTGCTGCAACGAAGCATGCAGCTCGATCGCCAATACCATTTGCGCTATATGCGGACATAGTAAATGCACCTACTGTCCCATTGAAACGACCAAGAAAGCCAAGTAGAAGGCTTGAATCACTTGTGCGGGCCAGCCTTCACTCGTTGTAGCTTCTCTGTCGTTTCCGCCTGAACTTGAGCCCTCTCCAAACGTTCTCGTTTGACCTGCAACTTCAGTGTGAGATGTCTTTTTCTTTATAACCCCTAGCCCCTTAGGATATTTCCTTGTTTTCCCCTTTTCAAACGTAAAACTAACCTCCCAGTACATGCACGTAAACTCACTGTGTGATCTGTGGCAGATTTTCTTCTTTTTGATCGTTTTGTGTCTTTGGTTGCGTGGTATTTCCTAATCGGTAGTAGATACAAAAGCCCCACGGTTCTCGTTTCAATTTCTCTATGCACCTGCTGCTTTGGCTGGAAAATCTGTTCCTTCTTTGGCCTTTTATTTGTTTTGTTTTGGTTTTTATTTTATTTTATGAAATGGTTCATTCGACCGAACTGCCCGTTGAACGATTTCGATCTCAGGTTGCCTGTCTTTCCCATAATTTCCTTGTGTCTTTCATGAATTTTGTACCTTCCATAAAATAATACACTCACTTCATATCTCCTCACCTTTTCTTGATGGCCTAACAGGGCTAATAAAAGCAAAGAGTGCTGCCTTGTTTGGCAACGGGATTGAGGCACGCCTCGTTAGGCTTTAAAGCAGTCGTTGACCTCTGCCTACAAGCCATCCAATCCGGCATCGGAACTACCACCGCCCTAAATCCCAATGCCCAATGAGTTCATTCGACGGCCCGTTTGGAGCTACCCCTCCACTACCCACCAACTCGAGCTGTCATCCCAAAGGCGGACTGGCAGGTGCTCAGTCAGCCAATTCAAACTAACCTGAGGCATTTCCGACACAGCCATACACACCCCGAGCCTGGCTGTCTTTCGTCCCTTGTCGCTGTCCTTTGGCGCTCTCTTCTTCTGTCTCATTTGCCACCTTTTTCGTATTTTCTCTTTCTGTCTCCTGTCTCCTGCTTTCCCTGTTTCCCATTTCACCTTCTCCTTATCCCTCGCCCTCTACGGCCCGCCTCGACAAAAGGCCATGGCCACGCCGCGGGTTTTCATCATTCGCCATGGCGAGACGGAATGGTCGCTCAACGGTCGCCATACCGGCGTCACCGACATTCCGCTCACAGCCAATGGCGAGAAGCGCATCCAGGCGACGGGCCGCGCTCTTGTTGGCAAAGACCGGCTGATTGTCCCAAAGAAGCTCGCACACATGTACGTTGGTGTTTCTGTTTTTCTTGCGATGTTGCTTTGCTTCTCTTTACGAGTGCTCCGTACTTCTACTCTGCCCGTACTTCCTTTGCTTCCCATTTGCCCTATTCTTTCTCTACCCCTTCTATCGCCATTCTGTCACTTCTGTTTCATCTTCTCCTGCTCGCTTCAACACCTGTTGCCTCTCGTCCAAGCTCTGCTCCCTCTGTCCTTCAACGTCATCTCTCATGCTACTTCTCCGTGGCTAACTCAAATAGCTACGTCTCCCCTCGCAAGCGTGCCCAGCGCACCTTTGAACTCCTCCACCTCGATATAACAGAGCCGCTTCCATGGCAGGCCCACGGGCCGCGTGCCGAGGAGGAAGCCGGCGAAAACGGCAGCCGTGCGTGCGATGCGCGCATCCAAGTCGCCGAGGCCGTGCGCGAATGGGACTACGGCAATTATGAGGGCATCACGTCGGCAGAGATCCGGGCACAGCGAGCAGAACAGGGGCTGACGGGGCGGCGCTGGGACATTTGGAAGGATGGGTGCCCCGGAGGCGAGTCGCCCGCGGACATTACGGAACGTCTGGACGGGCTGATTGCCGAGATCCGGGACAAGTTCCATGGTCCGGCCATCGAGGCAGCCAAGGCTGCTGGTACTGGCAATAGCAAACCCTCAGCACCTGCTGGTGATGTGCTGATCGTTGCCCACGGACACATTCTACGGGCGCTGGCGATGCGCTGGGTTGGAGCGGCGCTGGAGGATGGGCCAACGTTTCTGCTAGAAGCCGGTGGTGTAGGCACGTTGAGGTATGTCGTGTCGTATTGTTTTGCCCATCTGTGGTTTTTTTGCTGTCTTTTTGCTGTCGTGTTTCCTCAAACAATATCCACACAAGGCTGACCTTTACTAGCTACGAACACAATAGCATCGAGGAGCCTGCCATTATCCTCGGCGGTGCCTTTACGGTGGACTTACCTGCATGAGGCAGATGACAAGAATATACGCGTCCTGATTGAATATCCCAGCAGCTTTGATGTGGACTACGGCGTGCTTCCATTAGAGTGTCCATAATGACGAGAACGACTTAATTATGAGCTGAATGGAGGTGCACCTTGGCCGCCCATTGCTCATTTCATGCTGGTTTGTTCCCTGGTTTCGGGTGATGACATTGGATTTTGGAACGGACCAGTCCCTCAGCTGCACGAGAGCGAAGCTGAACTTTTGCAGGCGACAAGAGCAGTGCCTCCCGACAGTTTCACTTTCTGCAGAGTTGCTCGTGCTGCGCATATGACAAGATGGCAAAAGGGCGAGCAAACAAGGCGCGGGAGATAAGATTAGGACTTTTGTGATCCCCCTGGGCATTTACGTCCTGTGTTCTATGCTGTGCCTTGCTTGTTCCGACGCCAGAGCTGCAGATTCCATGACAAGGGGCATGCAGCTCACCCAGAGCATCATTTATGACGCGCGAGAACGTGTTCAGCCCCGGCTGGCGGTGGATTCTGCACTGCAGTTCTCCGTATGCAGCGTCCCGCATTGCCATCCGCGTCCGCGTCCTTGTTATCGTGCTCCTGCATTTCGGCAGGGCAGATTTGGCCCTCAGACCGTAGTCGTATCCTCCATTTCGGCATCCCAACTTCAGCCCCCAGACCTCAGCCGTCGCTGTTCCCGTCTTCAGCTGGGGTTAGTGGGTAAGAAAAAAAAGCCACTGCATGGTATCCGTGCACGTCCGTCGTTCTTCGTAACAAGAAAAAGAAACCGCCCCATGCACGAATCTGCAAGCCACGGCAGCGGACATGTGACGGAGACGTTGATCCGCTCGTACTCTGTATTGCCCTGGCACTTGCAAGGCACCAGACTGTCACCGTTTTGGGTAGGCAAGGGGAGAACACAAGCAGGCGCATGCAGCACTCGTACTCTCGCATCTCGTCGTCCGTACGTCTGCACAGCACACCGAAGAAACGCGCTTTGCCGAAATGACATCCTGAGCACAAATAAACAAAAAGGAAATTGAACGTCTGTCGAGACCAGGCCTGAGAGACGCTTGAAGTGTGGACCTGACACCGATATGGAGACGCACGATACGAGCACCCCGTTTGCTCAGAAGCAGGACAGGGGACTGCAAACAATACTCCGTACCTCGTACTCATCGAGCCAGAATAGCTAGCCGTTCACCGTGCTTCAGCGATTTTGGCCCGTTTTTGATGGGGAAAGCGGGCCTCCCCTATGCCGTAAACAGACACGAGCTGTCAAGTGTGCTCGTACGCTGTAGTGTATGTACGAGACGCTGGGTGATAGAAGTCTTGCACATAATTGAGCCAGCACAGATTGCTCTCGTGCAGAAAAGGCAGTAGGGGCGCTGGAATGGAGCTTAGCAAGGCTGTGTCGGCTCTATTGGGGCCGTGGGAGTACGACGTAAGAGTATAGATTGCGGTGTTGGCCATATTGGCTGGCTCCTCCCATCCCGCATTCCTCTCCCCTTGTCCTGTGGCAACGGCGGCAATAGAAACATCAAAGAGGTAGGGATGCGCATCCAAGGGACAACCCGGGCTTGGCTTTTGGGAAAAAAGAGGGGGGAGCCCTTGTCGGTCTCTGATATGCTTTCCCCCAAGCGCCCGCGAATAAATGAGTCGCTCGTGGTTGGTGGCGTCGGTCATGTCTCAGAGCATCATTCTGGGCTATTACTCGTAGTTCGAGTATGGTAGAGGACGGGGGTCTAGGCCAAGAGTGAAGAGGAGGGCGGAGTCATGCGAGTACTCGAACTCATACAGACGAGACACGGTCGGGATCAGGCCAGACAGCCAGCGGAAACAAATGGGCGATCTGCAGGCTGATCCGGCTTTCCCTGACCCTTTCCCGCTGCGTCAATGTGGTGTGGTCATGCCGTTGGGGTCGTGGCCATGTCCTTGACATTGACTCTGATAAACTGGGCTGTTCATCGCTCCAAAGGGCCTGTCGCGGTTGTATTTGTCTCTGATGGACGGCTCATTTCGGAGGACAGACGCCCTGGCTCAACCCGTCTGGCATCCCGGTCCTCTAAAATGCCCTTGTTTGCTACGGGCATGGACGTCGAAGCAGAGAAGCCCTGTCCGCATGGGCGTCCCGACTCTCGGACCGCAGTGACAGGAAGCTTGTTGGTGATGAGAATGTGTATGTACGAGGACAGCTTCCGCATTCCCCACAGGCGAAATGAAGCCAACAGCAGCTAGAAAGGGATGCCTACGGAGTACCAGCTGCTACGGACCACCAGCTGCAGCAATGTGCCAAGACCCGTGTCCGTCGATGGGCAGTGGAGTGGAGCTTGTTGTCGTTTGCTTCGGAGATGCCCCAACTCTCGGGCGCAGAGCATTCCGCGCGATCGATGCCTCCGTTCCAGCCATGTTGCAGCATTCTCGTCATGGGAGCCATGCCGGCTGGGCCGTACATGCTTATATGTGTAGTCCTGCACGCAAAATGAGGAGGAGATGAGCAGGAGGGCGGCGACAGCGAAAAAGAGGAAAGGGACATGGAAACAGGTGGGCTGGTCACTAACCGAATTTAGACGCGCAACTGTCAGTCTGAACCCCCTGTGACAGCCTCCCAGCTGGCAAGTAACGGCGAGCAACGCAGGGGTTAGAGGGGCTGTGACGGCCCGTGGAAATACCAGAATCCAAGGCGTCTGCACGCTTCACGGGCAGCCAAATGTGTAGCCAAATTGGTAGCCAAATGGGTAGCCAAGCGTAGAGGCCTAACCAACAGAAAATGACGGCAAAGCGGCAACGATGGCCAAGAATAGAAACAGGTCGGCGTTGGCCTGTGTTTGTGTTCTGCCAGTGCATACGGAGCGTCGTCACTGTCGCTGTACACTAAAGAGCCTCTCAGGCAGCCATGCCGCTGTTTGTCATGCCCAGCGCCTGCTGAGACGAGGACAGCCCTCGCGTCCAACAACACCTCCACCGACCTCCACTGCCCATACCACTAGGCATATGTAGGCCGTATGCACGCCCTCCTGCCCCGTCCAAAGCAATGCAATACTTTCCTATTACGGCCAAAAAAAAACAAGTGCGGAATTCAATATGACTTGCTGCCTTGCTGCCGCTCGAATCCGCTTTTTCTTTTGGCGGCTGGCCTGTCTGCCGTCTGGGGTCTCAGACTGGTCGCCGTCGTCTGGGGCGCTTCGGTGTTTTCTTTTGCGTGTCTCTGATGATCAGTCTCGAGCAAATTGGGTACGGGTACGGCGCGTTGGGCAGTGGCCCATACGAGTAGTCCTACATACCCAAAGAAGCGAGGCAATAAAACCACCCCAAAGCAGCGAAAATCCAACTTAGGACCCCTTGCCCCTCAAACAACATCGACGGCTCCATCAAATATGCATGTTGGGCAAATGTGATGGGCTGCCTGCCCCCCTTCTTCATTTTTATTAGTTTTTTTTCCCGGATGCACAGCGACGTGGCAGCGCGCCGACAAATCGAAGCAGGCAGAAGCACACAAACCGACACAATTCATACAACCACTACGACCAGGACAAAATCACCACAAGCCTTCGCCTTGCCCGCCACATGTTTCCAAGGACTCTGCAGACATACTAGACACAATCCGACACACTAACCACCGCTAGACACACCGCTCTCTGGCTAGAAAGGGACGGGCATTGGCTGAGCCGCGCGCGGGTGGCTGTTGGTTGCTAGCATGATGCAGGGTGGCTGGCCTAGACCGCTTATTGCATTTCCCCGAGAGAGTGCTACCTTGGTTGTGCTCGTACTCTGTACATTTGTATGTAATTCATGCACGATTCTGGAGACAGACACATCCAATACCGAAGAGGCGATGTTTGCGCCTTCTGCCCACGCCGTAGTTGCTTCCCGGTTCTTTCTTCCCTTTTTGCCTTTTTTCTTCTTTTCTTTTCTTTTCTTATGCTGTTTGTCGCGCTACTACACAATTCGGCCCCCGGCGATGTGTTGTCAGTATCCCACCCTTGCTCTCGCTGCGGCGTGTCTTTGTTATGTGTAAGTGAAAGTGAGATACGAGAGCAAGTCGACGGAGGAGGACTTGGAAAACTTTACGGATGGTGCCTTGTCGAAAATAGTCTCCCGTTTCGCCCAGCCGATGGCCGCCCCTACTACTTTGCAAGCCTCTGTTCTTCCTTGTCTTCGCATGCTTGAGCCGCCCAACGGCTTGGTGCATACATGCAGAGTGATAGTTGTGTTTTAAAGGTGCTCCGTAGGTAAGAGTAACGACTGCGTACGGAGTGCTGGTAATCGTCGTTGTACTATAGCCTCCCCTGCATACCATCATACAGACACTACAACCCCAGCCGTAATCACAGACAAGACCTGGTCGCATCCTGGGCCAATATTCCGCAGTTGCTCGACAGATATTGCAGGAGATTGCTTGCCCACCGGAGAGAAGTCAGATCAATATTTCTCATGACCCTGTCCGGCAAGGCCATTTTCCAGGCCATTTGCATACCTTTGACCACAAGTCTGCAACGCAACTGTGTTGTCTGTTCCTCTGTCTACTAGTCGCGGTAAATTACCTGTTACGCTGTCTATCCCTCTGTGGCGGCCATGTTCTGCGGCCTAGCTGAATACATCATGGGCCATAGCAGCCAGTAGCCGAGAGGCACCAATGCAGCTAAAGCTGCAGGGCACTGAATGCAGTCATGCTCGTGCAGGTCGTCCATCCTCGCAACAAATAAGAGTGCGGCATCCTTGAGCACTAGCTGTGTGTGCGGAGTACTCTGTAGTATGCACATGCAGCATGCACCGTGCACGATGTACTCGTAGGCCAGTCGCTCCAGCAAAATAGCAGCTAGAGTATGAGTACTCGTGCCAAAGACTGTGTAAAGTACCGACACGCATCGGGCGCCAGAATGAGCCCAAGGACGGGACGTAGTGGGTGGCCAAGAGCAAAGCAGGGCGGATGTTGTTCCTTATTATTTTATCTCGTGTGTGTCTGCTCTTACGAGGATATGTTTATGTCGATTCTCCCAATTTCGCTCTCTCTTACCGTCGGTCTGGGAGTACGGATACACAAGCAAAGTCGATGCACTGATGCTGTATTGTCAACAATATACTGATGTTGAGCGAGCGTGCCTTCTCTGAAAGAACGAGAAAAACTGCGAGTACGACTGAGGACGACCCATAAAGTATATGCATACTGGTAGGTGTGGTAACAAATGTGCTGGCACACAAGAACACTTCAGGCATACAACACATTGCTGTGTATCCCACGCCTGTCACCCGTATGGCCGCCGGCTACCTGCGAGTACATCTAGGTGCAGCGCGTAGTATAGTATGGCCCGCTGGTCTTACTCTTGTGTCGGTTCCGCCGGTCGTAAGTGCTCTCTGCTGCACCGGTCTTGTCTGCTTTGGCTTGCCATCCATCGTCTTTCTCATTGCTCCTCCACCCTCTCTTGGCCTTCCCACCCTCCCCTGTCCTCCCTCCTCACCTTTGTGGGACTAGCTACTGCATTCAATTTCGTAGACAGAATGTCACTCTGGCACAGGCCGTTCTCAAGCAGGCAGAGGCTGTGCCGGTAAAAACGGCCTCGTGAATGTCGCAGCATTTTTCGAGGCACTCTTGTCTCGCTGGGCCTGGCTATAGTCTGTGTGCGTGGAAAATAGCCACACCGCCGCCCACGGGCAGAGCGCTGTCTGCAGATGGGGGCGCAACAGGCGGTGCATGCTCGATGCTTGGCTGCGAGAATGGCGACCGACCATGGAGGGACTAAGGACGAGCGACGACGGGCGCCGAGGACACTCTTTGGCATGTACCTAGGTACCATCAACAAAATAGGCAAGAATCGACGTCACGTGCATTACAGGTGCTGCACCCCACCCCTTCCCGCTTCGGCGCCCCGTTTCGTCGGCCGACGGTCGAACGGCTGCCTTTCCCTTTTTTGTGCGTTGTGGCCCTTTTTTGTTGGGGCAAAAAGAGGAGGGGGGCGCGCTGGGCCACTGAGAAAAGGGGACGCCAGCGGAGCCTGTAACCTATGACTGGCACACTATGTCCGCAGCGCTGTTACCGTCGCAGTCTTCGCCCATAGTGCACTGCTACTCCGTATAGGTACTTGCGAGCGCGCTCTGCCTGCGACCACGACGATGTACACACCACGCTACTCCGTAGTGCCATAGCGTGTCGCAGTAGCTGTGCGAGCTTTGTGGCCGGCCTAGCGCCAGCGCCCTGCTTTTTAGCGCTACCCAAGTTTCCTGTCTGGCCGCTTTCTGGCCGCTGGGGTGCGGCCACTTGTTTGGGCAGTTCGTCGATGGTGTTCCGCCCGTTTGGTGATGCTCCGGTGCCGGGGTGGAGGACTGTAGAAGAATAGATGTGCAGAGGTAGGCTCGGACGCGTAGTACATAATACGGATGAGGAGAGCTTGGAAGATGATCTCGGGCGAAGATCGTGAGAATCCGAAATGGGTACAACAGCAATCATGCGCTCGACCGCTGCTCGTATGTACGATGTACACTTGCACCCACGGCTCAGTCGGCCAACTAGCCCAGTGGGCCTGCATATCTGCTGTTTTGGGCATGCCGGGTGAGGACAAGGGCTCAATGGGCTGCACGAGCACTACGAGCCCTCATACATTTATCCTGTGATGAGAGTGCACACCCACCCACATTTGCCTCCTGCACGGTCTCGTATCGTCCTGCTCTGGTCCTCTCGTTGCGCCATCACTTGTCATTTGGCCGTTTTGTGTGGACGGCGCACTGCTGTCTGTCTACCGCTTGTCCCGCTCCCAACCGCTTTTTGTCGCCTCGGAGAGTGCTCAGTGGCACTTCCCGCTCATCGCCCGCTTATTCGCTGGGCTGTGCCCACCCCTGCACCCACCCCTCTTCGCTGTGCCCACCCCCTTCCCTCCAACATGCATGAGGGCCCAGCAGGCGGTGTGACAATGTCAGCACTCCACTAGGCAGACCGGGGGAGAGAAAAGGGAAGGGAGGGAAGGAAGAGAAGGAAGAAGAGAGGAATGGCCGTCGGCCTGCTCCAGAAACCAGACAGAATGACTGCCTACGGAGTATGTACGTGCTCTGCCCATGTACAGTGTACATGCGGTCTCCAAGCCCGTTCGTGGCTTCGGAATCTTTCCTGAAACAGCAATACTCTTGTACATAGCGCACACAAGACAAGCTGGCTGGCACTGCCAAACGGACCGCTCTCTTTACTATTGGCTGTTGTACGAGTGCTTGGGTGTCTGGGAAATAAGGGTTTTGACTCCGAGCGCCGTTATTCAGCTTTTCCTTCTCTTGGTATTCTTGGTACTTGCTATTCTGGTGCTTGCTGTTCGTCTTGATGGTGTTTCGGGACTCGCTGCCTGATGTACGCGGATACATGAGGACTCGACACTCGACGCGACACGACCTGGATATTCGGCAGTCGACTCGACTCAACTATGGAGCACGTAACCGACTGCTCATACAAAACTGCCTACCACTACCACACTGACAGCCAGAAGCTCCCGTGACCGAAAAGTGTCCCCGCTTAGCGCCTCCCTAAACCCCCTAACGGGACGGACCTTTTTTCCCTCTTTTCGTCCCTCGGGGGGGGACGTAATGTTTGGGCAAGTGAACACGAGTAGACACACGGACTCCTCCTCCTCCTTATTCTCCGCCAAAACAAAGCAGAAAATTAGAGCAGCAAAAAAAAAAAAGAAAAAAGAAAAAAGAAAATAAGAAATCACCGCCCCCCCTACTCCGTCCTCCCAAGTCAAAACCCACGCACGCGAAAATGGATGCCCACAAATTCCAAGGGCACCAACTCCGCCCACATTCCCGTTTCTCGTCCCTCTGCCCTCCTCGCATCCATGTCCATCACATCCTCCCAATGCACTTCGTCGGGGCGCCCGAGCCAGAACGAGTTAGGGGCGAAAAAAAAAAGAGCAGAGGCAAGCACGCGGGCAGCCATATTTGACACCACCCACACCACCAATTTTTTCCCTCACTCTCTCCCACCCACACAGACAAGCGAGGGCCGCCAAATACACTACATAGGCATCGGCAACCCGGTCTCCTCTGTCAGTGGCATACCCCTGTCGGCCCTGCTGCAAGGCGAGCAAGCAAGTGACGTTTGTGTTGGATGTTGGTGGCTGGGCGGAGTGGTATACGACGTACGGAAGATGTACAAGTGCTCGTACGAGGATTCGTAGATGGCTGTCAAATATGTACATATGAGTACGGAGTCTCTTCCTGCCCAAGCAAGGCCTTTACCAAGGCTGCTGCTGTCACTCCCTTCCCTATGCATCGTAGCGCTGGCCACATGCGCCTCCGTCTGACTTCAGTCGCCCTGCCGTGTCTCATTTTTCGTCTGTTGGTTCTGCTAGCTTCGCTTCTTCCTCCTTTGATTGGGTTCTGCTGTCCTGCACGACTCCGGCCAAATCAGAGGCCATTCCTCTTCAGACAGAAAACCAGCACAGTCTGAGCAAACAACCCGACGAAAAGAACAAAAAAGTGCACATTGCCAGTACACCAATGCACGCCCCTCTCGTATCCCCCGTCAGCCGTCTCTGCCAATACGAATCACACAATCACACTGCGCAGCACTCCTGCAGCTGCAGCGGCCGGCCCCCCTTGCGTTCCTGCACTCCTTCGAGCGATTTATTGCCTCCCTCCCCTCCTTCGCCCCATGCCGTTTGCTGCTGCTGCGTTGCGCAGGCGCCGTGTCCGCCCCAAATTCCCGAGACCTGTCTGCTGGTGAGCGGAAACAAGCCCAACACAGCCCGAATCCCGGATGCTCTCATTATTCGACGCGCGCTCGTATTTGCTCGCCTGTCTTGCTCGCTCGTCTTTATTCGTACGACACAGGCACCCATCTCTCACGTACACTCTCATCTAACCCGTACTCGTGCCCTTTGCATCCATCCAACTCGCGTCCAGCTGTGCTGAAGCCACTTCTCATCACAACGGAGCCATGCCTCTTTCGTCTTTCGTCGGACAGCCACCCTGGCCATCGCACGATATCCCCCCCCCCCCCCCCCC